>CM034148.1:699821307-700293807 GCA_019776745.2 Taxus chinensis
TTTACCAAGGTGTTGTTGTAACTCCATCTCTATGGTCGTGGATCATGTTTGCGTCTTGGTATTTATAGTTTTTCTCTCAAAGGGATAAAATTTGTAATTGGGTCATGAATGTTGGGGTTTTTCCCTTCCTTTTATTTTTTCCACGGTCATGTTTTCCCTGTCAAATTTTTATCCCAATGCTTGTGGATACTTGGTCTTTTCTTATTGGATTTGGCAATGGTGGGGTCTATTTGGTGAACTTTTCACTTTTGTTACATTTGTAAAAAATTTCCCAATTGGTCCCGCAGCTCCAATAAATTCTAATTGGCTACTCAACAATATGAAGCGACGGAGTAATTTCTGACTTTGGCCCCGAATATGTACACATGTCATAAATCAAGCAGTTGTGGAAAGGCGGGCCCTTTTTTGTGTTTTTGAGGCATTATGGAGAAAACAATGAAAAATATAAAAGGAATTCCTAAGGCCCACAAAAGGACATGTGGTGGTTTTTAAAATTCAAATGCAGAGAGGCAGATCATTAGAGCATTTTTGAAGATTTTAGCCTTTTTGTGAATATGAACAAAGTTATAAAATGAGCCACGATTCTACCGGGGGACCAAATAATGTCACATGTTTGAGTCCTCATTGAAAAGTCAAAGTGGGGAGGGTAGGTCACCGGGGGAATTTTAAATATTCTCATCTTTTTTTTGAAAAAGAATGAAAATTCATAAAGTAAGCCACAACCCCGTTGACACCCAAGAAAGCCACATGGAAAGGGCTATATCAAAAAGCGGGATGGGCGGGCCAAATTGTCCAAAAATGCACAATTTCTTTAAGTGATACAAAATTTGAAAAGCACCCCCCAGGCCTGCTTCAACTCAAGTCTTTTTCCACATGAAGGGCCCATGCTTGTTTAGGGGTCTCCACTTTTGGTGGGCACCATATCAAAAAGTGTGCCGAATAGACATGTCGTAGGATTCCGGGTGGCTCCTCTTTACACTAATACTTTTTCAACAAACGAGGAAAAATTTCTTAATCCCAGGACACGTGGAGGGTCCGCACCTATTTTGGGGTCTCCACTGTTGGGCACCATATCAAAAATTGTGCCAAAGAGACACATAGAGGCTTCCACTGGCTCCTCTTTATATACTAAGACTTCTCAACAGTCGAGGGCAAATTTCTTGGGCATAGGGCATGTGGAGAGCCTGCGCTCATTTGAGGTCCTGCCTCTAGACTACATGTTTAAATTTGTGCTAAACAGACACGTGGAAGCTTTCGCTGGACTTTCCCTTGCTCAGAATTTTCAATGATTGGTGTAACTCTCTCAGGTTCTAGGCATGTGGAGGGCTCGTGCTCATTTGAGGAACCTACCTCTAGACTTTACCTTTACAGTTGTGTCAAGGAAACATGTGGAGAGGCTTCCATTGGATCCTCTTTAAACTTGGATGACTCAGACTCGTAGTGCAAATATGTGGTATAATCCATGCGAGGACACTCATTTCTGAGAGGAACGAATGCATGTAATCTATTCTTTAAGGTGTATTCTCAAAGGGTGAAAAGGATTATTTGTTAGATCAAGCCATATGGAGCCACCTGAGAATTATTAAAAAGGGGATTTCTCACACAACAAAATAAAAAGGGGCGATTTCAGAATTTTTTCAAATAGTTTTTTCTTATTCCTATTTCCAATATTATGTTGAAATCCCTCTGAATCACGCAAGATCTTATCCCTTTGGTAGTATTCTGGCATTTTTCAATTTCATTGTGAGAAGAGATTTCATCTTGTAATGAAATAAACAATTTAAAATCACTTTTACTTTCCCTAGGTTGACAAAGATTATTTGTAATTCTATGAGTGTATCTTAGGCATGACGAATCAGGTACTTTCAATGTTTAATTGAGTCTTTAGCATGAGCCTTTATGTTGAATTATTGAAGAGTGTATGAAAACTGTGCATCTCTGGGCCTCCATTGATACACACCTTCTAGTTTAAGGAATATTTTGGCTATTTTGAAGCATTTTGTCTATGATTTTTCCAAATATGCTATTTTTGAGAAGCATTTTTGTCTATGATTTTTTCCAATATATTTGTAAAGGTTCTCAAATATTTGGTATAATCAACTTTATCTTACTTAACTTCCCACCAAAAATTTCTCAAAATGATAAATCCTACATGAACTACCCATGTTTGTACTGTGTATAAGAAATTCTACCCATGTTTTTACTGTGTATCCACAAAGGTTTAACAATTTCTATTGCCAAAATATGCAGAAATAATGAGGATTCAATTATTATCTTTAGTAACCTGAACCTTGTCGACAGAACCTTGTCCAGGAAACATCTCCACTCTCTAGTGTGACAACTCGTGAGAGTTACATTGTGTTGTATTGATCATATTTTCTCAAAATTCTCATGAAAATTGTGCAAAGAAGGATCTCTTGATATCCTTCACCAACACGGGTTACAGAATGGGTCCTCTCACCCTGGTTGAAGGAACAACCTAAAGCAGTGAGGATAGATCAAACCCTCAATAAGGTGCTATCCCTTTCTCCAATGCTTGAGTGATAGAGATTCAGCCGAATCCCCTCCCCGACTACAAAATGACTCATATCATGATTCATCTGTCTCTAAGCATCCTACTAGTTTTGTGATGCTGCTCAACCCTCGCATGAGAATCAATTTCGATACCAAGCACCTAAATGGTGCCGTTGTCGGGGAATTATTTGAAAATTGGGACCTATTTGTGCGGCAACAACACCAATATAGTGTCATTGTCAAGGATTAGTTGAACGTCGGGACCTATTTGTGTGGCAACAACACTGATCTAGCATCATTGCCAAGGATTATTTGAATTACAGAGGTTTATTTGAATACTGGGACCTATTTATGCGGTAACAACACCCAAATGACACCATTGCCAGGGATTATTTATACAAATGCATACACAAAATGACCCTGGTAATGTTTCTTATATTATTTAAGTGTAAATAAGTTGTTTAAACGTCATCCTTTATTGAGATTTGTAAGATTTGTGTAAGATTACAAGTTCATTGTGTAGTATTTTCAGTTTCTAGTGGTTATTGCACTAAATTTGCATCAATATTGATAAATGTGGGTAAAGGAAAGTCAGATCTATTAAGCTTTACAGAAATTAAGCATTGATAGACACTTGGAAAGTTACTTATAGTGCATCTGCACAACTAAGGTGAAAATCCTTAGTGGCGACTCCATGTTGAATTTAAATTTTCATGATTACCAGTTTCTTAACCTGTGTCAAGTAAAATTTGTCATTAATTTGTGCAAAGCTGGAGGGAAGAAGATATTTCTTCACTAGGGACCCTACTAGGAAGTTATTTCCAGAGCTAGGAAAAGTAAATTCAGAAGGAAAACAAGTCTAGAAAGTTGTTGGAAATCAAGAATCAAAAAATGAGATATCAGTTTTGAAAGGTGATCAATATGTGGTTGAAGATTACCATACGTCTTCAAGTGATTTTGAACTAAGTAATATTTATATAAATTTGAGTTCTTCAACTGGAGAGGGGCCATAATTTATGTCTAAAAAGCGTGCCTCTTAGTTTTCCCCTGTTTCTTCCAAGGTTGATAGGGTTTTCCACAAATCTAAGTCATTAGAGAATATCTCTTTTGAAATTTGTACTCCTGTGATCCAAAGACCCCTCATTCCCTATCATTTTGTTTCTCCTGTAAATTCACTACCTCAAGGCAATATGGCCCAACCTCCACCTAGAGCTCCTTTTGTTGTCAACACCTTTGGACCTATATATTTCAAAGGTATGGATGGATATCCTATAATGGTTCCACAAGATTTTAGAAATAGGTTGCCAAAGTTTCAAGGGAATAATGCCATCACTGGTGACTAGCATTTAAGACTCTTTTTCAATATGATGGAAGATTTTGAAATTGAGTTTGAATACGTGTATATAAATCTATTTATTCATACTCTTAAGGAGGATGCACGTGACTAGTATAAGGCTTTACCCGATAATTCAATAGATTCATGTACCGAGATGAAAAATGCCTTTAGATTGCAATATGGGGATAAGACAGATCCCAGGTTCCTTTTATATGAATTTGAAAATATAAAGAAAAATCCAAATGAATATGTCCATGATTTCAATTCTCGATTCAATAAGACCTTGAATAGGTTACCTATAATCCTAAGGCCAAGAGATGAGTCCTGTTTGATAAAATATTCTGACGCTTTTGATAAAAAGGTTGCTTATTACTTGAGAGATAAGAACTCAGGAAGATTGAGGTAGGCTTTCACCATGGCCTTACAAATAGAAAATAAAATCAAAGTATTTGGAAAGCCTCCTAAGAGAGAGGGTGTCAAGTTAATCAATCTGGAGAGGCCTCAATCAAACAAAGTTGTGGATTTAGAAGAGGTTATAAAAACTTTGGCTAGAGAAGTTAAAGAGATATCCTATAAACTGGCTAGAGCAAAAAAAGGATAGGACAAATTTCCCAGGGTCAGCACAAGCCACAGGGTTAGGAGAGATTTCGAAATCATCCCAGAGGTGATCACATACTAGATGACAGAGGGAAAGGGCCCATGGGATCAGGAAATAGACAACCTCAACCCAGGGAGATTAGATTGGTTCCTAATCCTTTAACTGTCAGGGTTGCTACTGTGGAGGATGCCAATGTTATCGAGTGGTGTGATAGATGTTTCTTACCACACTCCCCATGTGATTTAGATCAATAATTTGAGGAAGCAAATGATGATGAGACGTATGATGATGTGTGCATGATGGAATGCTCTGCAAAACTCACGGTAGGGGGCAACCTCAACTGAATTGATAAGTTCCAGAACTGCTGAAGATTCTATGGGATTGTGTCCACTGGGTATTACCTCTTCCTCCCATTAATGTTGTTGAAAATCAATATGGTATAAGCATTTTATTTTCCTAACCATTATTTTGAATACTTGAGGGCCTTGATGATTAAAAAGTATGATGGAGGGATCCCTTCCAAAGAAGACAGGAAAAATATTGATGAATGTTAGTAGTTGCTTAGGAAAAAGAATATAACACCAGAAGTAAGGTTGTCAAAAGGGGGGCCCAAAAACCAAGCCAAAATTTCTAGTTCTTACCAATGTCTTGAAGGAAACCCGTAAGAAAGATACATCTAGAAAAGGCCTAATTACCCCAGATAAAACATGTACTCTTACCCATGCCCAAACTCTGAAAACTCCTATATCATTAGATGAAACTATGAATCTTCCTCCTAATATTGTCCTACCCAAATATGTTCCTTGCGAAATAGCCCAAATCTTGATTCAAATCAAGGGCATTGTTCCCATTGTTGAATTACTCATGATCCCAGAGCATAGGAAAATGGAATTCAAATATTTGGGATTTAAGGAAGACAATATTACTCAAGGAAAAAATTGTTAATAATGTAGAGATTCCTCCTATTATTGCAGAATCAGAAATACCACAAACATTAGAGGAACCTGGAGAATCACCTGAGGTGTATTTGGGAACTTCTCTAGTTGAATCTAAGCTTAATGTGGATCCATTTTTTTACCCACTTTGATTATTAAAGATAGGTTGGCACATAACTACATGTTTGATTCAGGAGCCTCATGTAATGTAATGCCTCTTGAGGTCATGAATGAGTTAAATATCAAGGTAACAGAAGATTTTGGGAAATGTACTGCTATGGATTCAAGATAAGTGCCAGTAGTTGGGGTATGTCAAGGGGATTAGTAGTGCAGTTGGCAGCTTTTCGAAGAAAAATACTTAACCATGAATGTGGTTATTGTGGACTGTCCTACCAAATGGGGAATGTTTATTATCCAGAAAGTGGGCAGCTAGTGTGGGTGGAAGCGTACAAAATGGACATGTCATACGAAACCATACCAATTGAGGGGAACCTTGTGAAGTTGTACTATGAGAAGAAAATGTTATATCTCATTGAGGACCCTAACAGTGCTTCTTATGAAAGTATTGTATGCATACGTCGATGTCAAAAAACTTTATGGGTTATTGTTGATTTTAAGGAGCAAAAAATTGATGAGTGAAAGTATCTTGAGAAGATTGGTTCTCCCTTGACTCTGATGTTTGATGGGGTTTGTTCTAGATTTGGTAAAGGCGCACAAAAGATAAACCTCATAAAATATGGCTAGGTAGCAACATGGATAGAGAAGGAAAACAAGCATATGTCCAGTTGTTAAAAAAGTATCAAGACTTCTTAGATTGGTCGTACAAAGAATGGCAAGCACTTGAAACATTTCCTTGACTGATTTCTCATAATCAAGGCATGCATCATTATACATTGTACAATCTTTTAGTTTCTTTTTCATTTTTATGTTTTTCTATTTTGGTTTGTCTTGGTCCTTAGCGGCTGGTTTTTATTGGTTTCTTAGTTTGTTCTTGGGATGTTGGAAATTGTTTTTCTTCTTTGCAATATTGTTCTTGACTCCGTTACCTAATGGATTTTTGGCACATGGTTTGTTATGTTGTTCTTGTGGCACTCGTAAGGAGTGCCCATCCCCAATTCGTAGCCGATGTTGGTGCTCATTTTAATATCACCCTTTTTGTTCAAAATTTCTCATTCTGTGTGGTTTGAAATATTTTTGTCTCCCTGTGTGGATGATTGAATTTTTTATCTTTACCAGGGTGTTGTTGTAAATCTGTCTATATGGTCATGGATCAGGTTGAGTCTTGGTAGTATTTACAGTTTTCTCTCAGTGGGAAAAAATTTGTAATTTGCTCGTGAATGTTGGGGTTTCCCCTTCCTTTTATGAGGTGAGAATAAAGTGGTAAGGGAAAAGGAAGAAGGATGGAAGAGAGTTAGGGTAGATTGGAGTGAATGAGCATTATTGAGAGGGAAGAGAGAATGAGGAGGATGGGAGTGTAGAGGAGGGGGAATGATAGAAAGGGGAGTAAAAGTGATACAATAGGGGATGTGAGAGGGAAGGGGGATATGATTGGTAGGGAAGAAATGGAGGGATAAAGATATTATTGGTCAAGGGGAGTGGAAGGAGTGATAAAAAGGGGGATTGGAGTGTGAGGGGGATAAAGTGGTATGGGGACAAAGGGATGGAGGAATGAATGAGTTAGAGGAAGATTGGAGATGTGAGGGGGGGTGCGAGAGGGAAGAGAGAATGAGGAGGGGGATGATAAGAGAGGGGAGTAAAAGGGAGACAATGAGAGGGAGAGGAAGGTTTGATATGATTGGTGGGAAAGGGATTCGATGAGGGTGAGAGTAGGTGAGAGAAGGAGGTAGATGGAGTGAGTGGTAAGTGGAAAAGGGAAGAAGAGAGTTAGGAATGATTGGAGTGTGAGGACCATGATAGGGAAGAGAGAATGAGGGAGGAGGGTGAGTGAGAGGAGGAAAGTGATAATATGATAGAGAGGGAGGAGTGGAGGGAAGGAAGAAGGAATATGGATGCGAGAGGGATGAGGGGATTCGGAGATGAGAGTGAGGGGGAATGATAGAAAGGGGAGTAAATAGGGAGACAATAAGAGTTGAGAGGGAGTAAGAGAGGTGATATGAATGATGAGAGTAGGTGAGAGAAGAGGACGTGATAGAGTCGGTCAAGGGATAATAGGGAAGAAGAGAGTTAGGGTGATTGCAAAGTAGAAGAGATAAAGGACCATGAGATGGGAATCCATCAGAATCGATGTAGGATGGGGAGTGAGAGGAGGGGAGAATGACTAGAAAAGGGAGTCAAAAGGGAGACAAGATGGAGCATAGAGGGACGGGGGGATATGATTGTTGGGAAACTACTGGACCTGAGGGGAGTGGTGAGAGAACTCCCACTAGGCAGGATATAGAGTTGTTAAGGGAAAGTTGAAGAAGACTAGTTAGGGTGATTGGAGTGTGAGGGGGAATGTGAGAGGGAAGAGAGTACTGGGGGAGGAGGGGAGTCCATAGGAGGGGGACACCTGATAGAAAGGGGACCCAACACATGTTGGAGACAATAGGAGCGAGAGTGGAAGGGGGAGATATGATTGGTTGGAAAGGGATTGAAGGGAGTGAGGGGAGGGGAGAGAAGAAGAGCATGAAGATAGTGAGTAAGAGGAAAATGGAGAGAAGAGAGCTAGGGTGATTGGAGTAGGAGGAGTGAGATGATGAGAGGGAGACGACAATGATGGAGGAGTGGAGTGAGAAGAGGGGAATGATAAAAAAGGGAGTAAAAGGGAGACAATGAGAGCGAGAGGGAAGGGGGATATGATTGGTGAGAAGAAATAAGAGAGTGGATATGATAAGTGGAAAAGGAGAGTTCAAGGAAGTGAGGGGATGTGAAGACATGGAGGAATGCGGGGATATGAGTGAGTAAGGGAGGGATGGAATAAGGAGACAATGAGGGATGGAAAGGAGGTGTGAAGAAGGACGAAGAGAGAGGATGGATGGATGAGTAGGGAGGTGGTAAGTTGAGAGATGTGAGGAATGGACAGAGTGAGAAGATAGAGATAGGGAGGCAAGGTGAAGGAGGAGAAGTGAACGTGATGTGCAAGATAAAGGGGGGGGGGATAAAGTGAGTAAGGGAAAGGAGAAGGATAAGAGTTAGGGTGGATTGAGAGTGTGAGGAAGAAGGGTAGGGGGAAAGGATAGATAAGGGGAGATAGAAGGTAGATAATGTGGAGGGGGGACAAGGAAGGAAAGGTGAAGGATGAACGTGATTGAAGAGAGAGAGAGAGAGAGAGAGAGAGGTGAAGGGATGGTGAAAGTTAGGGAGGTATGTGGATAGAGTGGTACGGGAAATGGAATAAGAGAGTTAGGGTGAGTTGGAGTGTGAGGAATAAGAAGGGGATGAGGGGTGAACATAGAAAGGGGAGTGGGAAGGATGAAGAGAGATGGGTGGATGTGAGTGAGAGGTGGTGAGTTGGAGGTGTCGAGGGATAGACTGAGGGAAGAGAGAAGAGTAGGGAGGTAAGAGTAGAGAGGGAAGTGAAGGGATTGTGAAACAAAGAGGGAGGGGTGATGGGATAAAGTGATAAGGGAAAGTGGAAGGAAAGAGTGGGAGGGTGATTGGAGTTGGGAAAAGGAAGATAGGATAAGAGAGGGAAATGAAATGATAGAAAGGGAGTTAGAGAGGGTAGATAATGTGGAGGGGTGACATTGAAGGAAAGGGAAGGATGAATGTGATTGAAGAGAGAGAGAGAGAGAGAGAAGATGAAGGGAGGGCGAGTTAGAGGGAGGTGGGGATAGAGTGACGGGTAAAAGGGAATAAGAGAGTTAGGGTGAGTTAGAGTGTGAGGAAGAAGGACACAATGGGGGATGCATAGAGGGGGCAGAGGGACTAAAAGGGAGATTAATGGGGGGGGGAGAGGAGTGAAGGAGAGGTATCGAAGAATAGACATGATTGGAGTGGGAGGAGGAAGAGCGAGATGTACAATGAGGGAGAGAAGGCAAGTGATAGAGAGAAGTGAAGGGAGGTGAGAGGATGGGTAGATAGGATAGTGAGTAAGTGAAGAAGGTTAAAGAAGAGATGGGAGGGATGAATGGGATGAGATAGGTGAGGTGGAGAGAGGAGGCATAAGGACATAGAAAGGGGAGATATAATGAGATACAATATGGGAGGGAGGAGACAAGGAAGGGAGATTGATGAAGGAATAGACATGATTGAAGTGTGAGAAGTGGGATGTATGAGAGAGAGTAGAGAAGGCGAAGTGATAGAGAGTAAGTCAAGAGGAGGTGAGAGGATGGGAGGCAATGATGAAGCTATGTAGGGAGAGTGAAGAGTAAGAGAGGTGGAGGCGTAAAGGTGTAGGGAGGGAGTAAATGGGAGGAAAGGATTGAGTGCAAGAGAGGGACATAAGTGATGGTGAGACAGAGGGAGGAGGAGGGGGACATCAAAGGGATTTGTGGAAGTGATGAAGAGAGTGAGAGAAGGTAATGTATCAATAAGAGGCATGGGATGAGAGATAAATAGGGGAAGAATATAAAGGGAGTAAGGGGGAGTGATAATGGGAGGGGGAGGTGAGGAAGGAGAGGGAAGGATGGAGAGGGATGGAGATGAATATGGCTAGTGGGATGAAATAGTGGTGGTGAAGAGAGGGAGCCAGTGATGAAGTTGTGAGGGAGAGTGTATGGAAGAGGGGGGATGCAAAAAGGTATAGGAAGGGATTGAAGGGAAGGACTGATTGAGAGAGGGACATAAGGGATGGTGAAAGAGGGAGGGGGGACAAAGGGGTGAGAGAGGGAGGCATGGACGAAGTGGTGAGGGGAATGGAGGAAGAGAGTTAGGGTGAGGGAGAGTTTGAGGAAGAGGGGGGAGGCAAAGAGGGATATACATGATGGGGATGGGGATGGAGAGGGTGCTCATTGGAGGAGGATGTGGATGGAGTGAGAGAGGGACAAGAGATGGGTAGAGGAAAGTTTGAGGGGTGTAGATGAATGTATTAGGAGAGATGCTTGAGGGGGGAGAAAGGTGTAGTGAGGGACTAGCGAGGAAGGGAATGGGAGTGGAGAGAGATACATAAGGGATGGGGATAAGAGGGATAAGAGTGGGTGGAAAAAAGGGAGGGGTACTGAGAGGTCATAGAATATTCAGGGGTGAGGGAGAGAAGTCATATGGATGGATGGTAGGGAGAATTGAGGAAGATGGGTGGATAGAATGTACGAGGTATATGAAGGGAGATGAATGGGAGAGAGGGAGATAATGGATAGGGTGAAAGAGGAAATTGTGAAAGGGATGCTATGATCAGAGTGTGTGGATTAAGAGTGGGATGATAGGGAGATAATGAATATAGAAAGAGAAGAAGAGAGATGGATGGATATAGGAAGGATTGAGGCAGGGAGTGGATGGAATGTAGAGAGGGACACAGAACTACGTGGATGTGGGATGCTTGAGGGAGAGGTGGATGGAGGGATGGGGGAAGAATAGTTCAAGGGTAGGAGACAATGGGAATAGGGAGTGAGAGGGATGTGAACGAATGAGTGAGAGGAAGAGTGGGACATGATGGGGAGGGGGGAAGAGGAAGTGAGGGAGAACGAGATGGAGAACGGTAGGAATATGAAGGAAAAAAAAGGTTGAAGGAGTAGTAAGGGAGGGAGAAATGGGAGGCACATAAGAGAGGATGGAGAGAGGGAAGCGGAGAGGGAGTGACGAATGGGATGTGATATATGAGAGAGAAGATTGGAGGGATGGAATGAGGGGAGTATAGATTGATAGAGAGGGAGTGGGATATAGGGAGAGTGGTGACAGGAGGGGAAACTAATAGGGATGAGTAAGAGGGAGCTAGGGGAGTAAGAGATAAGGACAAATGAGGGATGGAAAGAGAGGGGGAGGGAGTGACGAAGACAGGTGAGATAGGAAGAGTGATATTTTAGAGGAAGGAAGACAAGGGAGATGGATGGATAGAGATGAAGGATTGGAAAATAGGGTGAATTGGAGAGGAGATGGAAGGAGAGGGGGAGAGGGAGGGAAAATGGATAATATGATAAAAGTGAGTTGGGGGAGTAAGAGAGGGATGAATAGGGACACAATGATCAATGGACACAGAGGGGAGGGAGGGACAAAGAGGGGGAGATAGGAAGAGAGAATTTTGGAGGGAGAGAAGAATGGATATGGATGGATAGATGGAGGATAGATGGGTGGATGGAGGAATGGACAAACTGAGAGGAAGATTGGGATGTACAAGGAGGGGGACAAGGGAAGTGAGGGAGAAATAAAGAGGGAGAACAGATGAATGGAGAGGAAGGGAGTAGGGAGGGGAGAAGGATAAAAAGGCGGAAGGAGAGTGGGAGGGAGAAATGAGAGGAGATAGGGGATGGGAAGAGATGGAGATGAGGAGAGGGTAGAGGTGAGTGGGAGAGGAGAAAATAATGAGAGGGAAAGAGATAATAGGATAAGATTGAGTTAGGGAGTAAGAGAGGGAAGAATAAGGACACAATGGCAGATGGAAAGAGAGGGGAAGGGAGGGATGAAGATGAAGAGATAAGAAGAGAGAATATTAGAGGGAGGGAAGAAGGGATAAGGATGGATAGAGGAATGGGTAGAGTGAGAGGAAGAGTGGTATGTACGGAGTGGGGGAGAAAGGAAGTGAGGGAAAAACAAAGAGGGATAGCAGATGAGTGAGAGAGTAAGGGAGTACAGAGGGGAGAATGACAAAAAGGTGGAAGTAGAATGTGAGGGAGTAATGAGATGAGATAAGAGGGGGGAAATGGAGATAGGTAGAGAGGGTAGAGTGGACATGGAGGTGGGGGAGAATTATGGTAAGTGAGAGGGAATGAAGGGAGGGTGGGAAAGAGGTGGAAGGATGAATGGGGAAGCATAGGAAAGTGGAAGAGATCGGAGTGGGAATGAGAGAGATGTGGAGAGAACCGAGGGGGAGGAATAAAGGGAGTTAGAGATGAAGGGAGTGGGAGAGTAGAGGGAGAGGTATGTAAATTGAATAATAGGATAAGAGGGACTTGGTGGAGTAAGAGAGGGAGGCATAATATAAGAAAGGGTTGGGTGAGTAAAAGAGGGAGGAATAAGGACACAATGAGGGATGAAATATGAGGGAGGAGTGAGCGACAAAGAGGGGAAAATAAGGAGAGACAATATTGGAGGGAGTGAATAAGAGATATGGATGGATAGAGGGAGGATTGAGGGAGGGATGGAGGAATGGACAAAGTGAGAGAAAGAGCGATATGTACGGCGAGGGGGAGAAGGAAAGTGAGGGAGAGATAGAGAGGGAGAGCAATTGGTTGGAAAGGAAGGGAGTAAGGAGGGGAGAAGGGAAAAAAGGTGGAAGGAGAGTGAGAGGGAGCAATGAGAGGAGATAGGAGAGGGGAAGTGATGGAGACAGGGGGAGAGAGCAGAGGGGAGGGGGAGGAATAGGGTAAGTTAGAGGGAATGGAGGGAGTGAAGAGGAAACATGTGGATGAAGGAAGGAGGAGAAAGAGGTGTAAGGATGAATGGGGAGGATGAATGAGAGTGATGTGGAGAGAAATTAGGGGGAGAAATAGGGATAAAGGGATTAGGAGAGGAGAGGGAGAGGTACGTGAAAGGTATATTATGATAAGAGGGACTTGTGGGAGTAAGAAAGGGAGGAATAGGGGAAGGGATTTGGAGAGAAGAGGGGGAGGTATGTGAAAGGGGTATTAGGATAAGAGGGAGTGGGAGAGGTGATGGGGAGAGAGGGGAAAGGGATAATAGGATAAAAGGGAGTTGGGGGAGTAAGAGATGGAGGATTAAGGACACAATGAGGGATGGAAAGAGGGGGGCAGGGATGAAGTGAGAGAGAAAAAGTGGGGGAGTTAGGGAGAGAGAATATGGAGGGAGGGAGGGAGAGATATGGATGGATAAGGGAGCATTGGGGAAGGGATTTGGAGAATGAGAGGGTTGTGGAGTGGGAATAAGAGAAGGAATAGGGGAAGTTAGAGATGAAGAGATTGGGAGAGAAAGGGAGAGGATAAGGGAATGAGGGAAAAGGGAAGGGAGAATATGAGAGAGGGAGAGGGAGGAGGAAGAGGGAGGAATTGTGACAAAAAAATGAGGAAAGGGGAGGGAGGGAAGGATATGGAGGTAAGAGAAGTCCAAAGGGAGGAAGGGAGATGAAGAGGGAGGTTGGAGGAAGGGGGTGGGAGGCAGGTGAGAGGTATTGGGGAGATAGAGAGAGAAGAGTAGTGAGGGAGTAAGAGAGGGGGAGGGGACAAGTGGATAAAAGGGGTGGAGAGATGGGACATGTGGAGAGGAAGGGGAAGGATGAAAAGAAATGGTGAAGGGCAGGAGGGATGGGTGAGATATGAGGGGGAAGATAAGGGGGAGTGATAGAAAGAGGCAGAAGGAGGGATGGGGGAAGATAAGAGAGGGGAAGATATGGGGAGGGGGAGTGAGAGAGATGTGGAGAGATAAGAGGGAGAGGGATGGGAGTTAGGAACTAAGAGAGGGAGGAATAAGGACACGATGAGGGATGAAAGAGGGGTGGGAGGGAAGAAGGGAGATGGATGCATATAGGGAGGATTGAGGGAGGGATCGAGGAATGGACAAAGTGAAAGGAAGAGTGGGATGTACGGGGAGGGGGAGAAGGGAAGTGAGGGAGAAACATAGAGGGAGAGGATGAGTAGAGAGGAAGGGAGTAGGGATGGGAGAAGGAAAAGAAGTTAGAAGGAGAGTGGAAGGGACCAATTGGAGGAGATATGAGAGGTGAAGAGATGGAGAGGGGGAGAGTGGGAAGAGGGGAGGTGGAGGAATATGTTAAGTTAGACAAAATGGAGGGATTTAAGAGGAGACATGGAGGAAGGGAGGGAGAGAAAGAGGTGGAAGGATGGATGGGGGAAGCTAGGAGGTGTGAAGAGATGGGGAGGGGGGGAGAGAGGGATTTGAAGAGAAAAAAGGGAGGAATACGGGGAGTTAGAGATGAATGGAGTGGGATATAGGGTGAGTGGCAGAGGAGAGGGAGACGGATGATAAAAGGATAATAAAATGAGAGAGGGGAATAGATTTGGAGGGGGAGTGAGAAGAATGTTGAGAGAGAAGAATGACATGAATGGGAGTTTGGGGAGTAAGAGATGAAGGAATAAGGACATAATGATGGATGTAATGAAAGGTGGAAGGAGGGACAAAAGGAGATGGATGGATATAGTGAGGATTGAGTGAGGGATTGATGAATGGACAAAGTGAGAAAAATATTGGGATGTATGAGGAGGGGGAGAAGGAAAGTGATGGAGAAACAAAGAGGGAGAGAGGATGGGTAGAGAGAAAGGGAGAAGAAAAAGGTGGAAGTAGAGTAGGAGGAGATAGGAGAGGTGAAGAAATGGAGAGGGGGAGAGAAGGGATGGGAGTAATATGATAAGCTAGAGGTAATGGATGGGAGTGAAGAGGATAAGTGGAGGAAGGGAGGGGGAGAAAGAAGTGGAAGGATGGATGAGGGAAGATAGAAGAGGGGAGAGAGAGAGAGAGTGGGAGGAGGATAAAAGAGGGAGAGGGATGGGAAAAGGATAATAAGATGAGAGAGGGGAAGAGATGGGGAGGGGGAGTGAGAAGGATGTGGAGAGAGAAGAAGGGAAGGAATGGGAGTTTGGGGAGTAAGAGATGAAGGAATAAGGACACAATGAGGGATGTAAAGAAAGTTGGAAGGAGGGAAAAACTGAGAAGGATGGATATAGTGAGGATTGGGGAGGGATTGAGGAATGGACAGAGTGAGAAAAAGAGAAGGATGTATGGGGAGGGGGAGAAGGGAAGTGATGGAGAAACAAAGAGGGAGAGAGGATGGGTAGAGAGGAAGGAGAAGGACAAAGTAGAACTAGAGTAGGAGGAGATAAAAGAGATGAAGAAATGGATAGGGGGAGAGAAGGGAGGTGGAGAAAGAGGTGGAAGGATGGATGAGGGAAGATAGAAGAGGGGGGAGAGAGAGGGAGGAGGAGAAAAGAGGGGGAGAGAGAGTTGGTGAAAGAGATTGAGGGTGAGAGAGACAGAGATGTAGCTTACCAAATTAATCCAATCAAACACCAGTAAGCCCAATTACAACACACTTTTGAATCCATGGAAGGATTTTTGGTATGCCCTTGGTTCATCCCAGGTGAAATATCAAAAAATATATCATTCACTTTTTCATCCATGAAGTTTTTTTCTTAAAAGTGCATTGTCTTTTCTTTCATCCACCAATGGAAAACCATTCTCTCCCTCAAGAGAAAATAAATTCACAACACATTTCCTTCAAGACATGGACAATAAAATATCCCTTTTCCTCCAATATTATAATGTTAGATTTCATCCTCCCCCACACATTGACTCTTTCTTACCACTCAATGGGTGCAATATAATATCACAATAATCAAATGATATATGAAACAAAAGGTTTTTTTTGTAGAGAATGTAAAAAATAACATAAGGAGATGCAATATCAAAGATAAAAATTGATATTTCATTTATTTATTTATAGAGTAAGAGATAAATAATTTTACATTAATAATTAATTAAATTGGGAGGTTTACCTCCCTTTCCTTAAACTTCAAAGCTAAAATGTATGTTTCCACTACAAAACAAAAAGATCCACATAAAAAAACCATTTTTCACAAAAAAAATCCAATTACCCAAAATTGAATAGGTCCTAAAATTTCTTAATTAACCATCACAACTCCCCCATAACCTCCACAAAATTCAATATAAAGAGAAAATAATCCAAAAGGAACACCCAATAATATATTTTCCAGTGGCAAGCTCTGCTCACAAGAAAAATAAAAAACCCCAAGAAAAATTTGATAGGAACTTATAAACCACGTGCACAACCCATAAATTTATTTAGCAAAATCATGGCCAACATCAACTTGAAAATCAAGAAATGCCAAAAGCTAACACACAAAACTCAAGGTAGTCAATTGCACGAGCTAATTTGCAAACCAATCCACGTACTTACACATCTGTTACATTTTTAAAAACATTCCAAGGGAATTTACTAGGTCTATTAAGTCCTAAGTGGATAAGAAGGCTTTAAAATTCCACCTACGCCATGGTTAGGTGCAATGACTAGTTTGAAGATTTGGCACACACCTCTCAAAATTGGGTCCAAGGACAACCTTATTTTTTCCAAAAAAATAAAGTGTGAACCACTTTATAAATCACATAGATAACAAAAAATGTAAATAAATCAATCTAAAAAAACAAATCACTAAAATTAACAGACAACATGATCAATTAAACTTAATTAGGAAATAAAAGGGTCCCAAAAGAAAGGGGGAACTCCATAAATTTTGGAACTACAAATAAAAAGGTAAACATATTAAAGAATGGTTAAGTTACAATCCTAAGGTTTAAGATGTGTTTGGTGATGCCATATTTTTTGAGTGAGCCATGGATGTGTGTGTTGAATTCATCCTCATTTGGGTGTGGTTTTATATAAGTTTTGTACATGTTTTCCATCTAAAAACTCGACAAACACACCATATGTACCCAAACTAATAAGGTTAAACAATCGATTACAAGTACCCAAAATAAGCTCACAGTTATTTTTGGGAAACTAACACCATTTTTTCCCCTTCTTGTGCTTCAATCTAAGTTTTTACCCATTTCAAGCACTTAAGGTCCTTTGAAAATATTTCCATTAGATAGAAAATTTCATCCCCTTTCCAAAAATATAAATAAGTCCTTCTAACTCCTCATATTTTGCAAATTACGGGCCTGACGGGCCTTGGAAGGATTTTTTGCCAAAAGCAAGCTCCAGGCCTGGGGAAGAATTTTTTCCCAAAGGGGAAGATTGTAGACCAATGAGGTGGAGGGAGATATCTTGGCATTTAGTGATTTTTTACAAAAAGTAAAGTTTACATATTTCGGGTCCGTGAGCCCGTGGAGGATCTTTGTGCCAAATGAAGAAAAGAATGCCTAAGGCCCGCAAAGGGACACATGGCCATGTTTTAGGTCAAAGCAGGAAGGTAGGTCATCGGAGGAACTTTGGAATTTTAGCTTTTGTTTTGAAAAGCATAAAAGTATAAAAGTAAGCCGCACCTCCGACGATTCCTAGAGAAGCCATGTGTCAGGACCTTGAATTACATGCGGGGAGGCGGGCCGTCCGGGGAACTTTGGATTTTTTGCCACTTTCTCAAAAGCGTAGTTTTCAATTTTGGGCCCGCGAGCTCAAGGCTTTTTTTGCTAAAGTAAAGTTCACAATTTCGGGCCCACGAAGGTTTTTTGCAGATTTTCGAGCCGAAAGGTTTTTTCGCCAAGAGGTTTTTGAGCTTGCGGAGCTGCGGGAGGTTTTGCATTTTTGTGAAAAAAGCGCCAAAGTTTGAATTTCGGGCCTGCGGATCTGTTTTGCAAAAAATTGGTTTTTCACCATTTTTGTATGGATTCGATTAAAATACTTCAAATGGGCATAACTTTTGATCTAGATGCTCGAAATTAGACAAATTTGGAAATTTTGGAAAATATCTCAACCTCCTCTATGCCATGGAAGCATAAAATATTATTTTCAGCAGGAGTAGGTGGGTGAAAAATTGGAAAATGTCTCGAACATGAAAAAATCTAGTTCTAGGTATCCTAATCACCGAAATTTAATGCAGTATGGTCTAGTTTCTTCTTCCCGAAGCTTGAATGCATTGGAGAATGGATTTTTATAGGTTTCCATGCCTTTTCTAGACCATTTAATGAAGTTTCGGTGGTGAGAGTAGATTCTGAGTTTTTCTTCTTTCTCTCTCGCCTCGACATTCTATATATTGTAAACAATTCTCATTTGAGAAGGAGAGACATTCTGGGATGTGGGGAAACTTTGTCAGATTTTTTTTCCTAACTCTATTTGAGCTATAAACCTTCTCCCACACCTAATAAAGTGGATTTGATGCCTTTGAGCATCCATGTAATGGGTTGTGCACCTTCATAAAGCAATAAAATCATGTTTTTGTGGTGTTCTTCAACCCTATCTCATGTTTTTTATTTCTTTGTGCCTCTCCATTTCAAATGTTTGTTTCATGTGCATGTATTTCATGTTTACAGGTGCAGGATGTTGTGTTTCATGGAGATTTTGTGGTAAATTAAGATATGGGTCAGTGTCACATTGGTCTGGCCTCCCCCAATTCCATTTCCTTTTCGTATTCTCCCTCAACAGGATATTTCCCCTTTCCTTTTCTGGTGTATCAATGCTTTAATGTAGGCTCTCTTTCACTCTCTATTTCTCTTTGGTTCCTTGGAATGGTTAGATTAGGATAGATTAGTTTTTCCTGCATTAGAGTAGATTGTGGTAGGTAGTTTAGGAACAAGAACCAACTTTCTCTGGAGGTCCATCTCAAGTTTGCAAGTCCCACAACTTGATAGATGGTCCAATGTTATGCAAATCACACCGAATGCCCCATTCAAAAACCAGGCCATTCAGGGGTGATGTGATTTTGCACTAACAGTTTTGGCATGCCCAGTGGGATAGGTTTGAAACACCTTACCACTTCATTTTAGCAGGTTGGTGTGTTTCTATTAAAATTTTAGCTTTTGAAGGCACATGCAAAGCACATCTGGCGAGTCCATCTGGTCAACAACCCATTCTCTGAGTTACAAAATTTCCTTCCATCCATTTTGATTCATCTTTCTTTCCATCATCTTTCATTCTCCTTCCATTCCATGAAGTTGTGCAATCATGACTTCATTCCATCTTGGAATTCACATTTGCACTAGTAGTGGTGCAGTCCATCTCCAGGTGTATTTCTCAATTACTCTAGATCAGCATTATAATCAGATTCAGAAGCAATATGCCTACCCATATGACCAATGCCAAAATTAGTTAGTGGCTATAGAGCTTATCAAGAACAAGGGTATGCATAGATTTTGACAACAGTTCCAAACGGAGAAGCTGATCTGCTGGAGAATATTCAAAAAATGGAGGCTGGCATGGTTCAGTCAAGGGCTACAACACAAATGAAAGCTTTCAGGATTGGTTGCAGGGTACCTTGTCCATGGGAAGGCCCTTTTACAAGACACTACAACCCACAGGAGAAGCTTGACTTCATGGTTGAAATGTTGCCTCAACTTTCACAGTGGACTGAAGAGATTGAGGCCTACAAACTTGGTTCTAGAGAGCCTTGTCAATGGGTAAGTCCTACACCATCATATAGTCCTTAATTTTCTCTTCATTCCCAAAAATTACCATCTTAACCCAAGCTTCAATTTTCAAGCTTCTCATCTTTTTCTACCCCTATTATAAAACCCATTTCTCCAACTTCCAATCTTCCATCTCATCTCAATTCTTCTTCCCTTTTCCCTTCCAAACCCTATTCCCCTCCACAAGAACCAAAGAAATACCTTCCCTCTCCACCACAAACAATAGCAGAACTAGTTGAATCCCAACCTACCCTCCTCTTGCATACCCAAATCCATGTTGGGAAGATGAAAATCAGACAACCAGCCAAGGGCAGAAAGAAGAAGAGCCAAGAAAAGAAAGAAATGATTAGAATATTGGTAAGCTTGGCTCTAAGATTCGAAATTTAAAATAGTCCCTTGTTGTTTAAGCCTACGGAGGAGGTCAAAGTTGAAGAGCCATGGGGGCTAAGGCTGATTTTATAGTAGTAGTGAAATAAGGAAGATCAGCAATCAATTTTTTCTGAATGTAGTGTCCATGATGGCACTCTATTTGATGAGAATATTGATGCAATTCAAGCTGCACAATAATCCAAGCGAGGGAAGAAAGATCAAACTACTCCAAATCCAAAAGGTCCTGATTTGAGGAGTTCATTCTAGCTGTGGAGGAGAAACATACAGTTTCAGAGGCTCCAAGTATAGAGAAAGCCATAGAAGAACCTTCAGTTCTTCCTCCCACTTCATCCCCTTCAAGATCTAATGTTGAAGAAGAGTTTGAGCTTTCAAAATTCATGTTTGAATATGAGGGGAACCATGGTGAGGGAGTTTCAGATCAGGAGGACACCATGGAGGAGGTCGAGCACATGCAGCAGGACAACAAGGAGGCAGATTATTTATCTAAATTGGAGGATTGCTTTGATGGAGAGGATCCCATGGAGATCACATCATTTTCTCCTCCATCATCCATCCTCATCCAAGCACATGAGCCTGTTGTCACGAAGGAGGGAATTCAATTGACAGTAGCCTGCATTTCACAACATCCTTATGGAATCAAGGTTGGAAGATCCAAATCTTCCATGTTCTTCACTGGAGGAGGAAGGAAGAAAATTATGACACACATTGCATATCAGACATCATGCAGAGGATAAGCTACTTGCAGAGGAAGACTCCATTTTTGGAAAATATTAGATAGTGGGAAAATTCAAAGGAATCTATACCTTTCCCAATGTTGGTACTTGGATTTCATTGGAGCCAAGGGAGCAGCCATTCACCGGATCATGACCTTTATTCTAAGCATGAGGACTTGAGTATCAAAGTACAACAAAGGATTAGATACAATGCCTCTTCAGTCCATGCTTTCTTATAGCAACTAAAAGAGGTATTTTTTTTGTTTCCAGTTGATACCTTGATGAGGGAGTGAAGAAATCAGCTTGCAGTCAACCTGCCACTCCTAATAACAACCATATTCAATGTCAAATCATTTTCATGGCTGCCAATTGTAAGGAAGGGCAATTATTTCTCATCACAGTAGCAAGTTTTGTTTGAAATTTCCCATCTCTCTGGTTAGAGTAAGAGTAGGTAGGTTTTCTTTCAGTAGAAGAAGTGCTTTCACACACTTTGCATATCCCACTTGTGGTATGTATGATTTCCAATTTTGTACATAGTGTGTTGTGGTGTTTTGTTGCTCTTGCACAAAGTTCATTGGAAGTAGCAATTGGTGAGATCAACTCCAATTTCAATGGTGTTCCAAGTGGCTCAGGGATCAATTTTCAGGGTTTTAGATTAGTATCACGCTATCATTCATGATTCCATGCCCAATGGATGCTTCAAGGCAACTGATCATTTCACCTAGCAGGAAGGTGATCCTCGTGAGTCACCAAATTGTTGACCAAAATAAGCTCACACTTACTTTTTGTCAACTAACACCATTTCCCCCCCTTTTTGTGCTTTAATCTGATTTTTTATACATTCTAAGTACTTAAGGTTCCTGAAAACATCTTCCATCAGGTAGGAAATTTCTTCCCCTTTCCAAAAATATAAATAAGTCCTTCTAACTCCTCATATTTTTCAAGTTACGGGCTAGTGGGCCTTGGAAGGATTTTTGGCCAAAAGCAGGCCACCGGGCCTGGGGAAGACTTTTCACTAAAGGGGAAGATTGTGGACCTGGCGGGGCTAGGGAGATATATTGGCACGTTGCACTTTTTGCAAAAAGTGCAGTTTACAATTGTATACCCTGCGAGCCCATGGAGAAATGAAAAAAGAATGCCTAAGGCCCGCAAAGGGACACGTGGCCATGTTTCAGGTCAAAACGGGAAGGCGGGTCATTGGAGGAACTTTGGAATTTTGGATTTTGTTTTGAAAAGTGTAAAAGTATTAAAGTAATCTGCACCTCTACCGACGCCTAAAGAAGCCATGTGTGAGGTCCTAAATTACATGTGGGGAGGCGAGCCATCGGGGGAACTTTGGATTTTTTGCCACTTTCACAAATGATGTAGTTTGTAAGTGCAGGCTTGCGAGCCCGAGGAAGTTTTTTTGCCAAATTCAAAGTTTTCAATTTTGGGCCCGCGGAGGTTTTTTGGGAAAGAATGTTTTTTGAGTCGGAGGGATTTTTTGCATTTTTGTGCGAAGATATGGGAGGTTTTGTGATTTTTGCTTCTTTTTGCAAAAAGCGCAGTTTGTATTTTCAGGCCCGCGGATCCATTTTGCAAAACTTGTTTTTTCGCCATTTTTGTATGGATTCGATTCAAATATTCAAATGGGCATAAATTTCAATCCATTGCTCAAAATTTGACAAATTTGATACTTGTTGGAAATATCTCAACCTCTCTACACAATGGAAGCATAAAATATTATTTTCAGGAGGGTTAGGTGGGTGAAAAATTGGAAAACGTCTCCAACACGAAAAAATGTAGTTCTAGGTATCCCAATCACCAAAATTTAATGCACTATGGTCTCGTTTCTTGCTTCTCCAAGAATCTTGAATGCATTGGGGAATGGATTTTCAGATGTGCCCATGCCTTTAGGTAGACAATTCATGGAATGAATGTTATCGGTTGGTGAGATCAGAGATTCCATGTTTTTCTTCTTTCTCTCTCATCCTAAACCATTCTATATATTGTAAAAACTTCTCATTTGAGAAGGAGAGACATTCTGGGATGTGGGGAAACTCTGTAGATTTTTTTTCTCGACTCTATTTGAGTTGTAAACCTTCTCCTATGCCTGGAAAGTGGATTGATGCCTCTGAGCATTTATGTAATGGTCTGTGCACCTCATAGAGCAATAAAAACATGTTTTTGTGGTGTTCTTCAACCTTTCTCATTGTTTTTTTGTTTCTCTGTGCCTCTCCTTTTCGTGTTTGTTTCTGTGCATGTATTTCATCGTTTCTAGGTGTAAGATGTTGTGTTTCATGGAGTATTTTGTGGCAAATGAAGATCTGGGTCATTTTCACATTGGTCTGGCCTCCCCCAACTCCATTTCCTTTTTGTATTCTACCTCAGCAGGATATTTCCCCTTTCCTTTTCTGGTGTATCACCGCTTTAATGTAGGCTCTCTTTCACTCTCTCTTTCTCTCTAGTTCCTTGGAATGGTTAGATTAGGATAGATTAGTTTTCCTTCATTAGAGTAGATTATGGCAGGTAGTTTAGGAACAAGAACCAACTTTCTCTGGAGGATCCATATCAAGTTCGCAAGTCCCACATCTTGAGAGATGGTCCAATGTTATGCATATCACACCGAATGCCCCATTCCAAACTCTGGACATTCTAGGATTCCTCTGATTTTACACTAACAATTTTGGCGCACCTGGTGGGACAGGTTTGAAGCACCTTACCACTTCATTTTAGCACGTTAGTGTGTTCCTATTAAAATTTCAGCGTTTGGAAGCACATGTAAAGCACATCTGGCAACTCCATCTGGTCAACAACCCATTCTCTAAGTTACATACTTTCCTTCCATCCATTTTCATCAATTTTTCTTCCATCTCTTTCATTCTCTTCCATTCCACGAAGTTTTGTAATCACGACTTCATTCCCATCTTGGAATTCACATTTGCAGCAGCAATGGTGTAGTCCACGTCCAATGTATTTCTCAACTACTCTAGATCAGCATTATCATCAGATTCAGAACCAATATGCCTACCCATATGACCAATGCCAAAATCATTTTGGATATGGAGCTTATCAAGAACAAGGGTATGCATACAATGACAACAGTCAAATGGAGAACACTGATCTGTTGGAGAAGATTCAAAGAATGGAGGATGGCATGGTTGAGTCAAGGGCTACAACACAGATGAAATATTTCAGGATTGGTTGCAGGGTACCTTGTCCATGGTAAATCCCTTTTCCAAGACACTACAGCCCACAAGAGAAGCTTGACTTCATGGTTAAAATGTTGCCTCAACTTTCACAGTGGACTGAAGATATAGAGGCCTACTAACTTGGTGATATAGAGCCTTGTAAATGGGTAAGTCCTACACCATCATATAGTAATTTTCTCTTCATTCCCCAAGCAGTACCATCTCAACCCAAGCTTCAATTTCCAAGCTTCACATCTATTGCTTCTATTGTAGAACTCATTTCTCCATCTTCCAATCTTCCATCTCATCTCAATTCTTTTGACCTTTTCCCTTCTAAACCTTATTCCCCTCCAAAGATCCAAAGATAATACGTTCCTCTCCACCACAAATAATAGCAGAATTGATTAAATCCTAACCTACCCCTCCTCTTGCATACCCAAATCCATGTTGGGAAGATGAAAATTAGACAAACAACTAAGGGTAGTAAGAATAAGAGGCAATTAAAGAAGAAATGATTAGAATATTGGTAAGCTTGTCTCTAAGATTCAGAATTTAAAATATTCCCTTGTTGGTTAAACCTATAGAGGAGGTCAAAGTTGAAGAGCCCATGGGAGCTAAGCCTGATTTTACAGCAGCAGTGAAACAAGAAGATTAACAATTTGTTTGTTCTGAAGGTAGTGTCCATGATGGCAATCTTTTTGATGAGAATGTTGATCCAATTCAAGCTAAACAATCAGTCCAAGCGAGGGAAGATATAGCTAATCTAAATCCAAAAGACGAGGAGTTCATTCTGGTTGCAGAGGAGAAACATACAATTTTAGAGGCGTCAATTACAGAGCAGGCCACAGAAGAACCTTTAGTTCTTCCTCCCACTTTCTACCCTTAAAACTCTAATGTTGAAGAATAGTTTGAGCTTTCAAACTTCATCTTTGAAGATGAGGGGAACCATGGTGAGTGAGTTTCAGATCAGGAGGACACCATGGAGGAGGTCGAGCACATGCAGTAGCACAACAAGGAGGAAGATTACCTGTCTGACTTGGAGGATTTATTTGATGGAGAGGAGCCCATGGAGATGACATCATTT
This sequence comes from Taxus chinensis, assembly GCA_019776745.2. Classification (NCBI taxonomy): domain Eukaryota; kingdom Viridiplantae; phylum Streptophyta; class Pinopsida; order Cupressales; family Taxaceae; genus Taxus; species Taxus chinensis. The sequence continues at coordinate 699,846,124 of CM034148.1, forward strand.
TCTCCTCCATCATCCACTGTCCAAGCACATGAGCCTCTTGTCATGAAGGAGGGAATTCAATTGCAGTAGCCTGCATTTCACAACAACCTTATGGAACCAAGGTTAGAAGATCCAAATGTTCCATGTTCTTCACTAGAGGAGGAAGGAAAAAATTATGACACACATTGCATATCAGTCATTATTGCAGAGGATAAGCTACTTGAAGAGGAAATTCAAAGGAAATATCAGCATGCAAACAACCTCTGTTTTAAGGAAGGTCTGCAGAAAGACTCCATTCTTGGAGTTGAATTTTAGACCAATGGGCACATTCATTAGATTAGACCTTGCCCAATAAGGTACTTGACTTCACTAGAGACAAGAGAGGAGACACAACCAGTCATGCTTTATTCTAAGCATGAGGGATAGCCTCAAAGTGCCAAGGACCAAAAACAATACCTCTTGGAACCAAGTGAGTAGTAGACTGAAGAGGTATTTGTTTTTGTTTCTATTTGATACCTTGATGGAGGGAGTGAAGAAACAATATGCAGTCAACCTTCCACTGCTAATAACAACCATATTCAATGACAAATAATTTGCATGGCTGCCAATTGTAAGGAAGGGCAATTATTTCTCATCACAGTAGCAAGTTTTGTTTGAAATTTTCCATCTCTCTAGTTAGAGTAAAGTAGGTATGTTTTCTTTCAGTAGAAGAAGTGCTTTCGCACACTCTGCATATCCCACTTGTGGTATGTATGATTTCCAATTTTGTACATAGTGTGTTGTGGTGTTTTTTGCTCTCACAAAGTGCATTAGAAGTAGCAATTGGTGAGATCAGATCCAATTCCAGTGGTGTTCCAATTAGCTCAGGGATTATATTTTAGGGTTTTAAATCAGTATTAGGCTATCATTCTTGACTCCATTCCCAATGGATGCTTTAAGGAAACTGATAATTTCACCTAGTAGGCAGGTGATCCTCATGAATCACCAAATTGTTGACCAAAATAAGGTCACACTTATTTTCAACTAACACCATTTTCCCCATTTTTGTGCTTAAATATGATCTTTCATACATTCTAAGTACTTAAAGATTCCTGAAAAGATCTTCATTCGGTAGGAAATTTCTTCCCATTTCCAAAAATATAAATAAGTCCTTCTAACTCATATTTTGCAAGTTATGGGCCAGCAGGCCTTGGATGGATTTTTGTCCAAAAGCAGGCCACCGGGCCTGGGGAAGACTTTTCGCCAAAGGGGAAGATTGCGGATCGGCAGGGCTGGGGAGATATCTTGGCACTTTACGCTTTTTGTAAAAAACACAGTTTACAATTGCAATCCCGCAAACCTGAGGAGAAATTAAAAAAGAATTCCTAAGGCCCAAAAACGGACACGTGGCCATGTTTCAGGTCAAAGCGAGAAGGCGGGTCATCGAAGGAACTTTGGAATTTTTGCTTTTGTTTTGAAAAGCGTAAAAGTATAAAAGTAAGCCGCACCTCTATTGATGCCCAAAGAAGCCATGTGTCAGTCCTAAATTACATGCATGGAGGCAGGTCATCAGAGGAACTTTGAATTTTTTGTAACTTTTACAAATGGTGTAGTTTGTAAGTGCGGGCCCGTGAGCCCGAGGAAGTTTTTTCACCAAATGCAAAGTTTGCAATTTCGGGCCCATGGAGTTTTTTTGGGAAAAAACGATTTTTGAGCTGAAGGTTTTTTTTGCCAAGGTGATTTTCGAGCCTGTAGAGCTGCGGGAGGTTTTTGTGATTTTTGTGTCTTTTCAGAAAAAGCGCAGTTTACATTTTTGGGCCCGTGGATCCATTTTCCAAAACTTGTTTTTTCGCCATTTTTGTACGGATTCAATTCAAATATTTAAATGGGCATAACTTTCGATCCAGTGCTGAAAATTTGACAAATTTGATACCGTTGAAAATATCTCAACCTCCTCTATGACATGGAAGCATAAAATATTATTTTAAATAGGGTAAGGTAGGTGAAAATTTTTAAAACGTCTCCAACTCAAAAAAATGTAGTTCTAGGCATCCCAATCACCAAACTTTAATGTAGTATGGTCTCGTTTCTTCTTCGAGAAGCTTGAATGCATTGGGGAATGGATATTTAGAGGTGCCCATGCCTTTTCTAGACCGTTTAATGAAGGTTATCAGTTAGTGAGAGAATATTCTAAGTAATTCTTCTTTCTCTCTAGCCTCGACATTCTATATATTGTAAACACTTCTCATTTGAGAAGGAGAGACATTCTGGGATGTGGGGAAACTTTTTATAATTTGTTTCTCGACTCCATTTGAGTTATAGTCCTCCTATTCCTGGAAAGTGGATTCATGCCTTTGATCATCCATGTAATGGTCAGTACACCTCACAGAGCAATAAAATCATGTTTTTGTGGTGTTCTTTAACCCTTTCTCATGTTTTTTTGATTCTCTGTGCCTCTCGATTTCGTGTTTGTTTATTGTGCATGTATTTCATGTTTGTAGGTGTAAGATGTTGTGTTGCATGGAGATTTAGTGGTAAATGAAGATTTGGGTCCATGCCATATTGGTCTGGCCTCCCCCAACTCCATTTCCTTTTTGTATTCTCCCTCATCAGGATATTTCCCTTTTCCTTTTCTTGTGTATCAGTGCTTTAATGTAGGCTCTCTTTCACTCTCTCTTTCTCTCTATTTTCTTGCAATGGTTAGATTAGGATAGAATAGTTGTGCTTGTATTGGAGTAGCTCATGGCAGGTAGTTTAGGAACAAGAAGCAACTTTCTCTGGAGTATCATCTCAAGTTTTTAAGTCCCACAGCTTGAGGGATGATCCAATGTTATGCAGATCACACCGAATGCCCCAATCAAAACTAGGCCATTCGGGGGTACTGTGATTTTGCACTAAAAATTTGTTCTCATTACACATGAAGGTTTCTAATCACTTTCATTTTAATAATAAAATAACCACACACACACACACACACACACACACACACACACGTATGCACATGCATGTACACACACACACACACACATATGCACAAGTACACACACATGCACATGCACACATAGATACCCACGTGTGCACGCACAGACACAAATACCCATGTACAACCATCCACACACACATGCATGCACACATATACACAAACTTCATGCATACACATGCACGTATACATACACACACATAAGCACACATACATGCACACAAATTACTAATAATGCATTACACCCCAAAAAATTTTATCAAAATCATGAAAATAACTTAGGACTTGTGTGTAATAAAACATATCATAATGAGGGTACATCAAAATACATGTTTTAATATTGTTATTGGAAATGGGCATGATAACATGTAATTTTCCATTAATATTTTTGGATCTATACTAATCCTTGGATATCACATTTTGATTATAAGTTGTAGGAGTATTTCATTCAAGGATAATCCATTTCTTAAAGTGTAAATTCCTGCTATGGTAACTCAATTATAAATTTAATTACAATAGGCATCACATATGAAGTCCAAAGAGTTTATCGGCATACAAATTGTGATATTGATGATCATGCGAAGAATAATTACATAGAGACGAAGACACATTTAAAAAAATTAATGTGATGTATGTATGAAAGTCTTTGATAAAAATAATTTCCCATTTGTGTGGCTTGAAAAACAAATTGAATCTATATGTTAGTGATTTTTCATAAAATGGATTGATGAAATTGGTTAAAATGTGCTAGATATAGGTTGCATGTTTCTATTTATTGCTTAAATAATCAACATGTAAATCATAGTATATATCCAAGAATTAGATGATGTATATGATATCATGATATTTCTTAAATGATAAGAAATTAGTGAATTCAACTGATACTAAGGTACATGCGACAATATGGGTTTGCATAATGATTTTGGAGATCAAGGAAGAACATTCTTCATTCAAAGGATTAGAATTGGAATACGACTTGGAATAGGGTCATGTACGTTAGGTCCCTTGTATCTTTTTGAACCCCCTTGTGGTAGGAAATTGTAAATTTGGTTATTCATTAGTGTCCTATTAATTGCCTTGTTGCCACATGTTAGGGTTTGTAAAAATACAACAATTCTTGTAATGACTTGTAACAAGTAAAAAAATAAGATGTCTGGAACAAAGTTAATGCAACCATTAAATAACAAAAGTATAAATCTCTCTCTCTCTCTCTCTCTCTCTCTCTCTCTCTCTCTCTCTCTCTCTCTCTCTCTCTCTCTCTCTCTCCCACTCTACCAACCTCGAGAATAAGGTTGTCAAAGGGAACTAAGGGTAACTGACGGTGGTTATAGGATGATTTTGTAAAAACAAATTAAGAAATTGTAATTGTTTTTTTTAGAATCTTTTTGTAAAACTGTTTCAAATTCAGCATATAAATATATATACTTATTAATGAAAATACTGAAAGTTTCAAATTTCAATCAATGTGGCGTTTTACTTTTAATTATATTATATTAGTGCATAAGTTATTCAAGTGGATTCTTAATGTGATTATTGTTATCAATTTTGTTTTATATTACTATTACATATTACATTACTGATTATTATCATTTTCAAATACGTTCTGTGGACAGAACTACAAGTTTCGTTTCCAAACAATGAAATTATTGTTCAATGAAAAAACGCTCAAATTATCTAAAAATATCGGCAGTTAAACAATTATATGTTGTCGTATTTGTACTATATTCATGCGTAAGACTAAAAAATCTACAATAAATGGAATGATATTATTATAATTTAAAAGACAATAGAAAAAATAAGTATGAAATTTCTCATTTAAAAACTCTAAACAAATTGCAACATTGAAAATATTATTCAATAATGAACATGTGTATAACAAAAATAACAATATACATACTTATATTTTGATATGATATTTTCTTTCAAGAATTAAAATGTACATTCATTCTTCTTTACTCAATATCAACTAGCTCAAACTGAAACAGATCCTTTTGGTTCCCAACATTGTTATCTAATGTTTCACGGTTATCCACAGTCCTTGTATTTTAATAACTGATCCCTCTCCTCTCTACAATATAATTCCATACTGGCATTACCCGATCACAAGGAAATGTATCCACATCATATCGTGAAACATATAATCTAAAGTAAGTCTTAATATTTTTATCCAGTTTGTTTCGATATATTATTTCGTAAATGTTAGTGCATTGAAAATTCTTTCGTCTTCAACTGATCCCAATATCATTGTTTGACATAACTCATACAATCAGAAATATTCACTAATACTTTTATGAAGGATGGTACTGGGATACAAATTTTCCATAGAAGTGTAATTGTTCCTTTCTCTATTGGATCACTCATTAATTCAAATTATCTGCTCCTTACTTGGCCAAAATCAGTTGATAGCAATGTAAGTGATTCCTTTTGAAGAACACCATTAATTTGAAATACATTACATTCAACTGATTGTCCAAAATTCTTAATAATAGTATCCATGTGTCTTTTAAATGAATCAACTACAACTCTACCTCCTACATGATTCCAAAATTTTTGATTGACCACTCCCATGGCCTCAAGAATCTCACCTTTTTTAAAATGATCTCTAATCTCATTGGATAAACATTGTGAGATTTTTTGTAATTTTTTTCTTGTTTCATATATGAGAGCATCATATAAATTACGTGTAACAGGAAATTTTTCAAGCTCTGATCTAGTAATATCCACGTGTTTTTCGAATGTGTGAATTTGAATCTCCTTCCCATTAACAAAGATATAAAGATGGCCACGTATATTAAATCTGAATTAGTTTTCAGGATCCTTTAAATATGTCATAGTTTTCCAGTTATTGAATACATGTCCTTGAAAGCTTTTGTCAGAGTTGTATAACATATCTAGAGTCTAACAAACCCTTTTCCTGAACCTAATGAAGTCCACTATATAGATAGATCTTTCTTGAGCAAGCTTTGTTGTGTAATTCATTTCATAGAACATTGGAAGAATCCCGCAAAGTATAAACAATGTTTCCAATTATGTTAGTTGGTAAAGAAAATATTTTACCCTATAGAATTGCCTACGGTTCTTAAACATGAAATCAGTTAATGATGGATTTTCCTCAAAAACTCTGTGTGTAGGATCATACATAAAAATCCATCTTGTATCAACATGTTTAAGAAGTTTCTTACCGTCTGTGACCCCAAATGAAAACTTTTGAAACTCTAGAAATCTTTTCAAACTGTTTGGCTTATAGGCATGCAGTTCATGTATAATCTCTTCAACTTTTTCAACACATTAAAATGTGCTTACAATATTGTATGCAAGATTCATCATGTGAGCCATGCAATGAATAGGAATCATATAAGGAGAAACAGATGTTTGGAGATGCACACATAGACCATTTCTATGACCCTATATCATTGATGCACCATTAGCATCGAAGCAAATAAGTTTTGTAGCTATAGAATAATTATCCATTCTTGTTATGTCCTTCAAATTAGATATAACCAATTTGAAAATGTTTTCTTACATTTTATGAACATATAGCAGATGAGGTGTCTTTGTGTGGTTCTAGAAAGTATATACATGCATACAAACTTAAGAAGTGTTGTCAATAGTTGTAACCTCATCAATGGAAAGGGAGATGAAACTTCCATTTTTTATGTTTTCTTTCAAACCTTCTTGTTCAATCATCGTCAGACATCTCATCATCTCCCAAGCACTACTCTCTGACTAATGTGAATGTAGAAGGTTTGGAAAACCATTTAACTTGAATAATTTCTTATATTTTGAAAAATCTTAAATTAGTTTGCCCATTTTAAGAATAAATAATATGGTTGAAAACTAGGTAGTTTTTGCCTTTAGATTTCCATTTGCAGCTCTTCCAAAATTTGCATTAATGGTTCCTCATTTCTCCTGAAATTTTTCAAAGTGTTTCATCTTATTTTCATACTCCTTATATTTTACATGCATGCACTCTTTTGCAGTTTTCCATCTATGATTCTTTGTTATTTTTCCATAATTTTTTGTGACTGTGTAATGTACTTCGCCACAATGTTTCTCTATAGTGTCCAATTTAAGTTGAATTCTATGTTATTTACCTAATTTCCAACTACAAATAGTACATATACATTCTTTGGGAGTATCACTACCATTATCTGGTTGTACAAATTCAATGAATGGGTATTTTTTTCTCAATCTACCTGAAAATACCTTCCTATTGTCCAAGATATTTTCTACTTTCTCACAGATTTATTTTTTTAAAGGGTCCAATCAATATCATCTTCTACTAGAATCTTTTCATTTGAACATTCATCTATTGAACACATTTGGAAATTGGGACAATCTTCTAGCTCTGGCATGTCTGGGTTACTTCTATCTTCATCTAATGAAATAATTGTTTATTTAGGGTTTATGTTGTGGTTTACTATTTTATGTTGAATACAATTAACAGTAGGATTTTCTGTATTCAAAAACAAAAAATGTTTTGATTGTTACAAAGATATTAAAAAAATTAAACTGAACTAACAAAAAAGAGGAAAAAGGTTATGATAATTTGTTACAACTTACTAGTACCCGTGTTAATTTTTATAGTGGATGCATGTTAGGTCTTCACTTTTTTTGGTTTGCTGAAAAATTTTAATATGCTACTTTTTCTTTTTATTTTATCTTCCTTTTGCTGATTGTTCAGAGAATCCATTGCACATGTCCATGAGAATTGTAAAATAGACTAGTTTAATCAAAATCTAAATAGTATTTTAAAAATTTTAAATGCAATCATATTCAAAATGAAAATCATGCTATCGGTCGGGAGCACACTACATGATACATGGTAGGTAGCATTCGGCATGCTAATGGTCGGTAGCATATAGTATGCTACCGACTGACAGCATGCAGTATGCTATAAGACAGCATCATGCATTATGCTACCGGCCGATAACATGCATGTTATTAATTGATAGTTTTCTTGTCAAAATCACACTACATGATACCGATAGGTAGCATTCAACATGTTAATGGCCAATAGCATACAATATACTACTGGTCAGCAGCATGCAGTATGCTACAAGACATCATCATGCAGTATGCTACAAGTCGATAACACAAGACAGCTAGCAGTATGCTACCGGCTAATAACATGACTCATGATGTCATTCAGTAGCATACTGCATGATGTCAACCGATAGCATACAATATGCTACTGGCCGACATCATAATTTATGCTTCCGAATGATAGCATACAGTATGTTACCGGTCGGAAAAATGTAGTATGTTGTTGGTCAGTAGCATACAACATGTTATCCAGTAGCATATTGTATGCTATCGGATGGTAGCATATTGTATGCTATCGACCGATTGTATGCAGATTCCATACATTATGTAAATAGTCGGTAGCATACAATATACTACCAGCCGGTAGCATATTTTATGCTACCAGCAAGTTGCATATTGTATGCTACCATTCGGTAGCATTATGTATCATACTAGCCATTAGCATGGAGTATGCAACTGGTTGGTAGCAAATTTATGCACTTAAAATGCTACAGAACAAATTAAAGTACCTTGAAAGAATTCATCGAGTCATTGACGATCTTTAAAGCAAAAAGGAATTGCAAGGCGAGTAATATTTGATAATCATAATTTTACGGAAGGGGATTTGGGAAGTTGGATGTTTGGAACTATGAATAATGAATTATAAATACTTAAATAGTATATATATATGAGGTAAATTTGGCATATTTTGATTTTGTGCTAAGGGTGATTTGAATTATAACAGTTAGCTATTGGTGTAAACACCTTGGCTAACCGAACCCTAAAATTAACTAGTAACCAGAAAATTTTGGCGCCTCAGTCCTTATTCCTACCCAAAAAAATCACCACTTTCAAATTTTGAAAACTGGAATATTCGTGAATTAATAAATATTTTCCACTAAAATTTTCCCTGGTATCAAAAATAGAATCCACCTTATTTTTATTCACTTAGATTTTATATGAAAAAATTTAGTTAGTTCCTTATCCTGAACAACACGATTACTACCCAAACATACCTCTGTGGATGAAGGTACAACACATAGTATCATCCACCTCTTTGCTGCAAAAGACTTCCTCTCCTTTGAGGGTAGCCATGGATTTCTTCTTATATTTCTTATTCTTGAAGGGATGTAACTATGGGTGGAGCTTCCAATATTTGTCCTTGGAATGAGTTTCAATATCGCACTACCCACAATGAACTTTAGTATCCTTCTTAGAAACAAAAGTATCATTTTTATTACCTTTCCCTTTTCCTTTCTCCTTTTTCTTAGTGTCACCTTGTTTACTTAAAGCATGTTGAGAGGTAGATGAACTCTTTTTCTTATCCATCTCTAAATAGTGGGCTTGAGAACAAGCCTCATCTATATCCACCAACTTGGATAAGATAATTTGTCTCCTCAAGTGGCTATGGAGTCCACTAATGTACTCAATTAGAAGGTCCTGATCCTCTACATATTTTCCCATGTGAACAAATTTATTCTGAAACTCACTAGTATATGCATGCACGTTAAGGCCTTGCTTCTACCTGAGATACTACCAATACATGGACCTCTCTTCCTCGTAACAAATAGGATAGAACTGCTTTTTAATCAACCTTTTAAATTCATCCCACTTAGTAATAATACGAATATTCTTAATAACTAATGAATGAACATAACTTTCAAACCAATTTAAAGCATGATTGGTCAATTTTAACCTTGCAAAGGGAATCTGATAACTCTCATTGATTTGATGTAAACTACAATATACCTCAAGTTTAGCTAGCCAATGGTCTAGCTTCTCAGCCTTCACATCTCCATTTTAATGTTAAATCTCTATATTCGATTTTTTTTAATGGAGGAACTGTAGGGATGACACAAGGCTAGTCTTCTTCATACTCACAAATATCTTCTTCATGGGATCTCAGAGATTCATCCAAAACACAAAGTTTCTCCATGAGCAATCCCATGATGGACTCCAATTTCCCAATGGACAAGGAAATATTTGTAACATCCCAAAAATTATTGTAAGTTAAATTAACTATAGTTAAGTCTAAACATGATTAGACAGGATCATCATTAGGTTTAATATTCATTTGGTTCATCGTATCATGATCCACAGCTTATGTTGTAGGGCATGACATTGCGGAATGAATAACCCCATAGGGCCACACCCACCTTGATGATCCTTCCTAAAACATGATTAGGCTTTAATCATAGGTAAAACGATTCATTAATGATAGTGAATCTTTCGGTTATTTATTCCAGTTATTTTATTTTAATCGGTTTGGTCGTCTTATGTTTTGTTCGAATTTTGCAGTGACCATTATGAATATTGCCTCTGTTTTATCTGACAATGCTATATCAAACCAGCTTTACGAGAATATTCAAATTATTATTATTTACGGACTTGGTGATTTTTCATTTATTTGAATATTTTATATGGAACATGGGAATTTGAATAATTATTACGACAACATATTGTTGGCAATATGTGGACTTATATTATGATGATTAATGTTACCATTAAAGTTAGGTATCAATTAAAATAAAAATTTAAAAAAATGCATTATTAATTTGTGAAATTATATATTTAAATCCTAAAAGGATTTGGCATGTAAATCAAAAGTTAAGAAGTATAATAATAATAATATTTTAATATTTAAAATCTAAGAGTTTTGAAAGGGACACGCCTTCATCTGACACCAAGTATGTGGCATCACAGCATGCATTAACGCATGAAGCAACATTTGGAAGCCCAAAAATTCTCCATTATAGTATAGTTTCTTCATTATATTTTCTTTTATTTCTCCTTTGTCTGTTTTCATTCTTCTCTTCTGGAATATTGCGTGAGTTTTGGAGGAAGAAAGGATTCAACTTGTTAGAGCGGGAAGAGTAGAAGGTTACCAATTATGGGTTTACTTCAGGCATGAATATCTTCTCCCTTCACTGTAGCATTATATGTAAATAATGAGGAAATACACATTCTATTTTAAATGGCAATTAAATGAATTTGTTGACAGCTTCTGATTTAATTGCTTGGCAATGAAATCTAAAAAGGTAATTGATGGATTTTGTATTCTCTTAAGTTTTCTTTGTGTGGCTTTAGCTAAACCTAGAAAAAAAATGTATATGGGTGTTCCTGATCTATTTTATTTTATTTTATTTTCTATTTAAATTTAATTTCTGGAAAACCCAAATCGATTTCTGCCTTTGGGTTTTATTACAGACAAACAATAATTTATTTGTATGAGCAAAGCGATTTCTAGGTAGTGTGAAAAATGTTTTTACCAGGTATTTCATCATTTTTCCTGATATATTTGCTTCTGGATTCTAATAATTTCTAAATAGAAAAGAAATTAATGTTGGAATGAACTAATTTGGATATGTACAAGTTGATTTTCCTGTAGGTATAATTTTATTATCTGAATGAAAAATAAATTAGTGTTAACAGTCTATGTAAGATGACTTAGTTTTTCTTAAAGGATTTCATTACTGGAAGTGTTAGAAACTTATTGTTGTTATTCTATTCAAATAGACTTCAAAATTATCATCTTGTGGTATATGGGTCAATTTTTTTTGTTGATATGTCGATTACCTGACAGAACATGTCAAAATGATTTAATAGAGGTGTTTTTACACTATTTAGTTGGACTATTCCTATAAATGTGTGTGTGTGTGTGTGTGTGTGTGTGTGTGTGTGTGTGTGTGTGTGTGTGTGTTTGTGTGTGTGTGTGTATTCTAATTGTTTGGAATAAAGTTATTGTGCATTTTACAAAGCTGCTCATTACCTAGAGGGAATATGTCTAATTGGTATTTGGAAATGATGATTTCACTATTTTTTTAAATTGTTTGTTGATTGGAAGGTAAGAAAAATAATAGTTGAATCCATACCATGTGAAGCATAATTTTCTTGTGGTTTAATCAGAATTCGGATGTTGAATGATTATGGTTTGATTATGTCTTGATCCTTGTGATTAGAGTGAAACATGATTGTTGAAATAGAAATTGGTTGTTCTATTTATGTACATTCATAGTTGTATCTTGATGAAAAAAATGTAATAATACATCCTCCGTTGTATTACCATACGTTTTTTGATAAAATAACTTGTATATTGTTTCATATTTTATTAAATAATTACATCAAAAAAATGGAGTTAATATTCATGCCAGTTCGTTTTGAACTGACAACATACCACTACTCCAGTCTTGCAGGATAATTAGTCATCACATTCGGATATGTGGAAACTCATGTCTTGTGAATTTTAATCGTAGCATGGATCTAAATAAGATACTTGGATTTCAATTTGTAGAAGGATGATATCCCAGAATTTTGACTAAATTTATTGGGAATTTGGACCCATTGTCAATATTCAAACTTCACTATGTGAGAGTTACCATAATAGTTATATATTTCGCCTTAACAGCATATGTAATTTATGATTTTAATAAAGAGATTATTACCTTGCATGAAAGAATATCTTAATATGAGTAAATAATAAATATTAGAAGTGAGAGATCTTACTTATCATAAATTGATATATTTATTTATTTGATATTTGTCAATGTATGAAGTCTAGTTGGGCAATTATTGTAACAATCAATTGTCTTTAATTTCTAAATTAAATAAGCTATTTAGTGGCGTAGCTAATCAAAGGAATAATTAAATATACATGTTTTAAGATATATTTAATTCGACCTTTCGGTATACTTGGGATTAATATGATAAGATTGTAAATATTGTTGTATAGATAATGGAAGAGTATCGTTGTAAAAGGTAATTCAAGGTTAAAAAACAAGCATCAGGAAAAGAGAGACTAAATGGGATGGTAAATAGATAAAAATATCCATTAGACTTATCCCATGATGATCCTAGTTGGCCTTTGGCATTTATCTCGATATAAACTCTTGCAAGATAGGTTAAATTGGAAATAAATTAAATACAAACTATAAGATCTAGATAAGTGTGAAAGGGATAGTTGTGAGGTGGCAGAAGACTTAAACTCATAAGACTAGTGTGTTGTCTTGAGTTTAGCCATAACCTACACTGCAGAAAACTTTGGCTAAAGTAATGCATTAATGGTTATGCATTGTTTGATCACCTAGTCCTCCAATTAAAATTAAAATTGCCAGTAACTTGATCATGGGAAGTTGAACATTGAACATGAGGTAGGCAATGGTCAGATACCAGAATACGAAGTCGGAAAACTAGCTTCGTGGTAGACCCAAGGACTTTCACATGGTTCCCATGACATCAAAAAGGTTGAGCCAAAATGCTAGTAAGAATTGTCACTCGAAGTAGTGGCGAAGAGAGATCGTGGAGATCTGAATACACCCTTCTCAGCCGCACATGGCTTACACGGATGTTATCAGATAGATCAAAAGAACAAATTTGATTTAAATAATTTGATTAAATAAATCTGTATGATTGCAACTACGTAATCTATTTTTATGTATGTTTAAAAAAATATATCCTCATTTTCCAGTTCTAGTAATTTTGAGCGTTACAATATTGCTCACATCTTTGGACAAACTTGCCACATTTTCCTCCAATTTGTAGAAATTCCCTTCTCATGTCTCATTTACATCTTCTCTATGAGCCATGTCTTAGATTCCTTACTTCCACTTCCTGGTGGAAATCTCCACTTCAAAAGGAATGAGGATACCTTCACCACTTTCTTTTCCCTTTTGGGTAAGGGGCATCAAACTGACACAATGTCAACACAAGTCATACCATACAAAAATAGAAATCTTAACAGCTCTAATACCAATCTGATCCATAAATTTCCTTTTAACAAAATGAGCATATCTTGTTTAAGTGATATTAAATGAATAATCTAAGTTCATTAAATTAACATGTTTATAAAGAAACATCCATAATACTGAAAATAGGAAATTGCAAGATGAGGAGACACAAGAGTTTATCCTTGAGAAACCCAATGTGAGAAAAACTCCAGTTGGGTAAGAAATTGTTTCCCTTTGTTATGAAAATATCCAAATAATACAAGTTTAGTGTCATAAAATAACCTTCACGAAATATTTTTACTACTTGTATAACTTTCTTGCAACTCTCAACAAGAACCCATCTCTTTCTCATGGATAAAACAAAAACATTCTTAACTTCCTTTCTTTGCTCACACTTGAATTCACCAAAAACACTTATCTAGAAATATCAAATACATGCATATTTATAGTTGTTCTACCCAGAGATGGAGGGAAAGACAAACCAAACCATTTGGAAGCCAAAACATTTGTAACTGTTGAGTTTCCTGAATGTTGGTGTCGTCAGGGACAAGACTGTCAGTAAAGACAAACTAGAAGTTATGTGACCACCGTAACAATTGTGCAACTACCACTCTATGAAGAACGGTAGTTACGTAACCATCAGGTTAGTTGTGTAACCATCACCTATAAAACTCTCAAACAAAACAACAATGGCCTGTAGATGTCATTCGAAGTGTTTGGATCACCCTCAACCTAACTAGACCATCTCTTGAATAAAGAATATGCTAAGAATGTGTATTACAAGTATAAAACATGGAGAATACATAGAATTAGGTATTTTATATCCATTTTTGGATCATTGTTTTAATGGGTGTTCATATTTTTTAGGTCAATTAAGATAATCTAACATTTTTTCTAAATTTTCTAGTAGTTGATGGTTTGATGTAATTTTTCTTCTTGTTTAGCAATTTCAAGAGTGGTTCTAGCCTAGAAGTTGGCTTTGATAATAAATTTATGTGCATATATTAGAATAAAATGAAATTAATTTTAAACTAAAACATGAAAAAAAAAGTTTTTGAAAACTTACCCCGTGATTTTCTTCCCCATCTTTCTAATTTATAATTAATGTAATTAATTTTTTAAAAAATAAAGTAGAAACCCTAAAGTTTTGTTTCCCTCCCTATTTTATTATTTTTCATTAATTATAGTTAAAATATGAAATAAACAAGAAAACCATGTCTTCTCAGCTCCCTTCCCATTTTTCTAAATGGAAGTGAAACAAATAACTGACTTAAACCTTGAGTCTAAATGAAGTTGAATATCGTTGACCAAAGGCAAAAAATGGTGAGTAGGCACTAGCAGAGGTGGTGCATTGAATGGAAAATATGTTACATGGGTTTTATATGAAAGGTGAATCATCACCAATATAGAAAAAGGTGTTTCATATGAAATCATAAATAAATTTTTATGCATAAAACTAAATCATAAGTGTGACTAAATTCTCTCTCTCTCTCTCTCATTTTAGTATAAGTGTAAGTGTTAATATAACTCTAAGCTAGCTCCCTAATGTTCCATTGGATCTCTTTATCCAAATATAGAAGATCTAGTTATAGATAGTGTCAAATATACCCTTCAAAATTGTGTATAATAGTGTTAGTGTATGTAGCGTTAAAATAAACACCCTTGAACATTTAGATGTTTAGTAATATGAAACTATGGATTGACCTTTTAATATGTCTTGGCTCATAGATGGTGAAACTATACTATTTGAGCTATTTGAGTCCTTCATAATTGATGTATGTGTTTCTATTAAATGTGTGAATATGTTTTACATGAGAAAAGACGAGAGCTTAAAATTTCTTTTGATTTTTCGGTAAGAGTATATCTTCAAAGTGCTAAGAGAGTTCAATTGGTGAATTATACTTTGTTTTATAGGTTTATGTGATTAATAAATTACAAGAAATTTTACCTATGAGATAGAGAAGGACCCAAATAAAGATATAAAATTAAGAAATCATTCATTTGATGGAAAAGGGCATGGTGGTACGCATCATCCTAGGACATAGTATGGCCTAGAATGGGACTGTATGGTTTCATACATGAAGTTTTTTATATTAATTTTTTTCTAAGAACATTATGAGTTTTTTCTTATTTACATTCATTTAATTTAATATATTGACTACTAAGGAGAGTGTGGTGTAGAAATTCATGCAATAGGAATAAGAATACAACACCTAGTCTTATGATGTATGCACAAATCATAGTTTAGGGATAAATTAAAATTTATCATTTCTAACTTTATGTATCCACATTCCCCTCCTTTAAGTATGCAATTAAAAATTACATACTTAAAGGAAAAGTTACCTGAGTGTAGAAACACACTTTTTATTTAGTTTACATCATGTGTGTGCTTGTGTTGGTGTTAGCACACTTAATGATAAAGCTTGAAACACAAAGTATAGTAAATGTTAGGAATATATATAATATTTAAATCAATTTGGAAACATGTATTTGTAATTTGAACATTAAAAATTTGTAACTTGTGATAAATTAAAGAAAACATAAAACCTAAAAAGGAATACAACTATTATCTTTAATGAAGGAGAATTTCCCAAGGTTTTTATGCTTAGAGAATTTTGTATTAGTCGGTGTTTTCAAAGTACTGGGGGTGATCAATCCCAAATGGTTCCAAGGATATTCCATAGCCACATGAAGGATTCAAGTGTTGGTAAACTCAATGCCCAAAGAAGGTGAAGAGAACTTAGTCCTAAGAACCCAAAATATAGAAGAGGGTGTTGGTGAAATAAATTATTGCAGGAAGATTATTGGTTTTCACCAACGGTAAAAGGGTTAAGCCCTTATTTCTTAGGTATGGGGAGGCTCCCAGTTTGAATGAAATGATTAAATAAACATGTGGAGTTGTTGTTAGGCCAGGGATCACATTGGAATACTCTACTAAACCTATGGAAAACTACTTATATTGTGTACAAGGGAGGAATTAATTTAGAGAGGTAAATGAGGGTAGGAGATATATAAAGAGAGGGGGGGTTAATGTTGTGAGTAAGAACTTACATATTCTTACCAAAAGTAACCAAATTAGGGCCACATTCAATAAAAGGAAACAATAATCTAAGCAATAACAAAACTAATAAATTGGATACATAATTTTATATGAATTCATTAGTCGAAGACACAAAGTTATTTCTTTGTTATAAAATATCACAGTTGCTTTAAAAGTTGGAAAGTAAAGAGTGTGTAAGAACACATGAAAGGCAAGGAGGTAGAATAATGTAGTTTATTTTTGTTAAGAAAAGAAAATGGGTAATTATTAGCCATGAGTGGAGGATAAAAAAGCATTGAGATATCAAAAAGAACGCATGGAAGCCTGTGTGAGAGAAGAGAACAAATACATGTCAGTCTGTTAAGGTTCGTGCATACACACATAGAGGTTACATGATTGTAGTATTTTATTTATCAATACCCAATTGGGAACACTAGTACTTAACCTAGACAGATGTCTAAGCACTCACCCAAATCGCACATAACTACCATGATTCCTCATTTTGTCACTCATTAACATGTGTGTTAAGTATTTAACCATTTATCTCATATGTAACGATATCATTGCAATATGATAAGGATAAAAAATATAACATGCAAAAACATGACTTGATAAATCATCAAATGATATTAACAACTAACAAGACTAATAGACCAGTCATACCATGCTCAATTATGCTAATATGTTCAATCCATATCATGTCATTCATCATATGTTTGTATGTGGTCCTAATAGGTGTTGTCAATAATGTAAAACCACATTAATCATAAAGTTAATGTTTTATGATGATGTCATGATTATGTATATGATACTAACACACTGGTTTAGACTTACATCAACTACTATAGTGGGATTCAGTGAGGTATGTTTTCTCTAGCAAGCCCATACAGATGCCTAGGAGATGTAGTATGAGCTTCTTGAATTCTTGGGAGTCATTTTGACATGATTTATATAATGTTTTGAGGGTTCTTGGGCAATCAAAACAGTGGCATAGTGTAAGTAGATGTGTTTTACTTTGTTATAGGTGCTCATTAGGAGTAGGTATAACAACTTGAAGGTGTGACAATGTGGTTTGGAGCCATATGATCTCATGAAAGGATGTATACATGTGTATCATGGAATATCAAGTATTTTTGGGTCATTTTTTGAGGTTTCTTGTTTAGTTATTACATTGTTTTAGTTGACCTTAACTTCTATATTGAGAATCCCTCAAGTGAAGCTATGAAAATGAGATAGGATGGAGACATTTAGGTATGGTGTTGACATTATGATGGTTGGATATGTTAAATATATTATTCAAAGTTCTCTCAAAAAAATTTCTAGCTCCCATGATGTGTATTTTGTCAAATATGACAGTTTATGTGAGACAAGGTCAAAATTAAGTGTATTTCCAGCTCGAAGTTGAAGTTCAGATGCTCGTTGTGAAAAATGTGATTTTCATGGGACCTTTTGTATTTCATGGGATATTATATGGTTATTTATAATTTTTTGAAAAAATAATGAGGTTTTTTTTATTGTCAGGATTTTATAAACGAATGTTAAGAAGGTAAAGTAGTCTAAAACCCTAGTTAAACCCTAGCTAGGAGTTGTTTGCATAAATTGAAGTATAATGATAAATTTTTTGTTGTTTAATCAAAATTTATGATTGGATTTTGTACATTACTATGTGATCTTTCCATAATTGTATGGTTGAAGCCATGGTGATGAGTGGGTTCCACCTATAAATAACATTTTTTGAAGAAGAATGTTTTAGGACAAGGTGGTCCAAAGGAGGAGTATGCAAAATTAATGTTGCATTATGTATGGGAGTTTTTATTGATTTCCATAGAATTTTTAGGAAATTTTCATGCAATTACATGGTATTTTGAGGTCCAAATAGGTTGACTGGTCAAAGGGCAGTTTTGGGATCTCAAATAGCAGGGACCAATAAAATGAGCATAACTTGAGCTATAGGTAGAGTTTGAAGGTGATTAAAGTTTTGTTAGAAATTGGATTCATATATATTTCTAGTGATATGAGGTTTTCCTCAGGATAAGGTCATTTGAAAAAAAATTAGGGCATTATTTGTACATGAATATATTTGACAGTTCAAGACAACATATGTTCTGGTGCAATTTTGATGTTGTTTGAAGCATGAGAGGTATCTCGTGATGCTTCTTATCACCTATAATGTGAAGGGAGATGAATTTTTCATCAAATAAATCAACTTATATGTATTTAATGTATGAATAAATTTTTTTGAGTCAACCTTTGGAAACATCGTTTTTGGCAAGTTATTTTGGTGAAGGAAAAAGTAGTTTTGGTTTTTGAAGAGATGGATGTTTCATTAATTATAACTTACTTAGAAGTGTTATACAAGTTTTAAAATTTCCATCAAGGGGTTACATGGTATTTTTTTCTCTTGTTGAAGTGATTTGGTTTCCTTATGAATTTTCCAGGGTGATGAAGGGTGCAATAAACAACTGTTTTTAGATTTACAGAAGGAACTGGGCCCAATAAATGAAATAATTTAATTGGTATATATTCATTGCGACCATGTATGAATTTTTTATGATATTTTAATCATATGTAAGGGATTTTGGGTCATGACTATGTATACATTTAATGTAAGGGTAATTTTAAGATTGTGCCCATGGGGTTTTGAGCCATTTTGACATATGTAATGGGAGCTTTAGCTAGGCTAACATATTTGGGTCATATGTAACTGTTATAATTCAAATTTATGAATTTTGTAGAGATGTATGGGTCCTAATTATAATGATGTACCGACCTCCTTTGGGTTGGAGAGAAGAAAAGTGTATAAAAGTGATGTTTTGGGTTCATTTTTGAACTAGTGCTCTTGGAGGGAAGGTGTACGACCTAGAGGAAGATATTTTGCAGGTATGAGAGAATGATTTGAAGTCTGAGGAAGATAATTTCAGGTTGAAGAGTTTTTGAAGACATGAGATCAAGAAGTTAGAACAAAGACAAGTGGAGAAAGAGTAAAATAGTGCAAGTTTAAAGACCTAGTGTGTGAGCTAGGGTTTGTGAGATAAAATTATGATATCCATCAGTTGTGAAAGTAGAAGAATAGGAAATAAGATATCTTCAGGTGGCTGAGTTTGTCCTTGGTCATCCTTGGGGGGTTGTAGCCTCCTTGTGGAGTGGGTTCTCCTTATAGGATTGGTTCTCTATTTAACTATGGGTTGGTGCTCATTATGAAGTTGGCTATTCACTGAATTTATTTTTTGTGCATAATATCAAAAAAAAAATAGGCAGTTTTCTTCCCCTTGAGTGTTTTCTTGTGTAATCTCTTTCTCTTGTTCTTGTGTATGGTGTATTTAATGTTTAACTAATCACACATATGGTGGTTGTATGGATTAATGGCTATGTGATTGATAATGAATGATGAATTTGAAATTTTTTAAATATTTAATAGACTGATTCACCCCCCCCCCTCTCAATATCTTGTTCTTCCAATAATTGGTATCATAGTGGGTCCTTGTGAAGCAAGTTTAGCAGCTTGAAGGAGATCCTTTCAAGCAAAAGCAATGGGTAAATCTGTAGACATTGAGGCTATACGGAGAAGAAGGAATGAAATATATCAATCATGTATTGAGGCTTACAAAGTAAGGTCAAGGATATGGAATTAAATCATATTCAAGTCATTATTTCTGTGGAATACCAAGTTAAAAGTTTGAAAAAATCCCTAAAGGAGAAGGAAGATTTTTTTCTAGGTATGAAGGCAGGTTGAAATACCTTGAATCACATTTGGAGGATGCTTCTAATAGGTTGAAGATGTATGAGATACTTGAGAAGATATCCAAATCTCTTGATGGTGTTTTAGAAGGTTAAACGGTCATAGATGACAATGTAGGCCTAGGGTTTAAAGGAAAGAGTGATGATAAAGTTTGTCCAAGTACTAAATCAGATGTAAAGATGACCAAGAGGACTGATTTTAAGAGGTCTACCCCCATTAGATAACCTAATTCTATGATATATGGCTCTTCATTCAATGGTTATTGCTTTGTTTGTCAAAATTTTGGTTATAAAACTAGAGATTGCAAGAAAAATCCTTTTGAGAATGATGTAGGTGTTTTCAAGGGTGAATGCTACTCATGTTGTGAGTATGGGCATAGAATAAAGGATTGTGGTTGAAATCTCAGCGTGTTTGAGCCAAGAAGGAAAAGAAGTGTAATTTTCTTCAATTGGCAACAATCATGCCATATTGCAAGATTTTTTCTAGGTAAGAAGAGGTTTGTCAAGATGTCTAACAAAGAGGAAACATGTTCAGTCAAGAAGACCAAGAAATCTGATCCTATTGCTACCGCAAAGACAAAAAAAGAGAATATTCATGAACCCAAAAACATAAGGACCGATAAGAAGAAGGATGAAAAGCCTGAAATTTGTACAAGTCTCAAAAAAACAAGGTATGTTTGCTATGTTTGATAACAATGTAGAGGAGAATCAAATGTGTTTGACAAGGATCATTTCTATTGAGTAAAAAGAAAAGAAGGTAGACAAGGAGGACTTTATGCCTAGTGAATCTAAGAAGAGAAAGAAGGTTCTGAGAATTAAAACCAATGTGGATAGAAGGAAGATGGAGCCTTGAGAATCACCTAAGTTCTAGGTGATGTAGTGATCCAATGAAATTTGCATGTCTTCTCTATGCTTCTAGAAGTCAAACATCAGATGGAGGAATAATGGTATATTGGAAATAAGTTCAAGTAATGTAAGGTTTGTTTATATGACCTATTCATGTATCTTGAGTCCTTGGTACGTGTAGGTGTCTGTGTATAAGGCCTTGAAGACTGTGTTTTGTCCAAAACATCAAATGTGTGAACTAGGAGCTAGATAATAATGGAGTGTGTCATTATTAGTCATTATAAGGTCATTCTTGTTTCTTTAGATGCCACAAAATTATAAAATGGGTCAAGTTATCAGTTATGAAGGTTCATCATGAAGTATAATTTGTGTATACCCTCTATGTCTGAGTTGTCAGTATTGAAAATGGAATTTTCCAAGGTCTACTTCACTATGGTTGTTAGGTTCTCCTGTCATAATGTTGTTAACCATGTTTTTCAAGTGTTAAGACATGTTAAGGTATCTTGTTCCTTTGGGAAAATGATATAAGTCAGTACATTCATCAGTGAGTCTTTTAATATGTCAAGTCAAGTGTGTAATGTACTAAAAGGAGGTGTCTTTGTGATCCATGGTCTCATGTCATGTTGGTCAAGTCATTTTAGATGGCATAATAACAGTCAGTGAAGGCATTTTGAGGTCTTTATAATTATATATGTTCAAGACTTGGTGGAAAGTAACTTTCAAAGGTGTCATAAGTTTTGTCATTTCAAGTGGTCTAAGCATCAACATTTAGTGTTTTCCATTAAAAAATCATAGGGGTGTTTGAAATCACTTTGTTGTCTCAAATATGACTAGTGAAGAGCAATTTTATGAAACTTCATGTCAGTAAGTTATCTCATGAAATTTGATGATCATCTACAAAGATAAATTCATCTTAATATTATATGTACACTCCCAGGGGGATTTGAGAGTCATATAAGGTCCTTGAAGTATAGTATTTCACAGTCAGAGATGTGCCTTCATGTCAAGATAATATGAAACCAATAATCAAGGTGAAAAGCTGCTAAGGGTCTCTAATAAGTTCAGGGATTTCTGTGTTTTCTTGAGCAAGTGACTCAAATTAATCTAAATTACTGTAAGTGACTTCACATTGCAGGAAGAGTCTCTAGTTGATCCTACAGGTTTGGAATGACAGTGAAATATGAACAAAGACTGTGACAAGGTATTTTGATAAGGTTTATAAGGGTTTCGTCACTATGACCCTAAAGTGTTTGCTCAAAATATTCATGAATTGGTGAGTCTAGACATCAGGTATCTTCAAGAGCCTTGAAGTCAGTTATCAACTTAAAGAGTGCATCAAGAAATTAGTGTGTACCTTTGCTACAGGGGTTTTTTTACTGTGCAAGAATAATTTTATGGTGTTATGAGTCCTCAATGAACCTCTTTCTTCCCTCTAATTATAGATATCAGTATGAATTATCTATAACAGGCCTTACATTTCAAGAGTAGAGCAAGTTTGTTTAACCCTAAGTCATAGATGGTTGGAGAGCTAATATAACTGAGTCTGAGCTTTCACTCAAATTTTTGAAGGAGTCATTTCAAATTTTTATTGTGCTCTGAGTTAAGATCTAATCTCAGGGTTCTAAGGTTTTTTTTTTAATAATGTGACCCTACAGGTGGCAAGGAAGATGTTGAGTCAAGTTTGAAAGGAGTAAAGGTACAGAAGTATGTGAAACTGTGAGGTGGAATTTGATATAAGAAAAATGTGCAAGATATAATTAGGAAGGACTTTGAGAATGTATTAGGAATGTAATTGTGTCAACAGTGAAGATGTAAAATGTAATGAGCTACTCGGGTTTGTGTCTAATTTTGTCTTTTCTTGCACAAGGTCATGAGCATGTCTTGTTATGAGTATGGATGCTCTTTTAAGATTATTGATGGTCTAAAATTCCCAAGGACATGTAAACATGTGGACAAGGGTTTGTGAAATCAGTGTGCAAGGTACAATATTGAAGTCAAGTAAAAGTTTTTGATGCAAAAGATGTGTATATTTCCATAAAAATCATGGCTCATAGATCTGAATACAAGCTATAGTTTTGTATTGTTGAGAGTGTTTCTTTGACTTCATGTTGGTTTCTTATAAGCTAAAGATGATCTATTAAGGTGAGAGGCATGGTATAAGATGTCTAAATGAAGGTATGATGGTCAACTCGATGTGAAAATGGTTTGTCTTAGTCTTAAGGACCTTCAAGCATGGGTAAAAGAAGACCTGAAGTTTTCTTTAAAGAGAATTTCTTCATACTTGTTTAGTACTTGTTTGAAATGTGTAAGTGTTAACTCTCAAAAGTTTGTTCTTATGCAATTAGGATACCTACAAAACATTAGTACTTATGAGGAGCTCAGAATGTTGATTTTACAAGTGCAAAGTGTGTGGAGTCATCAAGGGATAACATGAGATTTTGTTACAATATGAAGATATTTGGAGGGTTATACATGAAAAGAAGCTCTACCATGAAGGTTTGAAAACTTACAAATGAAATTTTATGAAATGGATAATCTTATAGTCCACTGAAGGTTTTGTAGGTATCACAACAACTTGGGAAGTGTGCTCGAAAGAGGAGGTCTGTGAAGGCTTGTATTATAATAAATTTGTGTTTAACGTTTGATCAAAGTTGATAAGAGTTCATAAGGTATGCTTTTTTCTGTGAAGTAATAAGTCAGTATATATTAAGGAATGCAAAACAGAGTATGAGGGTTTGACGAAAGTCTGAGTGTTGACCTCTCTCTCTCCAAATGTGTATAAGTTTTTGCTTCACTTGAACCTCTGTTCAGTATGAGATAAGGAAAAAAAAATGTGTTAACATGTAGTCTTTGAGAAATAAGGAGATAATTCTTAAATAAAATGATGGATCAAGTTAAAATCAAAGCTCAAAAGGTACTATAGACTGTGTTAAAGGTGAAATGAAGACTATAGCTCCATTCTGAGTTGACCTCTTCCTTTGAGTTGTTCTAAGAAAGAAGAAAATAAGTGTTATAATCTTAAACATGCATGATGACATGAGAAATGGTTTCTTGGCTTGAATAAGCCATGTTGAGTCAGATTTTGGGTCAATGGACATCAAGGGTGGATTGCTACAGTACCCATATAGCTTACAAATTTGTTCTTATAGGTTCTAAGATGTTTCTTAGATGTATATAGTTGTGTGTGAATCTATCATAGGCAGGGGAGATATGTTTGAGGAAAATCCTAGATGCTCCAAATTGATTCTATGTCTTCCAAGTTATGAAGTGGATGCATGCACCTAAGTTTAGTTGTTTTAGTCCTTGAGTGCATTATTCCATCTAATGTGATTGTATAAGACTAAGAAGATGCTTTAGAACCTTGCAAAAGTGTCAAGAGTGAATTCTAGGGAATTGATCAAGGTAGGATGTATGATTTTTGTACTTGGGTGATAGATTTAGTGGTATTAAGCCCATGGGGATGTACTATTTGGTCATGATAATATATGAATAGCATATTATAACATGTCAAAGATTGGATGAAGCTGCTCTTAAAGGACTGTTTATGACCCTTGGTATCAAGAATGGCATGGTGAGAAAAGAAATTATTGGTAAAACATGTTTTTAGACCTAAAGATGGTGGAAATTTCTCAAAAATTAATTTTTGAATCTTTTTCATGATGAAACTGACATTGTTGGCATGTGTGAGAAGGATATGACTCAATTTTAGGGTACTACAGTCTTGTCAAGAAAGAAAGAACAAGGTAGAGAAGAAAAGTGCTTATTTTGCATGCTTATGAGGTGGATAATGGAATCTCAGCCCCAAACAAGGTGATATTATGATTTTTTCATGCTTTACTGATGATGTTCAGATGTTGGAAGTTTTTTTTTCCAGGGGAGCTTGGTATTTGCATGCCTAAAATAAAGGCAAGAATCAATTTTTGAGAAAAAAAATCAAGAAATGGAGTCACTTTGAGACCTTTAGTTGATGTTTCTAACCAAAGAATGGTGGTATGAATATGAAGTAGGTGAAGAAAGTAAGCTACAGGTATGCCTTTTTCATTAATGTAAAAGGGGGAGAAGTTCAGGGTGTTTTCCATTAATGAAAAAGTGGGAGATTGTTGGCATGTGGTCCTAATAGGTGTTTTCATTGATTAAAAACCACATTAATGAAAAATTTAATGTTGTATGATGATTTCATGATGATGTATATGATACTAACATGTTGGTTCAGATGTACACTAGCTTCTACAATGGGATTTAGTGAGGTGTGCTTGTTTTAGCAAGCCCATACAAATTCCCAAGAGATGTAATATGATATTATGAGCTTCCTTGGATGCTAGGAAAAACATGTTTACATGATGGATAACATGTTTTGAGGGTGTTTGGGAACTCACAATAGTGTCATAGTGCAGGTATAGGTGTTTCACTTTGTTACAAGTGCTCATTGGGAGTGGGTATAACAACTTAGAGGTGTGATAATGTGGCTTGAAGCCATATGAGATCATGGAAGGATGTATATAGGTGTATTATAGCATATCAGGTATGTTTGGGTCATTACAAAGGTTTCTTGTTTAGTTATTGCATTATTTCAGTTGACCCTAGCTTCTACAGTGAGAACCCCTAACGTGAATCTTTGAAAATTAGATAGGATCGATAAATTGAGGTATGGTGTTGACATTATGATGATTGGATATGTTATAGGGAAGATTCATAGTGCTCTTAGAAAAATTTCATTTTCCCATGATAAGTATTTTGTCAGATATGACAGTTTATGTGAGATAGAGTGAAAATCAAGTGTATTTCCAGCTCAAAGTTGAACTTAAAATGCTCGTTGTGAAAAGTGTGATTTGCATGGGATCTTGTTCCTTTAAAGGAATATTTAATGGTTATTTTATAAGGTTTCATAAAAATAATGAGGTTTTTTTATCGTCGGGAATTTATGAACAAATGTTAATAAGGTAGAGTGGTCTAAAACCCTAATTAAACCCTAGCTAAGAATTGTTTGCAGAAAGTAAAGGATAATGATCCATTTTTGGTTGGTTAATCAAAAATTGATTATTGGATGTTGTATAGGGACTCTGTCATATTTCCATAAATGTATAGTTGAGGTCATGGTCATGAGTGGGCCCCACTTATAAATAGCAGTTTCTGAAGAAGAAGGTTTTAGGACAAGGTGGTACAAAGGAGTAGTAAGAAAACTTAATGGTAAGTGATGTATGGGAGTTGTTATTGATTTCCATAGAGGTTTCAAGACAATTTCATGCAGTTACATGGTGTTTTGAGGTCCAAACAGGTTGACTAGTCAAAGGGTAGGTTTGGGATCTCAAATAGTAGTGTCCAATAAAATGAGCATAACTTGAGCTACAGGTGGAGTTTGAAGGTCATTCAAGTTGTGCTCGAAATTGGATTCATATATATTTCTATTAATATTAGTTTTTCATCATGATGATTTCATTTGACATGGTTTTCAAGGCCATTAGTTTTACAATATTTTTTTGACAGTTCAAGACAACGTGTGTTCTTGTGCAAGTTTGATGTTGTTTGAAGCATGAGATGGATTATTTTATACTTTATATCAACTGGAACATGAAGAGAGATGAAATTTTCATCCAATGAATCAAATTATATGTATTTACTATATGAAGACATGTTTTTATGATCTAACATTTGGAAAAATAGTTTTGACGGGTTATTTTGGTGAAGGCAAACGTAGCTATGGTTGTAAGAGATGGATGTTTCACGAATTATAAATTACTTATAAGTGTTCTAAAATTTATTATATTTACATCAATTGGTTACATGGCATGGATTTATCTTGTTGAAGTGATTTAGTGTCCTTATGAAGTGTCAAGGGTGATGAAGGGTGGATGAAACAACTGTTTTGAGAATTGCAAAAGGAACTAGGCC
Source organism: Taxus chinensis (assembly GCA_019776745.2). Classification (NCBI taxonomy): domain Eukaryota; kingdom Viridiplantae; phylum Streptophyta; class Pinopsida; order Cupressales; family Taxaceae; genus Taxus; species Taxus chinensis. The sequence goes on from CM034148.1 coordinate 699,873,323, forward strand.
TAGTAAATGAAATAATTTGATTGGTTGATATTAATTGTGACATGCATAATTTTTTTATGATTTTTTAATCATATTTAAGGGATTTTGGGTCATTACTATTTATACATTTAATGTAAGGCCAATTTTAAGATTGTGCTTACAGGGTTTTGAGCCATTTTTGGCATATATAATGGGGGTTTTAGCTAGGATGACCTATTTAGGTCATATGTAACTATTGTAATTAAAATTTCTGATTTTTTTATAGATGTATGAGTCATAATTATCATGAGGGACCAAACTCCTTTTGGTTGGAGAGAAGAAAAACATATAAAAGTGATTATTTGGGTTCCTTTTTGAACTAGTACTCTTGGAGGGAAGGTGTGTGACCTAGAGGAAGGTATTTTGCAGGTACGAGAGCATAATTTTAACGATAAGTAAGAGCATGATAGGTTGAATATTTATTGAAGACATGATAGTAAGAATTTAGAGAAAATACAAGTGGAGAAAGAGCAAGATAGTGCAAATTTGAATACCTAGCATTTGAGCTAGGGTTTATGAGCTAAAATTGTGATCTCCATCAATTGTGGCAGCAGAAAAATTAGAGATCAGATATATTCAAGTGGCTAAGTTGGTTTTTTGTCTTTCTTAGGGGTTTTAAGCATCCTTATGGAGTTGTTTTTTCAACTAATTAGGGGTTGGTGATCCTTGTAGGGTTGGTGCTCTACTAAAATAGGGGTTGATGCTCCTTGTGAAGTTCGTGATTTGATAAATTTATTTGTTGTGCATAATGTTAATAAAGTTTCAGTGGTTTTTATTCCTCTTGAGGGTTTCCCACATATATTTTGTGTTCTTCGTGTACTCTTTCTTTTGTTCTTTTGTATGGTGTATTCAATGCTTAACTAATCACACATATGGTTGTTGTGTGGATGAATAGATATGTGGTTGAATGAATGATGAATTTGAAATGGTTTAGATTTTTAATAGACTAATTCACCCCCCTCTCAGTCTCTTTTATTTATAACATCATAATCATAATAACATATATTAGATATACTCATAACTGATTATGCCAAAGCACGTAATCTATGCACGTCAAACTTACATATCAAGGGTTCTACTCAAAGACTAGCACATGGAGCGTAGATTTCTCTCTATCTCTCACAATCCATCTCACTCTTCTTACAAAGGACAACAACACATATTTTAAACCCAGTGGTAAATTTTCTTCACTACTCACATGCTTTAACCAAAATAATAGACATCCTAAATATAGGTTGCATGCCTTTAGACCACTTCTTTATCCTCTAGTTCGTGTTATAATTAGCTCGGCCTCATCCAAACTTTATTCCTATATTTATCTTTTTCCATGCATCATTCTGTCCTCCTTTTCATGTAATTTTCCTTTCCATTTCTATTTCTGGATGTGCATTGCTTTCTACGCCAACCCTCATTTTCCCTATTTTTATCCTCTACTAGAAATTTTGCCAAGTCCTGCAACCTCTGTGTATCTATGTGTGGACCTTCATGCACTATTATCTTCATCCCCTTGCACGCATACCTTCCACACACTGACTTAACTCTATAATTTTCCTATGCTTGCACATGTGGTCTCCAACCTGTCCACGTGACTTATACTCAACCACTTTTTGATCCCAAAATTACCCCACACTGGGAGTATTGTCCGTTCTTGACAATATAATGAATCAAAGAATAATTCCTCAAAGAATAATTGGAAGAACAAAAGAATATATGAAGAATAAATAATATGGAAACTACCTCAATGAATAAAAAATTGATAAATATTATCTACCCCACACGCGTTCAATATTCAATCCTTAGGTGATGGGAGGATTTCTAGAAACTTTTTGTTTATTACATCTTCTAGCTTCTTCCATCCTTCAAGCTCTTTAGAGGCCTTGTATGGTGATGTTTCCACAATATCTGGTACCTTCTCCAAATTTATCTTGTCAATAAAAGGAATGATAACCAGATCATACCAAGACAAGAACATAGATGCTAGTAAAACACCACGATCCATAAGATGAAAGTAATTTTCCAGAATAACTTTACATAAACCTTTGCAAACAAATGAACAAAAATATCATTTATTATTATAGAAATCAATGAAATATAATGAGAATGGGCCTTGCTTATATAGGAAATGAATAACAATCTAAGAACCAATCAAGGTCGTAGATCAAGCCATAAATCATGGAAAGAACTAGTTAAGTCCATAGATTTATGAGAGAACTAGACATCAAGGATCTAGTCAATATCATAGATCAAGGAAATAACTATACCTAACAACTAGACAATATCCCCCTAATATCTAAATAAATAAAAATAAATATCCACACATATAAGTGGGTGAGGATAAATACAATAAAGGTAAATAAAGTACCTAGGTGAACATGAGCTAAGGTAAATACCTACTTTAACACCCCCCTCAAGTGAAGCTAGGGGGGAAAATAGAAGTGGCATGTCCATAGTATGAGTCCCAGAAACTAGGCCTGATGAGGTACTCATGTACAATATATCCATGAAGAAATCTTGAACCAAAATAAGGAAAGAATCCTGCTAGAAGGAAAGAGAAAGAAGAAGAAGAAGGAAGATGTTCTCACGAACACCCCCTAACAATAACTTCCAAAACCCCAAGCATTCCACACATCTCAAGGTAGTGAGGTGATGCAAAAGGCTTCATAAATATGTCTCTATCCTATTTTTGAGTCAGAATATACTCCAAGCAATGAACTCCATCCTGAATGTGCTAACGAATGAAGTGGATGTGTATCTCAATATGCTTGGTCCGCTGGTGCTCAATTGGGTTACGAGAAATGTGAATTACACTTTGGTTGTCACATCAAAGTACATTCAGTGAATCCTATAGGAATCCAAAATCTTTCAATAACTGGAAAAGCCAAAGAATCTGTTGACTCATTGTAACTGATGCCCTGTACTCTATATCTGAATATGAAAGTGCAATAGCATGTTTCTTTTTTCCACACCCAAGCAACTAGAGAAGAACCAAGACAGAATATATATTCATAAGTGGAAATTCTGTCATCAATAGAATCTACCCAATCTGAATCTGTATACCCAACCAACTGAGTAGAACCCCTAGTGTAGTGCAGGCCAAAGTGGGAAGTGTCATGCAAATATCGTGAAATCCTTTTAGCAGCCTATCAGTGACTACTATGAGGAGAATTTGCAAACCAAGATACATGCCTACTGCAAATGAAATATCAAAGCAACTAAGGGTCAAGTACATGAGACTCCCAACCAACTGTTGATACAATGTAGGATCACAAAGTGGTGTGGTACATGTGGAAATAAGAGTAACTCTAGACTGAAAAGGAGATGGACTTGGCTTGCAATCATCCATATCAAAGTGCCGAAGAAGATCATGGGTGTACTTTTACTGACTCAAATGAATCCCTGAATCTGTTTGAGAAATCTACAAACCAAGGAAATAATGCCTAAGATCTATCATGTCAAACTATGTAGAAAGAGCCCTCTGAATAATCTGAATGTGGGAAGAAGAGTTGTCAATAAGTAATAGATCATCAACATACAAGACAAGTATCACAATATCATCACCAACATGTTGGAGATACACTGTATGATCAAATTGGCAATGAACAAAAGTAGTAGATAGAAGAAAAGAATCCATCTTCTCATACCAAGCCCAAGGGGATTGTTTGAGACTGTAGAGAGACCTTTGAAGCCTACAAACAAGAGAAGAATCCTGAAAAAATCCACTCGGCTGCTCTATGTATATTTCATCTTGTATATCTCCATGTAAGAAGGAACTATTCACATCCATCTGTTATACGGGCCACTCCTGTGATGTAGCAAGAGTAAGTATAAGGTGTATAGAATCCATCTTGGCAACGGGTGCAAAATTCTCAGAGTAATCAATACCTTCAACTTGTGAAAAAGCCTTTGCAATAAGATGATCCTTATACTTTTCAATGGAACCATCAACTACATATTTGGTTTGGTATACCCACTTACACCTAACCATCTTTCTTCCTTTAGGAAGAGATACCAAATCCCAAGTATGATTCTTCATCAAAGAAAAATAATCAACTATCATCGCACCATCCCACTCATGTATCCTATGAGCTTTTAAAAATATTGTGGATCCTTAGAAACTATCTGACACAAAATTCCAAAACCTGTAGAATGTGTGTGATGATTCCTAGTGGGTGGAATATCCTGTATGAAAGGTCTTGCCTCAGAAACTATAGTACGATCACACTTAGGCATAGTGATAACATTAGTGGGAATACGATCCTCAAGGGTATATATAACCTCCTCATCAACCTCCTCAAGTAAAGGATCCTCAAGATGAGATGATGAAGAAGCATGCATGGAAGAAGATGAATAATCATGAGGAGTGAAGTGCTCATCAAACTGAACATGTGTTCAAAAAATAACATCATGTGTATCAGGATCTAAAAGATAATAAGCTCTCATGTCCTCAAAATACCCTATAAATATTAAGGGTTTAAGGGTTTACTCTTCTTATCCAAAGCTTTCATTTTCTTCTTTGGCACAAAGGCCCAATCATAGCTCACAAAGAATCAAAAAAATGAGACATTTGGCTTAGTGTTAGACCAAGCTTCCTCTGGAGTTAAATGCTCAAGTGCTCTGTGTGTGTGTGATTCTGAATGTAGTTAGCACAGTTAACTTCTTATGCCCAGTAGATAGGAGGTAAATCTCTAAAATGCATCATATAGTTAGTCATTTCCTTCAAATTTCTATTTTTCCTTTCTACTAAGACATTCTATTGTGGAGTATGAGGAACAGAATGTTATTGAATAATCCCTTGAGTTGCCAAAAATTCAAAAAAAGTATTGCTTAAGTACTCCCCCCCATTATCAATATGAAGTTTCTTTATGCTTAGAATATTATTTCTCAACCAAATCCATGAATACTTTGAAGTGTAAAAAAACATCACTTTTGTACTTGAGAAAATAAACCCAAGTAAACCTCAAGAAATTATCAATAAACATAATTACATACTTAGCTCCATTGAAATATAGGGTAGGAAAAACCATCAAGTCACTATGCATAAGCTCAAGTGGTGAAGAATCTCTCTTATACAAATTATTAGGAAAAGGATCTTGGTGTTGTTTCCCTAATACACAACCATGAAAAACTCCCTCAATACAAGAAACTTTAAGAAGACCATCTATCATACCATGAGTGCTCAAATCCTTCAAATATCTATAATTAAGATGTCTAAATCTTTCATGCCAAAGCTTACTCTCTGAATCTACATGAGAAACCAATAATGTCCCTATAGAAGAAGTTTAATCAAAACCCTCAAAGTGATATAGTCTAGAACTATGATAAACAATACCCTGAGCAACCAGTGAATGAGGCTCCAACAAAGTTCATACTTCTACTAAATATGGTGTAAAAGTCACTGTTTTTCCTTGACAAGAATGAAAAATTTGATATACAGAAAGAAAATTTATAGTGATGTTAGGAACATATAGTGCATCTTGGATACTGCCACTATCAAGTTGTATATCACCTTTTCCTTTAACAGAAAGGAAGGAAGAATCTCCAACCTCAATTTTGGAAGTAGAACTCAAACCTAAAGAAACAAAAGACTCCTTGGAAGAAGTCATTTGATGATAATCACTAGAATATATAACCCAACTGTCTGCAAGTGGTGACTGAGATCTCCCAATAACATTAAGTGCTTTGCCATGCTGATTAGAAGGAGGTGGCATGGAGATAGAAATTTTGTGTTTCTTAACTGCATCCTCTAAGGCTTTCATTCACTTATAACACCTATGTTCTTCATGATTACTACCCCCACAAAAGGATCATGAACGGCTAGACTTATTCTTGGATTTAAAAGACCCCTTGGGTTTTGGGTTGTTTTCTTTGGGTTTATGAGCATTTTGAGATGGAGAAGGTGTGTATTTGGTTTTACTATTTGGTTTTCCCTTGACCTTAGGATTAGATGCAACTAATGCCTTTTGAGAGGTGGAAAACTCAAGGTGAGACAATTTGGATTCTTCCCTAGTAAGTCTTTCACAAAATTTTTCTAAGTTAGGCATTTTGACACCTAAGGCATCCATGCTAGAGAAAAAGGTAGAAGCAAAAATTTGGAATGGTCCTCTCAACTTGGATAGAATCAAATAAACACACTCTTCATCTTTCTTATCTCTTCCACTCCCCTTCAAATGTGTCAAAAAATGCTTGAACTTGGTAAGATAGTCTATAATTATTGGAAAATCTTCAATATTAAGAGAGGTGATTTTAATGTCCAGTTGCATGGCTCTTATATGATCCACCTTACTAAATAAATCCTCCAATTTCTCTCAAATTTTGAAAGGAGAGTCATGTTTTTCCAAATAAAACAAAATACTATCACTTACATAAGTTCCTATCAAACTCATACACTCATCAAATTTGCACTGGTACTAAAATTTCTCATATTCTCTAGTGAACACTAGTTGTTCTGAAGAAGTTAAAGCCCATAATCCTTTCCACTTAATTATTGTTTCCATTATTGGTTTCCATGTGTGGTAATTATGTGTTGTTAATGGCTCAACATGATCTAATGCAGAAGTAGATAAAGAGTTCATCCTAAAAAAATCACGAAAATAAATGCAAGAACCAAGTAATGCAACAAGACCCCCAAACAATGCAACAAGAGCCCCCCCCCCACATTTTGGCACTTTATAATAAGTTTATGTTACAATATGGCACTTTATAATTATAGTGTTATTCTCAAAATAAATATTTCCAGTGGAAAGAGCATTAAAAAATAAGTACTTTTGCAAAAAAAAAGGCACTCAAAACCGAGTTACCGATCAAAAGATACAAGTTTTTCAATATTATGCTCTACTATTTATTTTAGTTTCTACTAAAATAGAATAAAAAGCTCTTGCCTTCACCACAAAAATAAAATGAAAGGGGGTTGGAGTTAAGCACCTACTAATAGGAATCACAAGCTTTAAGCCCTCATATGACCATACTATATGACTAGGGGCTAAAGATTTCAATGGGTAATTAGGAAAGGAATATCAATCTAAGAACCAGTCAAGGTCATAGATCAAGCCATAAATCATGGAAAGAACTAGTCATCAAATAACTAGTTAAGTCCATAGATTTATAAGAGAACTAGACATCAAGGATCTAGTCAATACCATAGATTAAGGAAAGAATTATACCTAACAACTAGATAATATCTCCCTAATATATAAATAAATAAAAAGAAATATCCACACACATAAGTGGGTGAGGAAAAATACAATAAAGGTAATTAAGTACCTAGGGTGAACATGAGCTAAGGTATATAACTACTCTAACAGTCAATATTATCCTTCATATCCTTATCATTACATCTAAGTGTGTTGCAAGATTCTCCTCCTTTCATCAATAGTATCGTGCTTGGCATTTATTAACTCTCTCTTCTCCCAAAACCATCCACATTACCTTATCACACTCAATTTTATTCGTTTTCATCATGGTCTGTATTATCTTCAACTCCACCTATTTAACTATAGTGCGTGTATTACATATCGAATAAAAATCCTGGCAATTTCAAAAAAAATCTCTACCTTCTGCATGACCTTTTTTACCTCTGCGATGAGAATTTCATATTCTTCAATATTTTCTCTACCTTTTCTTTATTCATTTTTGTCAACTCTTATGCTAATGGCCCCGACTTACTTTTCACCTTGATTAGAAACAAGCATACTACATCCTCCAAATAATCCATTTCTATATCATATTCTTATTTAGGATGTTCCACCGAGTTTAGGTATGCACGCATAATATTATTAAATATATCAGCTACCTTATTGTATGAGTTGGTTATTCTCTTCTTCTCATCGTTCAATTATTCCACAAGTTGTTGGTTCCTTAACCCTTTGCACTCTATATCTTGTTGCATTCTCTTTATTGCAACCCCTTTATCAATATTCCTTCTCCCAACTTCGGCGGCCATTTTGTTCAGTGCTTTGCATGCTTGTTTTTATGAGAGATTAGTGGAGTTAATTACAGGGAATACCCTTCTTGGTTCCTTCTTCAGTTTTATCTCTAAAAATGAAACCTTTCTTACTTCAAATTCGGTCTCCTCCATATGGGTGTGCATGTTCCACGACAACATCTTCCTTGTGCACATAAAGGCCTCAACCTTATTAAACATTTCCTAATAGAATAGGTCTTATGTTGGTACCAAACTCTGAAATCTATCCCTTACCAAATTTGTTGGGTCATTTAGGTAAGACATATGTGGTACTCGTCAAGGTTGCCTTCACTTCCTCCCCCGTACGCATTTTTTTTTCAGGGTCTCTTATGCAATGTTTAATTTCACACAATTTATTTCCCCTTCAGTTCCTTTTCCTTCCCCAATTACTTGGTCTTCATCACCCCTTCATTCTCCTTGCTCCCCTCTTCATGCTTTGCAACACCCTTATGCTCTTCTTCTTTCACAACTACCAAGGTCATAATTTGGCTAAAGGATATGTTATTTGTCTCCGTTGTCTCCACATATACTACCTTTGATACATACTCATATATCTTGTGCGACATATGGTAGTCCATGACAACCCTCTCTGCATTAAACTTAAAGTGTTGTCCGTTCTTGATTCTGTTTATTGTGCACTTGAAATAATTGGATGTGAATACAAAAGGAAGTTTACACCATGGCACCATCTCCCCATTGTTTAGCAAGAATCTTGCACTTGGTAGAATTTTTGCATCACTACAAACTCTTCTTGTCCATTTAACAATAATGGAAACTCTCAAGGCATGTGTCATTCATTTTTGAATGCCTCACACATTCTTATATACCACTTCTCAAGGCACACTTTTTAAATATTTGTAATCACATAATCACAAGTATACGTGGAAAACCTTTTTGTTAGAGACTTGTATTCAATGGGGTTCTCCCACATATTGTCTTTTGGTCTATCTGGTACCCCCAATATCCCAAAATAAAATCAATATAAGGAAGAGAAACCCCAAGTAATTTTTCTCTTTTCTCCTTATGATCCTTTGTATCCTCTATAATTACCTCAGGTTATATACAAGGAAATGTTGTACCTGGTCTTGTGGGCCATCTTATGCATGATATCCATAAATTTCTTGTTTACCTCTTTCCATCTCTCAAAGGCTCACAATTTGAAACTAACCAAGCACACAACTAATCTTATGTCAAGGTTAGAAATCTTATCAATTTTTAAGGTTTGGATTCTTCTATGCTATTGTAACTTGGTATTTTTTTCCTCTATTTTTGTCTCATCATGTAGGTCAAGCTCTATCTCTTTCCAAGTGTCCACATAACCCTGTAACCCTACATATTAACTTGGCATTCATCTCGCATCCTTCTACCCGAGATGTAAAAATAGTCTTCATACATGTGTGATATCAACCACTGAAATAGGAGTGTGGGATTCCAAAAGAAAGGTATCTCATACAAGTGAAATACCCCAACTCCTTCCAAATATTTATGCATTTTCATCCAATATAATCTTCCCTTTCATAGTCCTCTTACTCAAATATCACAAGACATCCTTATTGATTTCTTTCTCATCCACTAGAACTCAACTATTATACTCATTGATCTTGCATTTTTGTATATGTGATGCCCATGGTCGTCCTACCACTAACTGTTGGAGCTTAAAATTGGACCCATCCTAGATCAGGATGAAATGGGGCTTTGAGGCAACATGGGACTATCTTTAAGTTGTGGTAATTGCGCTTGAGACATACCTCCATGGATTTACTACTAAAACTACTCCTAGGAAGGGAAATGCAACTACCTATCACTACTTTATGATTCCAAAGGACCGGGGCGAGAAGGATATGCATGAAAGGGAAACCTAGGCTAAGTGGGGGTTATAGCACCAAAAATATGGGGATGAATGATCTTTATTGAGTGAGAATGAGGTAAAATGTACATAGAGAGGGTAGGCATACGTACCATAGTCTCCAACAACATTCACACACTATCTTTCATGGAAAAAAAAAACAAAAAACCTTGTTAGAGATATGAAAATGCACAGTAGGTCAACAATGCAAATAAATGAAAGAATATACAATAAAACTCAAACTAGGTAGAGGATAGCCACAAAATAATATTTATTTCTTCCAAGTGAGGCACAATCGATTGTAATGAAGAGAGAGGAAAGGATCTACATGGAAAGGCTCGAATATGATGCCCATAACTCAAAATGCCAAGGAACACTACTTTAAACAATGCACTTACCAAACCAAAAGGGTCTTACCTTTTTCAATGAGAAATACTCTACGATATATAGAATAATGGGGGAAAAGGAAGGGGAAAAAGAGAGGGAAAATCATATTCAAACATTCAACCACCAATAGAAAGCAAAAAAAAACCTATAAATCTGCCTGTAAAAGCTATCAAATCTACCTCCCCATGTTTGTTTAGCTTATGGAAGAAGGAAGGATGCATGATCTCATCAAAATCTAGGTGGTTAAGCTCACTGAATTTATGTATTAATGGATTGAGACATGTTTCCCATTTTTCCACCTACCAAATCCTGCTTAAATATGATTTTTAATAGCCTACAGTGTAGCCCAAGTCAACATCTTTCCAAAAAAACTTAGAGTGCATGAATTTGATCTCTACAAAAAAAATGATGACGATTTTAAGTTTGTAGTGCAAACTGAACATGCAAGACATGTGACGTGATTTCATTGGCTAAAGGATTTGGCTGACTATTCATTCATTTTTTCTGTTCTACCCACGTGTCATGAATTCATTTGTTAGAAGGATTTAGCATGCTTCTAGAATGCTCTAATAGGTTCCGTGTTGTGCACTTCATCTAATGGGTTGACATGTGGTTGGCGTGGAAGATTTTACTTAACATGCATGCAAGAGCAACAAATGTGAGGAGGAAGAATGTAGAGTTATGTGAGTGTGCACAATAGGATGCATGAGGAATGGGAAGACAAGGGTGCATACTTGTAAAGGTGTCAAAGTATACAGGTGGGGCACGTGTATTTGGTCAAAGGAACGTGCAAAGACAAGAAGTAAGAATAGAAGACGTAAAACAAGGATGCGCGAAAGTAAAAATAGTGTGCATGATGAAATGCACGAGATTTGGGAAGAAGAATCATGTGCAGAAAGAGCATACTAAGGACTTATCCAAACTAGGAGGAAATTCCAAAAAGGCACACATAAGGGTGCACAAAACTGTTAGAATGAAAGTGGGCACAAGGGTTGCACGCAAGGGAGATGAAAGGGGGTAGAATGGAGAGGGAAGGAAGTTCATGAAACATGTGTGGGAGAAATTGAAGGACGTAAAAAGCACAAGGAAAAAGTACGAAGGGATTATAAGGAGACATGTGAAGAATTGTAGCCATGTAGAAGTGCCAATGCATAAAACAAGGATTGCATGCAACCTTGAAATTTGAATATTAGAGCTAGAATGGAACTGTAAATTATTCAAATAGCTAGGGTGGTTATTTTAGACAACAATTTGGTGACTTTTGGGGCCATCTACCTTCTAGATGAAATATATCAGTAGCCTTGAAGCATCCATTGGGCATGGAGTATTCCTACAAACATGAATTTCTAATCTATAGCTTGAAGAAAAATCCTGAGGTCACTTGAAAAATCTGTATGAAATCTGTAGAAAACTACTAATCTCATATGAAGATGTTCTTATTTGTATTTTATGAGAGTTGAAAATTACTAAATACTACCTAGACTATTGGAATATTCAAAACTGAACTACCATCTTGGAAGCAACAAAAAATCACATGCAAGGGGGCGCGCGAAAGGAAATAACTATGTACAAACAAGACAATTTGCACAACACACACTTCAAGGAATTAAAACTACTCTAATATATACAATGATGTAGTAAGACAACTTAATGGAAGTGCTTAAGATAGATCCCATTGACTAGGATTGACAATGCATCTCCATCAAGATGAGAAAACTCAAAAGAGTTGGCATATTTTCACGTATTGATGATATCTCCAAAGTGCATCAAAATTTGAATGGTGCCCTGGTGTAGCTTTGTCAGTATCCCATTTCAAGACTAGATTACCTACTCTAAAAGTTTGAGGCATATCCTTTCTGTCGAACCACTACTTAGTTGATATTTGATGTTGTTCTAACTTAATCATGAAACATATTCTCAATTCTTCAAGTTCAACCAACTCTGTCATTCTAATTTCTCTTTAGTCTGCATCCTCAAACTCCAGTTGCTAGGCTAGCTCCAATGAAGGCAACTCAAGTGATAAAGGAAGCCTATCCTTTGCCATTAAACATTTTTTAAGTTGAAGTACATATTTTCTTATTTACTGTGATTATGTCTACCAAGAGTGCACGCGAAACCTTTACATTCCACTACCTCTAGTTGATATTCATTGTTCATTTCATGATTATGATCAATTTTATTATTAGTAGACTCTGCCAATCCATTTCCCTAAGGGTAGCATCTAGAATAATTCTTCAAATGGATACCTATACTAAGAGCCCAATCATAAATTCTTACACCAAGGAAGGATTTTACATTATCAGAGATAATGGTCTCAGGAACACCAAACCTTGTTACAATGGCTTCGAGAAATTCAAGGATGACTGACTCGGTTGACTCCTTCAGCGCGACATTTTTTGTCTATCTGGTGAAATAATCTATTGATGTCAGCACAAACTTGTGACCAAATCTTAAAGGATGGTTGATCACGCCTATGAAGTCGACACCCCATTGCATAAAAGGTTGATTTGTTTGGATTGGTCAGAGGGGAAGAACTGCGAATTTATTTTTACCTGTAAATAAATATCAATCTTTACATTTCCTGACCCACATGTGCACATTTACAAACAAGGTAGGCCAAAAATATCATGCCTTAATGATTTTCATTTTTATTACTTTGGCAAAAAATTGTCCACCAGAGAATCCATAGTGATATGATGCTAACACTTTGTTATTTTGAAGAGAATGTCATCAATAAATGGATATGGAATAGATTTCAGCCTCAGATGTCATCTCTTTGCTTTGTTTCGATTATGAGGGTATACCCCAGAAGAGTGAAATGTTACCATGTCCTCCATCCAAGTGTGCACACTAGGATCTTCATTTTACACAGGTACAACACGAGGATTTTCTTCATTTATAAATAATGAAGCCTATTTTTATTTATGCATATCCTCGATAAGTTACTTGCAAAGTGCATTTCCCCTAACAAGTTTAGTGGCTTTCATAATCAAATCAAACTCCTGTTAGAATTTGAGGATTCAACAATTTATAGATTAATTCAACATTAATACATTATGTAAGGTTACCATAAATATTTAAATAAACATTACATCATCACATCAGTAAATAAATAAATACTTACATGAAATAAATAACATATGTGACTCAATATTTATAGTGGAAAACCCCAATAGGGTAAAAACCACTTTGAAAATAACATTTTTACTTCAGAGAATTTATTTTACATCCAGTAAAATCACCTCCTCCTTTGAAACCCTAATTACCAAGGGTAAAACCAAATCACTTGATGTGCACACCTTTGATATATTTCCTAAATATATCAAATGAGGATCTAAAATCCTTTTTATATAAGGTGATCAAGTATGTATCCCGACCCACCTTTTCAACCTAAAATGGTTGACACATATACTTAGGTTATTTTATTTAATAAATAGAAACATAAATGATTCACATTATTAAATACTTACGTAATCCATATTATCTAGGTATGAATATTTAATAATAGAGAAATATTTCATATTATTAGATATTTAACATACATAATAGTAATGGACCCATATTAATTAAGGGGTGGCCAACCGACTTAATCATTATGTTTCAACACTCCCCCGTAATGTTAAGTGAGATAACATATGCCAATAGATTACCTACCCGTGGTACACTACAAGATTTACAATCCTTAAACCATAAAGGTTTTAGGATAGCATATATGTTGAAGGAATTATAACACCTTCATCATACTCAAGTTACCTTTTGGTACAAAAGGATTTGGAATCCCAAAGATCATCCCATGATCTATGCCTAAGTATGATTTGTGAGTTTTACATGTTCTCACAAGTTCTTATAAAAGGTTACTAAAGCCAAGTATATAGGAGCCTTTTATAACCAAGGACCTCCTCAACAATATGTTTGCACTGGATGTTTACCAATAAAATAAATAACACTAAAGAGTTTACTAAAAACTGCCTTTAAGGTCTTTCTACACTTATTTCTAAAAAAGAATGTGAGGATGTATACACATGCCCGAAGGTATTTTTACACTTACCCAAAGGTATTTATTTAATTTTCCGAAGGTCTTTTGCATTTGCATTTTTATTTTACAAATACCAAGTTCCATTAGGAGGTGACATTATCATACACACTCCCCCTCAATGGAAACTCCAACAATCCAAGTTTTTCACGAAAGTGATTAAACTTTGTAGCACTCAGGGGCTTTGTGAAGATGTCAACAACCTGCTCTCCAGTCGGCACAAACTTGAGCTCTATCTCACTACTTAGCACCTTCTCATAGATGAAGTGTCTATGTATCTTAATGTGCTTCATCCTCTGATGATGTATTATATTATGTGTAATATTTATGGTGCTCTGGTTGTCATATAAAAAAGGAACACTACCTAGATCCTTCATTTTTTATCTCATCAAACAACCTCTTTAGCCATAGAGCCTCTTTTGCAACTTCCATTGCACTTCTTTACTTAGCTTCAGTTGAAGAGATAGAAATAGTTGGTTTCTTTTTGTTGCACCAAGTAATGGCACCTACATCAAATTTAAACACATAACCAGAAGTAGATTTTTTATCCAATACATCACCTGCATTTTTAGAATCACAAAATCTCTACAAGTTAGCATTTTCATTCTTAGTATAATGCAACCCATAATTGATTGTTCCCTTAATATATCTAAGATTTTTTTTTGCAAGATTCCAATGATCTCTATAAGGTTCCTGCATAAACATTGAAGCAATTCCTACTACATAGGAAATATATGGTCTAGTTATAGTTAGATAAATCAAATTACAAACTAACTACCTATATAAAGTAAGATCAAATTTTTCACATACAGGCTTAGGATCAAGCTTTAGTCCAATTTCCATAGGATTAGAAATTGTTATAATGTTTTGTATATTTTGTATATTGTATACCTAGGAGTATTGTACACCTCTTCCGAGAGTATTTTCAGAATCCCTATTTTTCTGGGAGTATAGATATGTTATTTTTATCTATACATATATATGGGTGGTGTCATAATCCATGAATTATGGGGAACCATTATGGATGTTTATTAGCCCATGGTTTTGGTAGCCATTATATTATAAAACTGCTTTGATGGTTTCTTACTATTTTTCTTACAAATAGCTGGAGAAGCAGTAAGGTAAATCAGAACTTGAAAGTAAATTATTGTATTATAAATGATTAATTTAATGCAATAAGAGAGAGAAGTTATTGTGCTAGGTTTTTTCCCAAAACGGTTTCCCAGGTTAAATCTTGTGTTTTGTCATTTGTTTTCTTTGATTATCTTATATATTTTGTTCAGTATAGCTTCTTGTTTATTATTTTATCGGATTAATTCTCTTCATTTGGTATCTATTGGTTTCTCAAATGTGCACCCACGTCTCAAATCTCGGAAGGGATGAGGTGTTTGAGACCACAATGAAATTGTCCCCAAGTTGTGGGACCTTGCGAGCTTGGGACGGATCTATGGAGAAGGCTGGTTCCTTTATCTATTTCTACGGCAACTGCTACTCCTAGGGCTGAGAAGGAAAACTAAGCTAATGATGTCAAGGGACCAGGGATAGAAGGATAACATGAAAGGAAACTACACTAAAAGGTGATAGCACCAGAAAAGAGGCATGAACACTATTTATTCTGAGTGAGAATGAAGGAAAATACATGAAAGGAGGATAGGCACAACTAGCACAGGGAAACACGTATTCACCAAATTGTTCTCATCGAACACAACTAAATATGGAAATGCAAGGGACCTGAAATAGCACAACCAGCACACAATGCAAAATAAAAGGCAAGAAGAAGGAATAAAAACAGGTAAGGACAAAGAATACTCACAAAATGATGCTTCTTTTACTTCCAAAAATGCACAGAATTGTTACAATGATGAAGGAGGCCATATCCACATGCAAGAGCCAAACATAGAGGTCTGTAACTCAAAATAAAGAAAATATGGAGTCCTTAGCAAAACACGTAAGGATATAGAGTGTACAACATAACAAATGAGCCTTGCTCTTACATTTATAGATGAATCCATGGAAGAAGAAGGGAAGGAGGGAAAAACCAAATTTGAAACACAACCACTAACAAGAAGCATTCAATGCCTGCAAATATGCTTGGAGATCTATGAAATATGCTTCCCCACACCTTTTTAGCGTGTTGAAGAAGCAAGGAGGGTGGATCATATCAAATCGGGTGGTTGGGGCAATCATATCTACTCATTAATGCGTAGCAAGACATTTTCCCACTTCTCACATACCAGATCCAAAAAAAATTGAATTTGAACTTCTGGCACTGTAGCTAATGTCAGCAGCTCTCTGACAAGTCTAGGTGCATGCTGATTTGAGCTCTATAATAGAAGATACAGGTGTTAGAATATTTCAAAGTTGTTGGCGCACGTAAAACACATGGTGTGTGTGGATTGGCTGAAATGATGGCCTACTGTGTGAATACTTGTCATTTCTACCATGTGTGACATGTTGATTTATTGCAAGGATTCGGCACCTATCGGTGCACTTTGACTAGTTGCACGTGGCACACTCAAGCATGTCATAAGATGACTTGGCACAAAAGGTCACAAAGGAGGGCACAGGGAGAAGATAGAAGGAAGGCTCGCAAGAGTGCACATGGATGGAAAATTAAGCAAACTGGTGAGTAGATAACGCATGGTCAAGGTGCAACTATTACAAAGTAATGAGCGTGGAGCGCGAGGGAAGTTAGAGACATAGCTGATTGAAGAAAATATGAGGCACGCGGGAAGGGAAGAAACTGATTAGGAAGAAGGTGAATACGCGGAAGGTGGATGCAAGGGAGAAGTGGAAGGAGAGAAAGGAAATCATCTCACATGGGAACTGTGACCAAGGGAATGTGCCAAGTGATCTTGAGCATGCGCAACATTTCAATAAATAACTTAGAGCCAAAATGTGTATCTGAGTTACCCAAATTGCTAGAAGAGATATTTGGATAATAGTATCAGATCTAGGTTTTAGCTTTTATGTGAAGCGTTAGTGTTTCTAAAACATGCGATAAGCATTTTTGAGTGAGAGATCTACGGGTGAATTTTTGAGGTAGAAGAAAATGACAGGAAGCACAAGGATCGAGATCAAAAAATTTAATGGTCAACATTTTGAGTTATGGAAGTTCAAGATGGAAGATATTCTTGTGGATAAAGATTTGTGGATTGTTGTGTCTGGAGCCATGCCTACGGGTATGAAGGTAGAGGATTGGGAAAAGATTGATAGGAAGACAAGGATTTTAATCAGATTGTGTCTGTTAGATTCAGTTTTTCTAAATGTGTCAAATGATAAATCTGCTTAGGTGTTATGGGAGAAGTTAGGGACTTTGTATCAGATAAAATCTCTAGTGAACAAATTATCTCTCTGAAAGGAGCTATATTCATTGAGAATGAATGATGGAGACTCTATTGTAGAAAATCTGAATGTCTTTAATACTATGGTAAGTCAATTGATTTTTGTTGATATTAAAATGGAAGAAGAGGATAAGTGTATTATTATTTTATGTTCTTTACATAAGTCCTTGGATAATCTAGTTATGGCTATGACTAGTACTACAAAAAAATTATTAGTTGAGGATGTAGTTGCGACCTTACTATCAGAAGAAATGAGGCCAAAATTCATTCAGGATTATCAATTCAAGGATGTCTTGTATGTAAGAGGCCGTACCCAAAAGAAAATCAAGAAGAGACAAGGATAGTCAAAGTCTAAAAGTAAATCAAATTCTACAAAAAAAATATAAGAGGAAATGTTGGAACTGTGGTAAAACGGGGCATTTCAAGAGAGATTGTACATCTAAGAAGTTAGAAAAGGGTAAGTCATCTGACGATGGTGGATCTTCACATACAAAATCCTCTAATGAATACTCTGGAGATTTTTTTTGGTATTTTTCAACTCGCATGCATGCGACAGTGCATGGTTGATTGACTCAGGTGTCTCCTTTCATATGACACCACACAAGGAGTGGTTCTGTGAAAATGAAAATTATAATGGAGGTAATGTATATCTAGGAGATAACTCAACCTTCAAGATAATTGGTTGTGAGAGAATCAAGATGAGGTTTAAAGATAGAAGGATTAAAACCCTCTCAGGTGTTTTAGACATTCCAGGTTTGACTATAAACCTTATATCTGTAAGTAAGATGAATGATCTAAGTGTTCAGTTAAAGACAGTTGCAAGATGGTTCAGCGTGTAATGGTATTAGCGAGAGAAATCCGTAATGAAACATTGTTCAAGCTTGAGGCAAGCGTTGTTATTGATGAGTGCAATAGATCTTTGGTTCCAGAGGATAATAAAGCTTCAGATCCAACTCCTACATCTACTGCAATGAAGACAATGTTATGACATCAAAGGATGAGACACATCAAACAGAAAGGACTTTGTACTTTAAAATTAAAAGGTATGGTAGAAGTAATTTCTAAGTGTCCTTTAGATTTTGATTTTTGTGAGCATTGTGTGTTTGGAAATAAAATTAGGGTAAATTTTCCTACTAATGCTACAAGATCAGAAGGAATTCTACATTTGATACATAGTGATGTTTTTGGACCTGTAAAAGTTCCATCACTAGAAAAATCCATGTTTTATGTTAGTTTTATTGATGATTTCTCAAGAAATACCTGAGTATATTTTATCTGGAATAAGTATGAGGTTTTCAATAAATTCAAAGAGTTTAAGGCTCTTGTAGAAAATCAGATAGAAAGGAAAATAAAGGTTTTAAGAAGTGACAATGGTGGGGAATATTGCTCTAATGCCTTTGAGAAATTTTATAAAGAGTGTGGAATAGAAAGGCAGAAGAAAAATCCATATATGCCACAGCATAATGGAGTTGTAGAAAGGATGAACATAACGTTGGTGGACAAGTGTAGGAGTATGCTCAGTGGCACCGGTTTGGACAGAAAATTTTGGGTGGAAGCAGTGGAAACTGCATGTTATTTGGTTAATAGATCACCGACATCTAGACTTGAAGAAAAAACTACACAGGAAGCATCAACTGGTAAGAGACCCTCTGTTACACATTTACGTGTATTTGGTTGTATTTCTTATATGTATATTCCGAAAGAGAAAAGAACCAAGCTAGATGATAAATATGTTAAGTGTATATTTATTGGATACTCTAATGGTGTAAAAGGATACAAGATTTAGAATCTAGAAACACATAAGGTTATTTTTAGCCGCAATGTAATTTTTAGAGAGATTAAGGAGATTCTATAGAAGGAAGAAAAACCAAAGGAATATCTTGTTAAAATTGAGAAAGATGAATCTATGTGTGAATTCTATGTGACTACAAAATATGAACCACAAAGAGAGATGCAACGTGAATATTTAGATGAAGAAAATAACGAACCAAAAGATGTTGAACCAGAAAATCCTATCTTATGAAGATTAGATCGGGTAAGAAGGGCACCTGAGAGGTATATTCCTCCTTATTTCTGTTCTACTTTTGTTTTATCAGTTTTTTATGTTACTGGTGATGAACCCAAGACTGTGAAGGAGACTTTTGGATCTAACAAAAGCAAGTTTTGGAAAAAGGCTATGGAGGAAGAAATAGAGTCCTTATATAAGAATAATACATGGGACTTGGTGAAATTACGTCCTAGAAGAAAACATGTTGGATGTAAATGGGTGTTTAAGAAGAAGTATAATGCATATGGGAAAATAGAGAAGTATAAATTTCACCTTGTGGAAAAGTGTTTCTCTCAAGTGGAGGGACTCAATTTTGATGAGATTTTTTCTCTTGTTGCTAAGTTACATTCTATTATATTTCTTTTAGCTATTGCTACTACTTTCAATCTGGAAATAGAGAAGATGGATATTAAAACAATGTTTTTACATGGTGATCTTGAGGAGGAAATCTACATGACGCGGATAAGAAGTTTTAAGTTAAAGGAAAGGAAGATTTGGGGTGTATGCTAAGTCAAAATTGGTTCCCTACGCAACTCCATGGTACACACTTAATTCACTTTCCCTTTATATTACGGGTACTACAGGTTTTTGGGGTACAGAGGGTACTGAGTCACTTGTGCCTCGCGGGCCCAGAATACTTGCAAAACACTACATATGCTTTTTTGTGTGGAAACTTCACCTCTGCGGG
The DNA here is from genome assembly GCA_019776745.2 of Taxus chinensis. Lineage (NCBI taxonomy): Eukaryota > Viridiplantae > Streptophyta > Pinopsida > Cupressales > Taxaceae > Taxus > Taxus chinensis. The sequence goes on from CM034148.1 coordinate 699,893,646, forward strand.
GAGCTTACGTCCCCACGACACCTATTCTGCATAGGTCACTCATACCCGCATCGACAGATCCACCTGCATTCCACTTAACCCAATGCCTCCTTTATACTGCGAATAAATCGGTCCCGCGGGGAATTTGTGCCTCGTAGGAACTTGTTCCTCGTGGGCCCCCGAAACCTAACTTCTCCACACAACAAAGCCCCTCTTTGTATTGTGGCTCCAAACCAAGTGTGGGGAACCTTAGTTCCACATGCATCTGTTCCACCCACACACCATACTTCCACAATACATTAAAATAGGCCTTTTTTACATTTCCTCAAATTTTTCCAAATTTTCGCTAACTCCTTAGATTTTTCTTGAATATGAGAGTTAGAGAAAAGCCAAAAAGTGCCCCCAAAGCATATTTTTCTAGTTTTATACATTTTACTCTAAACTTGACGAAGTGCAAAACCTTGAATAAAGGGAAATTCATGAAAATGGTTCCAAAAGCCTAAAAAACAACTGCGATTGTCCAAAAACATGGAAACCACAAAATCTCTAGATTCTCCATTGAAGTCTCATCAACTTCTCAGGTCCAATTTCTCTAAATTGTCCTATTTTTCCAGGGGTAAAAATGGATAACACATGTATTTTCACAAAGGGTAACTTTGAGTATGAAGAAAAAAGGGAGAAAGGTTACTCTGTATTTGGAGGAAAAGATTGTGATAGAAGAGAAACATGATTATCAATCTCCCAAGTATTGAATAAATTATTATATATTGACATTCAAGAAAGATAACGTGGTTTGATTCATTGTTATTTTAAGTATGAAGTTGATTTTTTTCTTGAACATTGTATTTTGATGATTGTGACAACATTGTATTTTGATGATTGCAACAAGGTTTTTAGTAAGATACCCTGTTTTGAGCTTTGAGATCGAGGTTTTAGTTAAGTTTCTTGCTTAAAATTGTATGAGAAGGTTATGCCATAATGAATTCTAATTGAAAACTCATGATAATAATAGTGAAGACCTGGCTAAGGTAGTTTTTTATCAATGTAAAATATTACTCACTCTTTTTTTGTGAAAAATCATTCATATTGAAATTCTGCTATGCACAGTTCAGTCTCGTGGGAAAATGATGTAATTTTGAAGTATCATGAGAAATTGTAATTCTTTGTAAAGTTTATCACGTGCATGATGATGATATAACTCTACAGTGAGAGTTTGGAGTTTTTGAAATTTTTTAATTTACATTTTTAGTTCATTTAAAGCCTCACAGGTTGTCTCAGGGAGTACAGTCAGGGTTTGGTTTGATTATGACATTAAAACCTAGAAATATCACTAAGAGTCCTGAAACTTCTTAAAATGCCTCTAAGGATTATGCAAAAATGGTTTATTGATGGTTGATGTTATGATAAGTTATTCCTTTCTTGTTATAGATGACAGTTTAGTCTCTAAGAGACCTGTGACAAGGTAAAGCTAGGTTTTTGAAATAAAAAATTTGCTACTTGAAAGTTTGAACCATCCAAACTTGATGAAACTTAATATTGACCTCTATTTCAAGTCCTTTCAACATATTTTATTGGATCTCAAGTTTTATTGTATGTAAACTTGGAGGAAACCTTGATAGTCCATGTAAACAGACTGCTACAAAGCTATCAAGCTTAATGGGGAGGTATGTATTGAAGGAAAGGTGATTGTCCTTTGGATACTAACATGGAAACTTTGGGATTAGAACAAACATGAAAATGGGTGTCATGAAATGCTAAGAGATTGTTGGGGAACCTCATATAATGAAATCTATTCTCAACAAATAGTCAAATCAGGACTACTATAGTGTTAAATAGCTTGAGAAGGAACAAGAGGTGAAAATGGATTTTCATTCAGAGTTAGAGAATAAAAAGTGGTAGAAAGATTAATGGGCATAATGGGTTATAAAATCAAATTTTATAAGGTTTTGGGCATACACAGATAGTTCCCAACTAGTTTTGAGGAAAATACTTGTTCTTAGGAGCCTTATAATGGAAGTTAGTGGAAAAGTGAAGGAATTTGATAATTTTCTTGTTTCCATTCACCAAGAAGTCCATTATCTCATTTTATTGAGTTTGCAAAATAGGGTGCAATATTTGGAAGTTCCAAGGAAGGCTAAAAATCTAAAATTGGTTTCATTTGGGCTAATTTCTCAAGAAGCATTAAAGGGGATAGTTTGATAAAGGTGAAGTTGTTGATTTTTTCTTTTGATGGATTATCCTAAAGGTCAATTTGGCATTGTATAAGGTGTGTGGAACATAGTATGAGGTTAGAAGAGTAATAATTTGCTTGAAAATTCCACTTTTACATGATTTGGCCATTCTAGGTCCTAAGAACAATATCTCCAAAATAGGGTGTTCATATGATTGAAAGTGTCTTAATCTTGATGAATGCATGAAATGTCATAGGATATCTACATCATTTTTTGTTGAACTGAGTGTTGGTTATAATTATCATGTTGGAATTCTATAGGTAGGTGAAGGTTTTTTAAGTTTCACTCAAACGAAACGATAACCGTAGGCCGGAATTAGTCACATTTTATTAAAATGTGCACGTCACTACAAGTGATTGGTATGTTAAATGGGCTTTGAAACTCAACTTAGAAATAAACTAAATGAGTTCAAAAAACTTAGTTAAGGTCCTCTATGGTGTCCTACATTACTATGGGTCATGTAAGAAGTTTCATATTTGTGGTTCATTTTGTGTGGTGCTCATGTGTGCGACTTTCGAGGCCTTATTTTTTATGTTTTCACATTTCCGGTCAAGGTAAGGTTTTATCATGTCTTGGAGTTACATTTCCTATTATTCAATATTTAATTTCCAAATGTAGGAAATGAATAAGGTGAACAATTAGTTCAAAAGAAAGGGGAAAACCATACTTATTTGCGCAAAACTTGTGATCACCGCATTCGATGAGACCGCATCACCTTCAATAATTCCAGTAAACATTTTACGGGATCGCTCATACTTCCTAATTTTTCTTACAAGTCTTCCAAGAAATTTTCAACCACAACATAAGGTGAAAATCCATTTTTAAAAGGTTATTAGGAAAACAGTTTGCATGCCTTGTGTTGGCTTCCACCTTTTACACACCCATCTAGTAAAACAGTCGGGAGCTAGGAAAATGGAAAAAAATTCAAATTATTCTTTAGAACTCCATACCATGTTGAAAATATCCCATTAGCACACACATCTACTAGTGCATAAACAAATTCCAATTCTTCCAAAACCCTTTTGCGTATCCAGCAAATCAATGCATTCCTTGAAACTACATTTTGTTTAAGGCATATTGAAAACCACTAAGCTGACAAGACTCATGTCTCCTCATTTTTTCTAACATAAATAACAGGGCATTTACAACTATGACATATGAAAAAATCTTATATCCTTTAGGCACCTTGATTGATGTGCCTACCCTCTTAAGCAGATCATGAAACTATTGATGTCTACCCGGCAATTATTTTTTCAAACATTGTTTCAAATAGTTCACATGCAAAGTTTGTGCTTCCAAATTTTTCATACAAATCTTCCTACCTCTCATATGAACCACTGTTGGAGGCGTTATCCATTTTGGATCAGGCTGGGAGTTTGCTGACAAAAATTAACTTTCATTATGATTTTATGGATGACTATACCCTATTTTAAATCCTCCATCTTGGCGCAGACTAGGAAAAAGGATGGTCGAGGTAAACTAATTGGTTGGAATCCTATTGGTTATATTTGATGAAACAATGGTAATGCTACATGAGGATACTCGCGTCTTCTGAACGCTGCAATTGTAAAATTCCATGATACCACATTTCTTTCAACACATTTTGTTAAACAGTTGTCGTGCACGGTCTATGCTTCCACACCATCCCACCCTACCATGCCGTTGATAATAGAGTGGATTATTTTACCCCTCGGAAAGCACATCCTTATACAAGTGAGTCTGAAATAGTTGAAGATGCATTTGAGACTTTTCAAGTCATTTCCAACACGTCAATTATGTTTGCAACCTGTAATACTTGCATTCCATGAGGTTGTGCACTTGACATTGAACTAAATAGTCCATGTACCTGTATATGCCTTCCACATTTTACATTCAAGTCTAAAGGAGCCTCTGCAACTACAAAATATGACAACTCCTTTAGGCATGATGGATGCCCCTGCCTTGTCAAACCAACCCAACTATTCCTGTCAAACTCCACCACCCTCCATCAATTCTCCTGACACAAGTTTGTTCACACGCATTTACTTCTTTATTTTATATATATATTTTATTATATATATATATATTATGGAAATGGTCATTAAATATCTTGATATTTTTGGCCTAATGTACTAGTAGAAATTTATAAAATGAACTAGTTGATTATATGTAGAAGAAACTATATGCTCCTCTATGTCTTGTTTTGCATTACAGAATTAAGTATTATAGTTTGTGTTGAAATGATGTTAATGAAAGTTTAGTAAATATATGAAAGCATTAATTAATGTAACTGAATATCTCAAAACTATCCACCAAGCACATGTATTGTCTATATAAGAATGTGAAAATATATCTTTCCATGTGGTAAACCAAATTAATTTCAACATGTGAATAGAGTATAAGCATTTAAAATTATATACTTAACGCAAAACCTTAAAGAAAAATTGGATAACAAACAATTGAAACAATGATGGAGAATATGAAAGACCTATATAAAGTTTAAATAAGTTAAGGATACTAAAAGGAAATAATGATAATGGTAGTGTTAAATTAAATCACCAAAACACCAATATATTAACTTAATACACATTTACAAATTAAATTATAAAATCAATAATATTTTTTATAAATAAGTAAATTTGCATCCATAATATTATAGAAACCTAAATTTGGAAAAAAATTATTACATAATACTTTTAGCAAATTAAACATATATGAGCCTTAACTGATGAAACAAGAGTTTAGTAGTGTAAGTGAATATTTGGTCTTTCATTGTACAAATTGATTGTTTGTTTTCTATTATCTTAGTGTAGTTTTTTTATAGATACTTTTCAATTCACATAGATCTCTAGAATTTTTGTTATAATATTTGACTATCATGATTTCTAGTGTAGAATCACCACTTAGGGATGAAATCACCAAAACAGTTTTATCTATAATTAATGTTTTTGTTTCCTTGGGTCCTATTTCACTGTTGCGATTTTTTGATGTTACTCTTATTTGATTTAACTTCTTATGGTTTGGGTTTGCATAGCGTTCCATTAGGTTTGAGTTTCAAAGTGAAATATTGTCATATATACAAATTTTCCAAGAGAATTTATCATCTAGATGTTACCTAGCAATCATCTAAAAAGAACAAGGAGCTACATTAGTATATTGAATGAAAATAACAAAAGGGGAACGTTATCATTTTAAGCATATAATTTCTACATAGAAGGGTTTTTATTGTCACGTATTCTATTAGTTATGTTGGTATCAATGTTGAGACATGAGAGAAAGGAATAGGAAAAGGGAACTAGTTTGCATAAAAATTCACATATGCTAGGAGAGCTACATGGAGTTTCTTATTGAGAGAAAAAATGATGCATATCCTTGTGTTCCTTATTTATCATGTATACATGATAATGTGGAAAATTCAAGTAACAAATCTCTTTCTCGTATTGAACATGTTATGAATGGTAATTTTGTTAGAGATCACAAGCACTGAGAAAGGGGGTGAATTAATGTAGATTAAAACTTTAAACAATTTCAATATTGAGATCCTTATTTAATAGCACTATTGTATCAAGAGCATTTAATCTAGTACATGCAAGAGAATAATAACACTAGACACAAAATTTATAGTGGGAGACCCTTTCGGGAGAAAAACCCACTTTGAAACCAAGGATTTATTGGGAACACCAATTCCAAAGCATACAATGATTGGTTTCAGTTGAGAACCCACTCAACTTATGAAACACACACTTTAAATTCTTCTAGCACCCCACTAGAAGAAACATTAAGAACTTACTTGGCTAATTTATCAAGTTGCAACTTATAAGGAGGAACCACCCCTATGATCTAAGCATCCACTTATAAGAAGATATTACAAATAAATTGATCATATAAAATCAATATTGCTTTTACAATAGATTATGATCACTTTTCTAATTCTATTTTTACACACAGATCTGCAACTCTCTCTCAGTCTTTAAACACACTCTGACTTTATCTCAATCTTTATGCATCCATCTGAATTTATTATGAGTCTTTGTATTCATTTACAATTTAGCAGTTCATTTATCATACATTCTGGTCTCTGTGTCTATATTTGCACCTCTTATTCGAATACTTTCTCTTCATCTCAAGAGAATCCTTTTACTCCTTTTAACAACTTCTCACATCCTTTGCATCATGTTTAAATAGATAAGCATTTTTCTTTTTACCTCTCTCACACTTGATATTATTTTTTCCAAGTGCATTAATTGTCCAACCCATTATTAGTAGAGCCAAGGAATGGTTATGAGACTATTTCCAAAAATAAATTTCTCATTATTTTAGGAAATTCAAATGTTCAAAAGGAAGATACAAATATCTCTCTCTGATATTCAATTATGCCTTAAAATCATTATTTTTCTATTTTAAGATATAGAGATTATAATCACCTTTTTAAAAAGTCTGAGAACATTATATTATGACACCTAGATCTCGAGATATCTCAAATCATGTTTGACTTTTTTGTGGCGCAAAAATTTCCATATCATCACATACGGTTCACAATACATTGCCTTGTGATCCTTTTCAAAATATTTATCCATATCCTTTATTGATCGGATACATCGGATAATCGGAGCACAATGGGTACCATGGAACTCGGGTCAGCTGATGTCTAGTTCTTCTTGCATCTCTATATTCCCGCATTACACTCCATCCCTCTTTTCTTTTGATATTCGTATCATGATCAATTTTGGATAACTAAGTCTCAATTGACTTTGTGATGGATGATTCAATTATTCCCAAGACCTTTCCTGTATGATCCACAATGAACTAATTTTGAGGCTTCTACTTGGATTTCTTATTTGTATCATGGCTTTATCCTATGTACCTCATATTTCCTTCTTTACAGTGGCTTTCTCTAGTCATCCGTCGGATTTATTTCTTTACCCATGGATTTATCTAGTCATCTACGACTTTCCTTCTTTACCCGCAGATTTCTCTAGTCATTCACGGCTTTCCTTCTTTACCCATGGCTTCTTTCTTTTACCCGTGGCTTCCTATAGACTTCAACAAATTTATTTTTCTATCCACAAATTCTCTTTAATCCTCTGTGGCTCCCTCTATACTTCATCATCTTTCTTTTTTTATCCATGGCTTTCTCTATACAAACCTCGTAAGCACTTAGAATAATATCAAAAGAGTTTTTGGGCCTGTACTCACCATTTAAGCTTGCAATGACCCTGAATAAACTTGAAACCATTCTGAATGCACCATGAACCTTCCTGAGACCTATGTATCACCACTGAACCATGAAAACACCTATTATCCGTCAATTCCAACATCATGCAATCACCTAGAACTTCTTTAAGACATTGCACTACCAATCAACCTTCACATTTCTCTTGTAGAGTCTTTCTGGAACTACTTCTTGGATCTTTTTACATACTTGTTAACACATGTTTCACATCTGAATGACCTTGAGAATCTTACACAACACCTGCATAACCCCTTTTTCCATTAATGCAACTTGGCATCAATGACGAAACTAATGTCAAGGACAAAGATCCAACAAACTCCCCATTTTTCATTGATGACAACTTTTTCAAAAACATTGAAACCTTGATGGAAAAAGCTTCTTGAAGCTTGTTACTGATTTCACTCTCTCCCCCTTTAACATTTATGACAAAGGGTCATCTATCCAATACCATGATGAATTAACATATGATGTTCCCCCTGGGATCTGTATTCCTACTTGTCTGTTTCAAGTCTCCCCCAAGAGATGATGCATTCTAGGATGATCTTTAATCTTTCCATCCATCTATTTTCTTGTTCTAGATGAACATCAAAACATTCAAGCATGCCTTGATGATATTCAATCTTTTCAAGCAATTTCACTTAGAAAGGAAAATATAAAACATGTTACCAAACTAGGATTGTCAAAATGAGCTAATAGACTAGCTCCCTCTCACATGAAGACTTCATTGAACTGATTCGAGATGATATTGTAAGAGAATTCTTCCTTACCTTTTCTCAACACTATCTAGTTGTTGGTGGGATCGGGAATGACCCCCAATTCATTCCTCAGGTGCTCAAATGTTGCTTTTGGTAGTGGTTTTGTCATGATATCAGCAATTTCTTCTTTTGTGCTCACATACTCAAGAATGATTTTCTTGTCATTCACTTATTCCCTCAAGAAGTGATATCTAATTAGAATATTTTTGGTCTTTAAGTGAAACACAGGGTTCTTGGATACACTTATAGCACTGGTACTATCACATAACAAAGGAATTGGGCTATCATATTTTACTTTGTAATCTTCCAATGTCTGTTTCATCTAAATAACTTGAGTACAACACATTACAGACAATATACTTTGATTCACATGTTGAGATTGCCACTAATGATTGTTTCTCTCTCAAATAGGATACTAGGCAATTTCCAACAAATAAGGCACCACCATTTGTACTCTTTTTGTCATCAATGCTTCATTCCCAATCAACATCAGTGTATGATTTTATATTGAAGTCATTGCTTTTGGGGTACTAGAGTCCATATTCAAGTGTTCCCATGGGATATCTTAGAATTATTTTGACTTCCTTGAACTGTGTTTCCCTTGTATATTCTTGAAATCTTCCAATTAGACCCACAAACTGCATGGTGTCATGTCTTGATGCAATGGAGTAGAGTAGACTACCTATCATGGATATGTACAAAGTTTTTTCTACTTTTGGTGAGTTGTCCTCTTTGCTCAGCTTGCATCCCACTTCCATTAGTGTTCATATAGGTCTAAATTATTCCATCCTAAACCTTTTAAGAATTTATTTAATATATTTGGTTTGGGATATGAAGATACCTTCGTCTGATTGACTGATTTGTAAGCCCATGAAGAATGAAATATCCCCAAGCATAGACATTTCAAACTCTTCTTTCATCACATCCACAAATTGATAAGTCATGTTATCATGATCTCCTCCAAATATAATATTATACATGTATGCAATGGCAATGAGAAAATGATCTCCTTCTTCTTTGATATAGAGATTATTGTTAGCAACACCTTATTTTTAAGGATATTAGGGAGATGATTGAGCATATGCAATCCTCAGAGATGATTGCGGTAATCTCATTAGAGTTGGCTCCTTCCCACTCAAAGATGGCACGTGAAACTCCGCTGAAGCCCATGCTCTCCTGGAAGGGGTCAAGATGGCTTCTCAGATGGGTTGTTTTGTGAAATTTGTAAGGATACGAAGAAGACACTTAAAACTTCAAAAAAAAGTAAAATTATTTTTTCCAAATTAATTGGATACGAAGAAGACTTCAAAAAAAGTAAAATTATTTTTCCAAATTATTTGGATACATTTTACTAATTTTCATATTGTGTTGAATTTGTACTGATTTTCATAAAATACCATACATTGGCAATAAATTTTTTTTAAAATAATAAAAAACATATTTCAAAAACTCACGCGTTGGTTCCTCCCTGGGCTAGCCAGCTCAAAAAATAATACTTTTAAATAAGTAATAAATACCAGTATCTTGGTATTTTTTTTCTAATTTAACTAATCAATTAAACCTAGATATGTGACACTTTGGCCTATAATTATCCTCCAAATGGATTGAGGGCCAAAACATGCCACATAGGTGCCACATGGGCTCTATGTGAGGGTTTTCACATGAAAGGGTGTATGCCTAAATGGGGTTTGGGTGAACACCCCTTCGCGTGAACACCCTAAATTGGCATTTCATGCCCATATTCCCCACCCAAACACCACCAACTAAAATTTAATTTTACACTATAGTTTTTAATGATTTTAAACCATCATTTTTAATTTACTTTCGTTTTTTAATTTTATCGTATTTAGTTAAAAATATATGTTATTTTTAAATATATTATTTTTCTAAAAAATAATAGATAAAGATGTGTTTTATTACTAAAATATTATATTATTAAATTAAATTTAAAACATAGTTATAAATCAAGTTAAATTAATAAAAAAAACACTATAAATATGTAATAATTGTATATTAGATGTCAATTGTTTTAAAATTAGAAAAACATTTAATTAAATACAACCTAATCTTTTTAATATTTGTATATAATAAGAGCTTGTGTATAGTTTTGTTTTAAATTTCTTTTTGGATTTAAATAACAATTAGTGTGTGCAGGTGAAAATTAACAAAGTGCGGGAATCATGACAAATAAATAGTTTAACAAGGAAAAATATAGTGAGGTAGATCTATAAGACTAGCATTTTATAAGATCAATTTGTAATAAAAATCAAAGAGAGAGAGAGAGAGAGAGAGAGAAGGTTGTGAAAGAGATTGTTGAACAAACAAACATTGGTATGTACTTTATGTACTCAAAACCCTTGGTATCGTAATTTGTTTTGATATGTATGTTAATTTGTCAAAAGTTTTTTGCCTAGTGTGTGTGTGTGTGTGTGTATTTCTGCTTAAGCTAAGTTAGATGAATGAGAACTACCACCTAAATAGTTCTATAACAAAGCTAAGTCAAAATCTAAGCACCATCAAGATAAGAGCTAAACAAGATCAATACTAAGCATAATGCATTAACTTTGAACTAAGATCAAACTAGCATGCTAAAGTATTCAAAACCTCTACTCTCTAGATTACCAACAAAAGCAAATGGACCTATTTAGATTCCATGGCAATCAAATTGATTGTTTTGATCTCCAAGAACTTAGGAATGGGAGCTCATCAAAGCATGGCTACAAGACCACTTTGATTATTCCCATATGACCCAAGCACTTGGCTAGAAAATGCAAGAAATGAGGCTTAGCTCTTCAAATGGTGAATTTCTCAAGAATAACAAAAGGCTTATAGTGTATTTGCTATATGCTTTGCTTTTGTCTTCTCAAGGAATTAGGTGTAAGTGTAAAGGTAGGAGGAGGGCTCTTTATATAGCCCAATGGACAAAGGAATCACTACATCCCTTTGCATGTGGGATAATAGATATGTTGAGTTAGTTGAGGATAAGGGGGGTTTAAATAGGGTTGAGTTAACTTTGGGAGAGTTTAGCTTGTCCTTTAGTAACTCATGTGGATAAAGGGGGTTTATTAATTGATCAAGATGATTAATTAATAGATGTGCAAGATTATAAAATCTTTTTAGAGGAATATTAGCATGATTTAGACTATAAAAGGGGATTAAATCAATTAAATATTGATTTATTGGTTTAATAAAAGGGGAAGGTAATTAATTAATAATAATTAATTAGTCTAGATAGAAGGAAGGATTTATTAACGGAAGGTCGTTAATTAGGGTATTTGTTGGATAGGCGACTTAATTAATTAGCGTAGTGTAATTAATTAACGAAGATAGGAGAGAAGATGAGCATTTTTGACAATATGTCACCAATTTGCAAGAAAAGGAGATAATTAGTGTAATTTAAGTATTTAAATTACTCGGGCGTAATTATAGGTGTTTACATTTGCCCCTCTTTGAGGTGGCATAAGTGACGCCACTTCAAAGATATTAGACAAATGAAATTTTGAAGGGGTAGAAGCTCCCCCTTTTTGTAAAAAAATTGGTAGGAGGGAGAGATGCCCCTCGAGTGTTGATGGGGGGTGATGAAGGAATACGATCGACGATCAAAAAAGGTGAGAAATAGATAGAAGAATGGGCAGGAGGCATAATGCCCCGGTGAAATGGAAGATTAGGGGTGAAAGGAAAGTGATATAGAAGAAATATGGAGAAGTTGAGAGAATAACTAGCCTCTAGCCTTTGCATTGGAACAACTTCAGTGTCATCATATTGCCAAAAGATCTACGTCATTAGTCCTTGTGAAAAATACAAGCATATGACAAAAGTAGAATGACATGAAAGCCATACTACGAACAATTGTCCATTGCTGAAAACATCAACTCCAAACTCCATGCAACCTAAAAAATGCAATGCAATATGAGAAGGATAAAATCTCATTTAACAGGGAAAACAAGTACAAATACACATATCCAACCCAACAACAGTCAAGACAGTTGTACAAATGTTTTGTTATCAAGTTGAAGAGGTCCACATGTTCGTGATTGACGACAAGGCTTGAAAATGATGCCTCGAGCAAGGATACATGCAAGGGGAAATGATGATGGACACGGGGTCCAAGGAGAAAGCTTTGTGCGCAACGAAATAGCACCGGGCAACAAGATGTGCCCCATAGCACAGACGAAGCAAGCAGCTAGCTTTGTGAATGGTTGTAAATCTAGCGATCCGCAAGTCGTGTTGATCAGTGAAGATATGAAACAAACTAGTAGGATATGGAAAGAATACCATGTGCAAGACACAAGTTTCAGCCATAATAAGCGGGTTACCTATTTTTGCAGGTTTTTTTTTAGGATTTTGTGAAATAATTTTCTATTGTTTAGAGTTTTGTAAAACAATTTTCTATTGTTTAGAGTTTCTAACATTTTTGAATGTTTTTGCGTTTTTCTAACAGTTTTCTGGAGCTATGCACAGGTAACCGAGAAAGCGTGGATGCCCCCAACATTAGACGGGATGTACAAGGGCATAAGGCCACGTGCGTACGAGAAATGCATTTGAAAATACAAAAATGCCCCAGTGATTAGGTGGGAGTATTCAAAGGCAAACTCTTCACAGTGTAGAAGCGGGGACCCAAGGCCATTATGGATAGGTTCAACATGATGATGAACGTAAACCAATGAAGTGTTGGGAAGAAGCAAGGATGCCCCCAGCGTAAGTTGGCCTAAAAGCACATGATAGAAAGGAAGGAGAAAATTGTTTTTGTGAAAGGGGAGACAAAGGTGTCTAAAAACATGGAAAAAAAGTAATCTTATACACATGGATGTTCTGAATGAAGTAGAATAACGATGTGAATGATATGAATGTAGCTTAGAAGCTTCGCGATGAAGAAGTGATTAGCCAAAGGCACAAATTGTGAGATGAGATAAGGACTAAAGCAAGAGTTTGAACAAGGTCTAAAAAAAGAACACTTGGTAACATACTAATCATGCCTACTCACAGAGATCTAGTGTGTGCATGTGGAATTTATTACCTCTTGAAGGGAAGGTTTAATAGACAAGCAAGTGAGGATACCCTAGCCAATGTGTAGGAATGATACAGTTTGATAGGCGATTTTGTGAATGGATGGTGGAAGGATAACCATACATTGCTTCGCTGCCAGCCAAGCGTCCATAGCCCCGACGGACGTGCATTTGATTCTAATCGCAACATTGCTCTACTTCCAGTCAAGCGTCCATAGCCCTAATAGAGATTATTGGAAATACCCCAAGAGAGAGTAATATATCAATTTGTTTTTTGCTTTTAGTTTTTGATTTTTTTGATTGATTTTGATTCTTTTTCTTTCTGAAAACTTATTTCAGCTCTCTTGTTTGACAAGGGGTTAAGAACCACTGATGGCTTGTTGAAAGGAAATGGAAGTGAATGTGATGACGACATTGGCTAGTGTCAACAAATATGTCTAAAAATTCTTCACAATAAGTTTATTAGATGTTGATTGTGAAAAGATCTCTAAGAGGTTAGTCGTTCTTTAATTTACCAAGGTTATAAAATACCTAGGGTCAAACCGATACCATAGAAATAAATGTCACAAAATGCGTGTGAATAAGCTAACCAAAAACATCACCGAAGGGATGAAAATGGTAAGGAGACTTGCAGAAGAATAACAAGGAAGGGAAGAAAGAAACATCCATGTGTACGCAATACCTGATTGCAATGTTTGATATTTGTACCTTTAATTTTTGTTGTGTTTTCTCAATGTTTTTTGTATTTTTGAATTGTTTTTTATTTTTAGATTTTTGATAATTTTAAGAGGTTGGGACTAACAAAGTCACTTTGTGTGGTAAGATCCAACAACAATATTTGTGACTTCCTTGATAAGGGAGACTATGCGCATTTGTTTATCGAGAGTGATATTATCCCCAATCTCGATGATCGAGGTGAGTTCACACTCAATAAATGATTGTGATTTGTTTTGAAACATGGGTTTCATATGTGGGATTTTGAGTTCCCTATCCATAGGTTTTTGCACTTTGCACCATACTTGATGGGTACATTGGTGTGCATTCTTGAATCACGTTTGATTTTGGATTTTAAGATCATTGGAGTTGTTGGTAGCTTTGGATCTCTTCATATTTTTGATCTTGGCTTGATAAAGATCCTGTTTTGGTTTCTTATAAGTTAATGCTTGACTTGTCTGATCCCAAGAAGTGAGAGAAAAACGTGGACATTTAGAATTGATGAGAGGAATGGCAGCGGGCTTGCCACAATCTTTGGTAGAAGAATAATGTGATGGATGAAAAGGATACGGTCCAAGGATTGAAGAAGATGGACTACTGGGAGGTGAGCCATAGATAGAAGACGAAGGGCTACTAGGATGTGGCCCAAGAATAGAAAAAGAATGGCTACTAGGACGTGACCCATCGATAGAAGACGAAGGGCTGCTAGGATGTACCCCCAAGAATAGCAAGAAGAAGGGCTACTAGGACGTGACCCATAGATGTAAGATGATGGGCTACTAGGATGTGTCCCAAGAATAGAAGATGATGGACTACCCAGGGGTGATCCATACCTATCAGACAAAGGGCTAGTTGGGCGTGCCCCAAGAATAGAAGATAGTGGAATACTCAAAAAATTTTCCACAAATAGCAGAGGGAGGGCTACTAGAAGGTAACCCACACCTAGATGAAAATGAAGGGCTACTTGGCATTGACCCCATAAGAGATTGTGATTGAGGAATTATGATATAGAAAGAGTTATTGGGTGATGAGAAAATAGGCCATGGATCAATGCAAGACCAAGCAGTTTCATCACATAATGAAAAATGTTAAGATGGAAGAATAAGAGGAGGATCAAGTTGCATGATCTAAGGCTCTTCCTCCATTTCTTGATAAAATTTGAATCAACATTTTCCTCACAATACGCAGATGCCTCAAAGTCTAAAGATAATCCTTTCTCGTAATTTGCTAAAGGAATATCTTCATATGCCCCTATAAATGCCCTGATTAATTTCTTCATTTTGAAAGAGATCAATCAGTATGATTTTTTGATCGACCAACTAGGGGTTGATTGGAAGAAATAGGTTCACTTGGCGTGGAAAACTTAGAAGATGTTTGATGATGATTGATAGAAGAAGATGATGTGGGGGACGAAGAAGATGTGTAGCTAGATGTCTCAGGAGTAGAAGAAGGTGATGTGGACCTACCTATACGATGGTATATCATCTGTAAACTAGTAGGATTAAGTCCAAAGTTTGTAGATTGCGACGCATGGGTTGATTCAGACGTTTGATTCGAAGGACTTTGAGTCAGGAATCTTCAAATAAAGAAGACTTATTGGGGGTGATTGATGAAGAAGGTCCTGGGAAAAAGGGGAGGACCATGATTCAAGAATCGCATTAGATGAATTATAACAAGGGTTCTGCAAAGAAAGAGAGGACCAAAATTCAAGAATTATATTAGATGTTTGATTGGAGGGATTTGGAGGCGCACATATCTTCAAAGAAAGAAGATGTCGTTGAGGCGACTGATAAAAGGATTCATTATTGCGAATAAAGGGAGGAGGACGTAGGACATCATATTAAATGTATGATACAGAGGTTCCTGTGAAGATAGGGAGGACCATGACATAGGAGTTACATTAGATGACTTAGGAGTAGAAATTAGATGAATCCAAATATTAGGTTTGGATCCGAATCAAGGTAGTTTTGGATCCGAATAGTAGTTCTGGAATAGTAGTTTGGATTTGAATCATCAAAAGCTCAATTCTGTAGGAAATATTTGGATTGGAATCCTCAGAAGAAGAGGAAATGTTTGGATTATAATTAGAAGAAGAGTGGGGGGAACTCTAATAATAATTTGGATCAGAAGCATCCAAATCATACCACCGACTATGAGATAAAAATAGAATGCAAAAAACTACATGGGGGAAGGGGCCTAGAAGGTGACCGAGCTATAATAGTATCTAAGAACTCAAACGAAGATGTTAGTGGGTTAATGGGAATCTAGGGATCTTAGAATTGCTAAACTCTAGGTTAGATAGCATGCTCGTCAATGTGAGAAATGTGCTATTGGCACCGTCATTGTTGGAGTCGTTTCAGGACAAATGTCTCAGTGAGCCTAGATAGTGGGACGGAATGCTTCAAAGCGGAAGGATTATGTTGGGCATCGTTGGTTCGGGTTTGCATAATAACATCCGACTAAACATCAGCGGGTAAGTAGTGTGGGATGCGTGCGTGATGTTCTGAAGCCCGTGTGCTAAGGACCATAGACATCGTGATGACGGAATAGTTGATAAGATCAGGAGTGAATTGTCCTAGAAACTCACCAGTTTTTTGCATGAATATAAGGTAAGTGTACAATCATCAAATGTGAACCCAGTTTTGTAATCAAAAGATAGTTCACTCATTCATCAGTAAATATGCGTGTGCAAAGGCATATGGTGGGAGTGCAAAGGTGAATGCAACGACAATGGTGCAGTGGCTCAGCGGTGGGGAATGTTGCAAAGTGCAACGTGGCATCGAGACCCAGGATAATTATGATGAGTGACTTTGAGTTAACAGGTTAGGTAAAAACAACACAATAAGGGCTCCAAGTAGAGGAAATCGACACACATGGTGTGAAGTCACATGAAGGGCGATTGTTTTATGATAAGACAATGCAAGACGACATCGACATGGTGAATGGGAGCACACTGGAACCCTAAAGGAGCAACCACACTAGCAATGGACACAACTTTCACTCAGAGCATTAAAATTTGATAAAATTATAGGCATTGGAAAGGTATTTTCGAGACCCCACATCATGGACAGAATCATTACTTTGGAAAATGTATTGGGGTTAAGAGCTAACTTCCCAAGAATTAGGGGTGCATGATTTTCTCCCCTTTTTTCCCAACTACAGGTCCAAGAAGATAAGTCCACTTATTGTCAACCATTTAATTTGCCCTTTACCCTGATATCTTGAGGCACTTACATTAAAGTATTTTTTCTCTATCTCTCTCAAAATGCCTACAAGATTCTATCTTACTCGTGCTTTAAATTATAATGAAGAAATTTTAAAGGTTGCTTGTCATATGTTCTCCATTTAAGCTACAGTCTCTACCCATGCAAGTCATTGCGAAAGTGACTGTGAGCGTCCAGAACGAAATAAAGGATTTGACGGAATTTCTAAGACATTTTTCAAGGACTATATGCCTCTTCTCTACCATTGTAATGAATTGTATCAACTCAAAGAATTCCTATCAGATTTGTGGCTATTTTTCAGCCCTTGTTTGTTGATATTGCAATCTTCTGGTCTTCTCATTAAATTTTTTAGTGTCGCACCAAGGTGCATTTTAATTGTTTCTTGCAAACTTGAAGTGATTATGTTTAATTAAGTTTTAAGGACTTCATGAGTGACCTCAATCCTAATCTCCAATCCCGTTCTCAACTTAGGATATGCTTATACATCGCACTATGGTCTCGTTCATAGCATTGTTGTGAAATCAGGAGTTACAGAAGTATTTGACTACCATCTTGAAGGGGTATATGGGCGGAAGAATTGTAAACCATACACGAACCACAAGTGACACCTCCTAATCAGCTGAGGGTTGGTTTCTTCCATTATGCACTCAATGATCTACTCCTCAACAATAAAAGAGTTTAAGGCAGGTGGACAAAAATTATACTAAACCACATTCAAGGACATACCAAGTGGTTATTTTGATAGAATCCAGGGTTGCACTGCTTAGTCGTTCTCTTCGAACAAGGACTCATTAGGTGATTCCTAAGGTGGTCTTCAACACTTAGCCTAGTATCGGACCTGAAGAGAGTACATTCTTCTCACGATTGCCAAATCTAGAAGGAAACCGTATACTTCAGATAGGTTGGACCATGACATTCCTAAATATGGGTTCGTGACATTGTCACTAGACATAAAGACTATGACGGTAAAACTCCAACGAGGGGTTTTATTTACCTAACCTATGAGGTCTCATCAGGTGCAAAGGTTAAGGTCGTTCTTTGGTTTTAAATTTCTTATATGGTAGGAAGGGATCACACATACAGGCAAGTTATGCACGAATATTTTATTAGGGTTGAGTGTTCCCGTTAAAACTCTTTAATGTGTCTGCAATGTAAGAAGGTAGCCAAATAATTAATTTAATCGTTTATTGAAATACTGAGAAGGTACCACAATATCTTAACTTCAATTTCAAAATTGTTTTATATAAATCAACCCCCCCCCTTTTTTTTATACACAACTAAAATCAAATTAAACTGGTGATTAGAGGCACATTTCCTAAGTATCCCTAAAACTGGCATGTCATGCATATTAAAAAATTTCATTTATAACTTTTTAATAACAAGAGACTACGATACACAGTCATTCATTTTACAATGACCTATAAAAATTATAATAATAATAATTAAATTACACATCGCCCCTTTGCGTCGTCATTCATCCATCCTGCAAAACCCACGTGAGCATGATATCAGCGATAAATCGCTGGCATGGCATCCACCCTAAAACAATCATAATTATCTTTTTTCAGTTCCCATTTACATCTGACAATAACTACAATATGCAATCGAAATAAAAATAAAACCTAGAAACATGTAATCATTGCATTTCGTTTTTTTTTTTTTTCATTTTATAAACTCATAAGAGAGAGAGAGAGCAAGGAAGAGAGAGAAAATATCATTTTTGTCTAAAGTTTCAATACACCCAACAAGTTTCATTCTAGTGTTTTAAACAGTTATTTACGTGTGATTGAAAGTTTCCAAAGGGAATTTGGCAACCCTACGAGGGTCCGCAAACTTTCTACTTTTACATTTTCTCACTAATTACAAAAACGTTCACAACGGGGCTCGGAGGCTAAGAAACTGCTTCCAAAAGTTACCTTCCAATGAGGACGCCCTCCTCCCGATCAACTTTCTACGTGTTCCCCGGATATACCAAGAGTTCATAGCAACTGACGGAATTGAAAAAGAGCGCACGGTTTGCGTTTGGCAGCTAGTTTTTTCGGGACCCTCTGGTCATAGTTCACCCAGTTGTAAAGAGACAAAAGCTAGCTCGAATGGCCCAGAAATTGTGTCCCAAATGACGTTCGACGGATGCGCACACAACGAGACTCTTCCTAGTAGTTCCCCTATATAAGGAGAATTCGTCAGAGTCGACGGAAAAGAGAACTAGAAAAACCAAGTTCAAACGGCGACAAGCTTTTTGGAGCGACAAGACAAAAATGGACCAGTTTGACCTCGTCAAACTGCGATTGGAGGGCCTGCAAAATGGCTTCGCCAAACTATCCCAAAAAGTTCTCTTTCCTATATTGAATTTCCCATGCATTTATCTAGTATAATCGCTAGAGGTTTGTGAAGACGGGAAGTGATTTCTCTTTCCAGTTTTCAAATGGCGATCCAAAAACGAAAGCCAACTTTCTAGTTTTAACGACTTTTTTACCATTGTAAACCAGTGTTGCAGGGCTCCTATAAGGGCGTCAAAAGGATGTCACATGCTCATTTTGGGACAAACCAAAAATCAAGGTGACTCCTCGTATACCAAGGTACTCGAATAAAACTTCACATCTCGTTTCCAGAGTTGCGAAGGGTACTTAGTGAGTCTCTGAAAATAGCAAAATTTAACTATTTTAAGTAGGAAGAAGGTCATCTTAATCAATGGAGAGTCAAATTTTTCTGGTCGATAAAACGATATTGAATAGGTCAAAAGAGAAAGAGTTTTCTAGGTCATCTCGAAGCGAGGGTGATAGTTCGTGGTTAAAGCAGGCGAGTTATAATGGCTTCGAGAGTTGCGACACGACACTTTATTGTTTTGAAAGAGTTGAAGAGACATTTAACTGTATTTAAAAAATCCTAATAATTTAAAATTTCTATCTAGTTGCTAAAGAGAACTAAAACACGAGAATTATGAGAGGTAAGGGAAGAAGGATCATGCCTGGAGAATGAATTCGGTCGAAGCCGCAGGCTTGGGTTCAGTCTCTTGCTCAGGCACTTCGCCAACCGGTTCACAAGCCTGGATCTAACCTCCACCACGTCACACCCACTTCTCGATCACTTGAATTTTTTTCAAATAGAATAAGTAGTTTGCTTGAAAGTTTCTGAGCTTTTTTAACCTACCCCCCTTCGTACAAATCATGTTAATAGATGATGCAGTGTACGAGGTGCCCCAAGCTGGTTAGAATGCATATAAGCAAACAAGTCCACCACACAACAATCATGCTCCAAGATTTACATTTCGGCATAAGGAGTTAGGATGCTTGCAAAGGTTATGAACACGCATATCTCCACGAATGAATTCCAAGCTCAACCGATCTTTATGAGCACCAGCTTGTTTGTAAATCAACAACTTGCATACATGTCTAACATACCCATTTTGTGCAGATCTTGCAAATCATGGCGACAATGCAAATGAGGCAACACGTCAAAGGGAGATCAAATAATAAATCAATCCTAACTACACTTCCACATTTTCCACACATATCAACTATGACACCAGCAAGCACAAAATATTACAAACAAAACCAGGTTCTATTGTTCATACCATGTTCTAATACTTCCATTTTGGCATAGGCTGGAAGCATGCTGGCAAAGGTTGTGGATTCTGGGTTTACAAAGACCAAATGCATTTGCTTGAAAGTTTCCAAGGCCTTTTCAACAACCTCGTTTTTTGCACATCCTGCCATCATTACAGTCCGTAATACACATTTCTTTCAAGCATTTTGAACAGTTCGCATGCTGCCACGCATTTAGTTGAACAGGTCGCATGCTTTCACGCTTTACATTCGCATCTACAATGGCACTTGCAACTGCAACAACTGACAAGGTTCCAAGGCGTTTTTTTGGCCTTGATGGGAGCCCACGCAGGCCTGGGCGCGGGTTGGAAGAGTGCTGGCCGCATTGCAACAAGAACAGACCAAAAATGCCTTCGTTTTTGCACCGTTTTCCACGCGGTGAGAGTGGCGCGGCCTAGGCGCATGCTGGACGTTTTGTGGAGTCTAGCCTGCCTAGATCACAGTGTTTGCATGAAAGTTTCCAAGGCTGTTTCAATAAACTCTTTTTTTTTGTGTGCAGGTCCTGCACCCCACCCAAGCACGTGCGACTCCAAAGACTGTCAAAACCCTCTCTCCAATGTGGCGGCGCTTGGCTTTACTCAGCCAGAGACAAAACAACAAAAAACAAACAAAATGAACCCCCCCCTTTTGCCCTAGCTGCCCCCAAGAAATTCACGAGCTTTTTTATTTATTTATTTTTTTTAAAGAAAGACGAAAGCATTACACAATGTCAATATTTACGTCAAACTCGAAATGAACAAGGCGAAAATATTAACAAAGAATAGCTGAGACTCCCAATCAAAGGATACCATGTCACGTTCAACAACCAACAATGCCTAAATGTTAAAGGGTGAGGATTACAAATGTAAGCCACGTAACCACACCAATTGGACATGTTAATCAAGCTTCACGAAGAAGTGAGATATTACTGCCAAAGTGGTATCAAAACGGCACAAACAAATAGCGACACTCTTCAAGATTTTGGACAATGTTTGAAGTAAAACTAAGTCAAAGTAAACTAAGGATGTGCTAAAATGTGTGCAACGTAACACCACAAGATAAACACTTAGATCGCATTTACGAAAAACATGACATAAGTATCTTAATTGTGTCAAGACAATGTAAACGAGGCAACACGTCAAAGGGAGATCAAATGATGAATCAATCCTAACTACAACGATGACCCTGCTTGGATATCAAGACCATAAACGTCTACCTGGATATGCAATTAACAAAATGTCCCTACTTATGTCGAGTTCAAAGAAGTGAACAAGGCGTAAGTAATGACAAGAAGTTAACGTGATCTCCAAACAAGGTATACAAGAAGCAATCTCAAATTCAATCAATACCTATATCTTAAAAAGTGTGAGTTACGATTGTGAGTGACAGAAGAATGTCACCAAGATATGTTAACCAAAATTTGCGAGAAATTTTATGGTTGATTTGAAATTTTTTCATCAAAACTAAAAATGAATGAATGACAAAAAGGATGAATAAAAGCCTTATGAAATTTTACGGTTGATTTGAAATTTTCTCATCCAATGGTCAATATCGTTTTCATCCAATGGCCCAAATTGTCTCCTACAATTGTTAGGTGGAGATTGATGAGATGATCATTTGGTCACATGGGTTTTGTTTGGAATGGGGCTACTTATGTGATTTGCAAATAAATTAAATTTTAGTATTTATTTTTATTTGTCTATTTGCAACTTTCCCTTCCTTAATAGTTTAGACATCTTTTATATTGAAAATTAAATTAATAGCCTTGCATAAATGGAAGGGTTATTTTAGACTTGGACTTTAATTTTAATTATTGCATGACTTTAAGAACCGCTCTATTAAATTAATTTAGGATTATTTGAATGAAATATTTTGAACTCAACCATATAGATTTAATCAATTCTTTTATTCAATATTATTATTTAATTAATTTTGTGACGATCGTTTATTAACCTAAGGTTTAGTTAAACGTTGCATTCATCCTTTTTAACAAAAATAAATTTATTCCATAATTTTTCTATTATAATTTTTATTTGATTTTGAGTTTCGTGTTCAAATTTTGTGGGCGTTACAACTAAAAGAAAGAAACATCCACCTTGATTCCCTCTGAGAAGCACGATTGTAAAATTGATGACCAAACCTGCGAGTGATTATAATGGATTTATGCCAACATTTTTAATCTTACCTCAATCTTTATAGCCATAATGAAATTGATATAAAAACGTATGGATAATTATAGTGTTTGAATCATGTTTTCCTTCGTTTATAATATATGTAGAACTATTGACATTAGAGATAAAGGAAGACATAGGTTGTACAAATTTATCATGAATCTAAAACATCAACCACCTTTGATATTCCCTCAATAATGATATATTACACTAAAAACTATATCTTTACTCTGCTACGCTAAAAAATTCATTTACGGGGTGAGGGGGGGGCTTTAAAATAAAAATGGGGGAAAGGGTCACCGACCAAAACCCCCACCCCATTAATAAATGGATGGGGAGTGGGGTCGGCGCCCCATCCGCCGCCCCCATATAGTTTATACTATGTCAAAAAAACCCTTAGAGGTTCGGCCATTCAAATAAATGTCAATATGTATTTTGTTAACCACGGCCCTCTATTATATATATATATATATATATATATATATATGTTTGTATATTTGGATTAATATATTTATTTGGTATGTTGTATATAATTATATTTATATATATACATACGTAATATATACACGTGTGTGTGTGTGTGTGTGTGTGTGTGTGTGTGTGTGTGTGGTCTTTGGATATATATACACAAATATATGTTCTCAAATAAAAGGAAAGAAATGTAAATTCTACACACACAAAAAAAATAGATCTCTTGGGCAAATGAAGAATACCCAAATGGGTATTTTTGATTAAATCATTTACAACAAATGAATAATAGAAATTACAATCTCTTGAATAGGATAGAATAGAGATTTAAAAATAAAATAAACAAGTGTGGGGGATGTGTATATCCATCCCAAGCTTCATCCCCTCCTCCCATGGCTTCCTCCTATTCTATCTTCCCTTAACGTGCAAAACCAAAAATGAATGAAATGATAAAAGGGATGAATAAAAGCCTTCCTTAGGAGATTTTAGGGTTGATTTGAAATTTTCTCATCCAATGGTCATTATTGTTTTCATCCAATAGCCCAAATTGTCTCCTACAATTGTTAGGTGGGAGTTGGTGAGATAATCATTTGGTCACATGGGTCTTGCTTGGAATGGGGCTACTTATGTGATTTGCAAGTAAATTAAATTTTAATATTTATTTTTATTTGTCTATTTACATCTTCAAAATTAATTAGGCCATGACCTAGGGGAAATTCCCTTCCTTAATAGTTTAGATATCTTTTATATTGAAAATCAAATTAATAGCCTTGTGTAAATGGAAGGGTTATTTTAGACTTGGACTTTAATTTTAATTATTTCACAACTTTACGAACCGCTCTATTAAATTAATTTAGGATTATTTGAATGAAATATTTTGAACTCAACCATAGATTTAATTAATTCTTTTATTCAGTATTATTATTTAATTAATTTTGTGACAATCGTTTATTAACCTAGGGTTTAACTAAATGTTGCATTCGTCCTTCAACAAAAAAAAAAATATTCCATAATTTTTCTATTATAATTTTTATTTGATTTTGGGTTTCGTGTGCAAATTTTGTGGGCGCTACAACTAGAAGAAAGAAATGTCCACCTTGATTCCCTCTGAGAAGGATGCTTGTAAAATTGATTACCAAACCTGCAAGAGATTATAATGGATCTATGCCAACATTTTTAATCTTACCTCAATCTTTACAGCCATAATGAAATTCACAGTAAAACATATGGATAATTATAGTGTTTGAATCTTGTTTTCCTTCTTTTATGATATATGTAGAACTATTGACACTGGAGATAAAGGAAGACAAGTTGCACAAATTTATCATGAATCCAAAGCAACAACCACCTTTGATATTCCCTCCTCAAAATAATGATATATTACACTAAAATATGTATCTTCACTTTGCTACGCTAAAGACTTCATTTCCATCAATCGCTTCGCTTTCAAATCCTCCTCTACACAAGAAATAGTTATTTATTTTTACACCTGTCGGCGTTCCCATTGCACTCTTTTGGTGTGATTGCTAGTTTATTCCCAAGTATATTCTTATGGCTTGTCTCTTTAGATGGTTGATACACCTAATGTTGGCCTGTCTCTTCAGATGGTTTACACACCTAATGTTGCTGCAAAGAAGTAGAAAACCCTACCTTAGCCCACAAAAGGTTTAGTCTTTGGCAGAACTTCAAGTTACTAATTCCTATATGGCATTGCCCTCCAATACAAATCTTGACACAAAAGGTCTGTTTATATATTCAAACAAGGTCACTTTTGACTTTAAAATCCCCTTTATTGCTCTTTAGAATATATCCCAACCATCTACGGAAAAATACAATGAATATTATACCTAGGAATATCATACCAACGCTGTAAGGATCCTTAAAAGCCCAAAACCCACTCAACCATTTCAGTCTATTGGCACTCCAACTGCTACCAACCCAAATCCTCCTAGAACCTCTAAGCTTAAGGTCACAAAGTTAAATGCAGCTTTGGTCAATGCCATCACAACATTGGATGGGAGGCTTGAAATCCTTGATGACAAATTGGGAAATTACACAGCTTTAGACACCCTACTAGGTGAGTATGTTATAAATCTAGCAAACCAGCAATCTAACATATCTGCAATTCAAGCTCAAAAAGGAGAAACCATTTACTCAAAAATAATTTTGAATTTCAACAATTCGGTGTCCAGAACCTTGAAAATTTGGTCATCTATGAGCCCTCAAGGCACTCAATGTTGATCTCCTTCATAAGCACGAGCACTTCATAGCTATCCCTCTAGGAAAACCACAACGAGCCAGCTTCTCTGCACCATTGCTGGCCATACCATCCGACTGTCAGGTTCCTATGTATCGTCCCACAACCACTATGGCTGCTGACAATTTGGATAATTCGGGAATGGATCCCAAGAACGAAGGCATTCTCAAATATCTCTGATGTCCGACGACAAACAGCAAAAGGAACCACTTTTGGCTATTTCAATGGTCTTTGTTTTACCAGAAATTTACATCTACATTATACTCCTCCCTGTTATGACTTCTATAAATGTTGTAATTGAAGACTAGATCAAGGAAGAATATTTATTGACTTCATATCGTATGTATTCTCCTCCCCTCGTTTGGTTCCGGGCTATTAGTTCTCTAACAAGTTGTCCCTGTTTTTCTCCATCTACGGGTCCTATGTCTTCTTTCCAAAGCATGATATATACATTCCTTTGGCAGTTTTTATAAATACAACAATTTTTACCTTTTTCCAAAAAAAAGACTCTTTTTGTTGGTTCTTGTGATGGTTATTCTTGATATCGGTATTGGAGTGTTGTTTGAAATCTCTCATCATGAGGGATAGGGATGCAACTTGTTGCAGAGCCTTGTTTTATTAGGGATTATAGAATCTTGAATGTATGCTCTCAACTTCTTAACCCTTCTACAAATTGTTGGGATTTTATCAAAAATTAGGCGGTCAAGCTATCACGTTTTTTGTTGTCGCACACTAGTCTCCTGCATTGTTCAGTTACTTATATGTTTGGCCCATTGTCTAATAACTTCCTACAAGGTCATTTCGAGATTTGCCGGGGGGGTGGGGAGCCGGTTATTAACAATGTACTAGAGTTTACTCCTAGTGTCCACGTGCAATACACCAAACTCGGCTTTGATTTGATGCTATTGTATCATTCAAATGCTTGTACTCTGGAATAGATTAGAACAGAAACAGAAATTATGCAATGACATCTGATTGAGACCTTCAAACAATGTCGATAATTTATCACTAACAATTGCACATGAGTTGCAAAGTACGCCGGAAGGGATGTAAAGTATAAGTTAATTTGTGATTTCGTTTTGATGTCAATAAAGCAAATGAAAAAATTGTATTCAATGAGACCACATTTCCTCGAGCCATTTAGTTAAATACTTCACATGCTTTGTGTATGCTTCAACATTTTGTATACATGTCTACAAGAACATAAGCAACTACAGTAATTAACAAAAATACACTTTCCATTATGCTTTGATGGACATCCACACCTTGTTCTAAAGCTCCCATTTTGGCACGGGTGGGAGTATGCTAACAAAGGTTGTGGAGTCCAGCTTTACACCTTCCATATGCATTTGCTTGAAAATTTTGAAGGCCCTTTCAACAAAAACAGTTTGTGCATATCCTGCATTCACTGCAGTCCATGAGATGTCTCATCAAGGCATTTTGTCCACTAGTTCACGTGCCTTATGTATGGTTTTCCCATTTTGTGTACATGCCTACAAAGGCACTCACAACTGCATCTAACAAAAATCAGCTATATACTTTGATGGATGTCCATGAGCTATTCTAAATGTCCCATTTCAGCAGAGGTTGGGAAGATGCTGGCAAAGGTTGTGGAGTCTTGACTGTACACCGGCCGATTGCATTTGCTGTCCCATTTTGTGCATTTCTGCAATCATTGCATTCCATGAGGCCACATTTCCGCTAGGCATTTAGTCAAACAGCTTGAATGCCAGAGCATTTACAACTATAACATTTCACATTTCACATTTCAAATACACACCTCTACCACATTTAGACTTTTAGTCTGCTTCCACATTTCACATACACATCTACCAGAGCATTTACAACTATAGCATCAAGCAAAAGTCCCGTCCCTTCTCCATTCTGCTTTGGTGTATGTCCATGCCCAGTTTCAAACCTCTTATTTTAACACACGCTTAGAGTATGCTAACAAACATGAACCGATCCCATGAGCACCTGTTGGTTGCAGTTGGTGAAACAGCAGCAATGCTTCATGTGAATGCCAGAGCATTTACAACAATAGCATCTACCACAGCATTTACAACTATAACATTTCATATTTCACATTTCACATACACATCTACCACATTTAGTCTGCTTCCACATTTCACATACACATCTACCAAAGGATTTACAACTATAGCGTCAGGCAAAAGTCCCGTCCCTTCTCCACTCTGCTTTGGTGTATGTCCATGCCCAGTTTCAAACCTCTTATTTTAACGCACGCTTAGAGTATGCTAACAAACATGAACCGATCACATGGGCACCTGTTGGTTACAGTTGGTGAAACAGCAGCAATGCTTCATGAGGATGCTCATTAGTTGAAACAACTGCAATTCCATGAAGCAAGAAAATTCCATGATTAAACAGTTGTAATTCCATCAAGCAAGAAAACTCTGTGATTGTTTGGCAAGGTTGTTTTTTAATAACATCAACGTCTTTCCTTTCTTTGATAAACTCCAATTGAGCCAAACTGTTTTCACAAAGAAAATGAAGAACACCAACCCATTGGCATCCATTTTGACATACAAATGTAGGGACCCAAACAGAAGGCCCTTGTTAGTTAGAGAAGAACGCAGCCATCAATGAACGTCAGAAAAACCAAATAGCACAAACAGAAGCGGTCAAAGTTTTATTCAAGCTAATTCGAAAGCCAAGCTAATAGACTTTAGTCAAAGCTAAACTACTAAAGTGGAGGCCACCTTTAACTAGAGTGGAGACTGGAGAGGTTTATCTTGTGCGTCCCTACTACGAGAGATGCCCACTGCAGTCTCTAAGGAACTGCATTAAACCACTCAAACTTGTCCTTTTACCACCGACATTAACTCAACACGCCCAATCCAGGAAAAAATGACCGAAAGAGAAAGCCGCAAAAAGTTGCCGAAATACAGACATTTTCCAGTGAAGTGTTTCTCAAAGGATGACGCCTCTAACAAAAAATGTAGGTGGTCAAGTTACCAAGATTTGTGTTGTCGCACTAGTCTCCTACATCATTTAGTTGCTTATGTGTTTAGCCATTGTCTAATAACTTCTTACGGGGTCATTTTGATGGGGAAAAACATTATTAACAGTCTCTAAGGAATTGCATTAAACCACTCAAACTTGTCCTTTTACCACCGACATTAACTCAACAAGGCCAATCCGGGAAAAATGGCCCAAAAAGAAAGCTGCAAAAAGTTGCTGAAATACAGACATTTTCCAGTGAAGTGTTTCTCAAAGGATGACGCCTCTTAACAAAAAATGTAGGTGGTCAAGTTACCAAGATTTTTGTTGTCACACTAGTCTCCTACATCATTTAGTTGCTTATGTGTTTAGCCATTGTCTAATAACTTCTTACGAGGTCATTTCGATGGGGAAAAAACATTATTAACAGTGTACTTGAGTTTACTCCTAGTGTCAAGGTGCTCCGTTTCATCTGATTTTCTGGGTCTCTCATTGTCTGGACCTGTTTTCCACTGCATGTTTTTGACAACTTTCTCCAGAATTGTGAATAAACATGAATTACTGTAAAACCCTAACTCTTAAGTATTTTTCAAGCATTTCAATTATTTCTACCATCCAACAACTAGATTCCAATTTCTGCAATTAAGTCTGAATTTATTGATTTGTAGCCATTTAGGCTCAATTGCAAATAGATGTGATTAGTTTAGTGCATTTGTTAGTGCCAGACCACTTTCCACATCTACAGTAAGGAATACAAGCCTCTCCTACATTTGGCAGTTTTAAATGAGATATCACAAATTTGAAACAAAGAAGACGATTGCTATTTTGAGACTGATATTATGACCCAAGTTGTCATGATGTCTTTTTGTGAACACTTAAAATTATGGATATATTAATATAAATCATATTCAGCACATTAATTTGAAAGCTCAAGACTGATATATTCCCAAAAGAGGAGATTCTCTTATTCAGAGTAACATAATTTATTCAAAATTACAATCTGATCCAAAAAATCATAACAATCAAGATCCTAAAGTATAACTTAATGTGATCTCCATGTGACAGATATCTCTAGTTTGCATCAAAGAAGACCAATAGTATTTTAAGACCAATGCTATGACCCAATTTGATATATCCATTGCTAAACTGTGATGTCTTTCAGAGAGCGCTTAAAATTATAGAAATATATAATATTATATCATATTCAATATAGTGATTGAAAGCCAAAAACTAAAATATTGCAAAACATGAGATTCTCAAATTATGAGTTACTTAATTCATTCAAAATGACAATCTGATACAAAAGAAACTTAACAATCAAGATCCTAAAGTATAACTTGATATGCACACACGAGAGAAAAAAAGAGAGGATTTGTTAAGAAACAATTTCATACTATCTTTAGTCTTAATGTATGTCCAAGTCTCTCCATTAAGGTAAATGACAAGAATATCTTACATCTTGTCTTTCTCTTGTTCCATCTGGAGGGTAGATGTCACTGAACCAATCAACTTCTGCAACTCGATGCCTGCAGTCAAATATGAAGTGGAATCAGTGAACATTTGTTTTCTGTTTCACTTTTCAAAACAAATGCAATGGCAAAACAGCCATACAATATACAAGCAGGCATTAACTACTGAAGTAGGAAAAATGATTTCCCGTGAGATTTTAAAAAGTAGTGCAAAAATAGACATCCCCTTTGCTGCATGGTTGCATTAATTTCTTTTGACCTTAACACAATGGCATTTCATCAGTTACAAACTTCTAACAAGCAATTACGTTAGATTGATACAAGAATGGAAAAATAATTAAGGCCCAGCACGATACATTCTGTAGCAATGGTGGGAAGTTGGCCACCGCGCACTATGTTCCCCAACTATTGAAATTACTACATTGGCCATCCTGTATGTTCTTCCCAAATTAAGCTTTACAATTTCAGACAAATGGTTTCTACATTGGACATCCTATATATTGTTTCTGAAGTTGAGCTTTACAATTAAGGAAGGGTCAGAAATTGATCTTTTGTTCTAGCATAATGATGATGATGTAGCTGGTTTTTTCTACATTTAGTGTTTGATCATCTCTCACTTTGAAATCATAAGAAACAAGAGAAAACCCCAACTTTTCAAATTTAATGCACAGAAATTCTGTCTGTCATTTTCTCATTGGCTAAAAATTAAAAATTAAAAATTAAAACTATGAGTTTGTGCATCCCCTGCTTGATGCAAACTAAATAGCAAACTAGCTTTTTTAACCTCACGTGCTCAGACATGTTAAACACAAGATCCTGGACATCAGTGATATGGAATACAACATTCTGAAAGAAACTAAGAAAACAAATCTAATTCATACAAACCATGTTTACAGGTGCCAATTCTCTATTTGATACTATAAACATCAAAAGCTAGACCAAAAATATAAAAATACAGTGGCAAAACATGATTGGCCCTGACAGGAAAGCACCCCAGACTCCTAATGGTCCTAGTTGAGCTTGATTATTGTATAGAGATCATACATTATGCGATTCAGTAAAATGTAAGTTTGATTTGTATGTTGCTTATTTCCCTATGCATAACTATTAAATTACATCTGTAAGAGTACATTTCTTAAAGTTTTTTTTGTCCTTCAGATTATTCTATATTTTTTATCAAATACATCTAATAGACAGGTGTCGTGTTCATAATTTCATAACAGTAAAATATACATTTATGATATAAAGCTTTGGGAAGGATAATGCATACTATCCTGGAACCATCTCCACATTATAAAACAATAACAGATTTAGACGAAGCAACAATAACTAGTGAATACATATCAATTGGCTCAATATCTCAAAGGTATCCCAATTGATAAATGGTAGAAGTGAAGCCCACTCCCCTTGTGCTTTTCTCATGTTTGACTGTTGACAATGAAAATTGATTTTGTTTTAAGAATGGAGGTAAGCCATAACATGGTTCTTTGTGTATGTGTTTAGCGATTTCAATCCATGCACTTGCATGTTGCATTGTTGAGATCAATTGATGGCTTTTATCCATGGTTATATAGCATTCGATTACAGGTAGCAGCACTAACAAAGAGTGTTTGGAAGTTAAGATGGATGACTCAGAAGATGAAATCAAAATGATGTAACTTGTTATAGCCTATGATAGCCCAGCCAGAAGGTGCTAAGGTGTTAGAGAACTAAATACTTTTCTCGCCATGAATGACAATATCAACATGGATGTTCCAATAAACCTGTATCTTACGAATGGAGTTTTTTTCAGAATGGAGGTAAACCATAACATAGTTCTTTGTGTATGTGTTTAGCAATTTCAATCCATGCACTTGCATGTTGCGTTGTTGAGATAAATTGATGGCTTTTATCCATGGTTATATAGCATTCTAGTACAGGTAGCAGCAATAACAAAGAGTGTTTGGAAGTTAAGATGGATTACCCACAAGATAAAATGATGCAAATTGTTATTGCCTATGATAGCTCAGCCAGAAGGTGTTAAGGTGTTAGAGAACTAAATACTTTTCTCTCCATGAATGATAATATCAACATGGATGTTCCAATAAACCTGTATCTTATGAATGAAAATAGTGACATGGAGGTTTACCTCCGCTTATCTTACAACTGACTTTGAAAGGGGTGTCTTTATTTTGCAAGGCCATTAGCTACAATAAAGAAGGAGACTTGCTGCACTGATTCCATCCTCCAGCAAGCCATACACTAGTACAGTTTCCCCTTAGGACTGTTGAGCATAGGGTACACCTTAGCTAACGATTGAAGGGAAAAACTGGTGATAAACTATGAAGCATGGGAGCTGGCATTGCAGAAATGGTCAATAATCTCCACCATTTTGTTCCTATATAAACAAAATTTTGTAAGGGATGAGAGACCTAGTCTAAGAACTTAGAATCCATAAAAGTATCAGACCCATACATAATGAGCAAAAGATGTGAATGTATCAAGTTTATATCATACCCAAGTCTTTGTACACAGCAGCATATATAGGCAACAGATTACTAAGTACTGTAAGGTTCTCTCACATGGCAGCATAATGCATCCCAGCCCATGTGATTATTTCCACTCACTAGTTTACTGTTAAGATCAACAAATTTCATATTACAATAGAAAACCATGTCTTCCCTAAGCAAAAGATAAAAGGTGCAATTCACAAACCCTGATTATTTTGCCTGTCCTAGCTTACCAAACTTTATATCATTTTTTATTTTTATGTCACATGTATGATATATCCATGGGCTACTTACTTAGTCCATACAGTTTATTTTACATGAGAATGAGAAGAAAAAAGCTAGACTGCATGGATACGGGTACGGGTACGGTACACCGATACGGCAAATTTTTAAAAATCTTGGGTACGGTACGTTTTTGGGTACGTTATATATATATATATATATATATATATATATATATATATAAATAAAGAAGCATTTGCATACTTATTGAAATTTAATTCTCATACATTGCATACTTATTGAAATTTATTATTTCTCTATCACAGTTATTTATCTTAGTGACTGTGATAAGACTCAAGGAGTTTTGATTGTTCATGGTAACCTTCCTTGATCCACTCAGCACGATAGTATTGTCTGACATATTTCCTGAAACATCATAACTAAGCAGGAAAAATATGGATCCAAGCTGGCAGGTGGGACAATTAGTCCGAGCACGGGAGAATACTCGCCAAGTTTTGGAAAGCCATCCAGTATTTTTAATTACTAATCTGTCTACAGGTGATCAGAGCTCATGATTCTTTCAGAAGATTGCAAGAAGTTGCTTGGTCCAAAAAGGTGCAAAAATGGAGTTTATGAAAATAAGAAAAATATTGCCATCAATGCATAGAGCTCGAGAAAATATACACTTTTAGAGAAAATAGGCACCTGAAACGGAGTCACAAAATGAAAGTTATGGCACGTGCAAGTTTGTGCTGCTACATCTTCCCGAACCCTTTCCAAAAATGGCAAAAAAATTTCTATGCTTGTGATTTTTTGACCAAAAATCCAAAAAAGGAAAGAAACGCTGTCTTTGGCAAGTTTTTTTTTGGACAGGTACGGCTGGAAACGTACCCACAGGGACAGGGTACAGTTCGGGTACGGCAAAACCGTACCCGGACAGTACCCTGTCCCTGTGGGTACGTTTCTAGCCGTACCCACAGTGTACCGTACCCCGTACCAGTACCTGGTACATTTCCAGGCTGATACAGGGACCCCCAGGGCGTTTCCGTGCAGTCTAGGAAAAAAGCATTGCTGAGGCAATTAGAATAGAAATCACAAAGTATTCGTCAAAATGAAAAAAATGGGAGCAGTAACTTTGTAGATTATCTATGAGCCATTCGATTTAAAAAGGTGCACTTCTGATGAAGAAAAAAGAATCTTAAACCCAAGTAAGAATGTTGACCAGAGAATGGTAGCAATAAGATAGTTTGTAATATGGAAAAGAAAAGAAAAAGACAAACAACACATGACGGAAAGGGAAAGGAAGGATTCTATACAAAGTGATACATGAAATATTTTGTGAAATAATTCCCCTAAGGACCATAAAATTCCATGAAATACATTGCAGCATCTCAACATGCACTGACAGTGTACAGGAGCAAGTCAAAAATAGTTTCTTAAAAAAGAGAGAAAAATGATTCCCAGCTCAAGAATACCTTCAGTGATGAAAATCCATTGTAAAGCAGTTCATTTACAGTTAACACCATTCTACTCATGATAGCACTTCACAATGTAATAGGGAATAACAAATAGCTCACCATAACATACTAATCACGGCTCAAATATAGTGGCATGGAAGCACAACGTCCATAACAAATAGGAGCAACATATCAATTCCTAAATGAAACAAATTTTACTGCTCAGCATACTCCTCAGGTGAAAATTTCTGTATAATATTGATCAAAGTCACACTAAGAAAAGCCAATTAATACAATCAAATTGAATAAATTTTGAGTGTTTCAAATGAAGGGGAAATAGGAACATGAACAACATATCTTAATCATCTAAATAAACCTTGATGAGATATTTCTTGTCTCTTTAATGTTAAAGGTAGTATTTAATTGAAGTAAACTCAGGTAATCAAACTTTTCTACCAGTGGCAGTAGTAAAGTACGTGGGCATGTAACATCAGTTTATTTAAAACAAATTGGAGCAGACACATATTGTATATAATTGAAAAAGAAACAAGAAACAAGAAAATTTGCAAAGCACAAAAGAGTAATTTCATATTTCACCTTAAAGGGTTTGTCCTAGGACTGAAAGTATAACTGTTCTGCACATCGGGCACTTATTACCTATGTTCGCCAAGGTATTCATTAGCTCGGACAAATAAAACAATATAACCAGAACCAACATAATGTAATATCTAATCAGCTAAATCTTACCACGGTCCATGGATTGAAAGATACAGGAACGGCAAAATGAATGTCCACACGTAGTCACAGGATCATAAAACACCTTGAGAGAGAGAGCAGTCAAAATCATCAATTCTCTGCACTCTAGCTCATCTAGTCCTATCACTGGTATTCTCCAGTCCCAACACCATTCATTTGTTGAAGTCAAAAATTGCTGCCTGCAGAGGAATGTTGTAGTAAAGCCCAGGGAGATTACAGCAATTGCCAAATGTAAAGACATTGGAAAAAGAAATCGGCTGAAAAATACAAGACTCAAACATCATTCAGTTTACTGAATACTAGCAACAAGTGGGCCATAAATCCTTTATGCAACTTGTTCTCTCTGGTCTATCATACAAGAAATTGAAATACCTGGAAGGATCGACCCGAAGCCCACATAGAAGAGCTTCCTTGGCATCACCATATCGTTCTCGTTGCTACAACCCCAATTTTCCTTACATAAATAGCTTCTCTATTGGATAGAGATTGGAGAAATAGAAATGAAAATAGCTTGCAGAAATAATCATAG
Source organism: Taxus chinensis (assembly GCA_019776745.2). Lineage (NCBI taxonomy): Eukaryota > Viridiplantae > Streptophyta > Pinopsida > Cupressales > Taxaceae > Taxus > Taxus chinensis. Next base: position 699,929,133 of record CM034148.1, read on the forward strand.
TCATACTTTGATAACATTGTGACTAAGACCATTCCATTTTCATACATCGTTTCCAAAAACCTAAACTCGGACATTCAAACATATTATTACCTAAAATTTGCAACACAAGCTTTTTGTTAAGCAAAGCATGTTAAGAAGTTCAAAAAATCTATTACATGGTAAGGCTATTCTTAATGATAACTAGAAACACAATATCCAGAAGTATTTTATTATTTCATGTTTGAGGTGGATAATGCATACAAAAGATGATGAAGATCCATACAGATCCTTGAAATTAACCCATTTTCATGCTAGGCAGCGATAACTGAAGAAGATAAGGGGCATAAAGTGTTAGAACATGCTATGTTGTTACTAGCTTTAAAGTCGTTGCATATCAATTGTATCAATTTCCATCGAAAAGTAAATGTGATGGAAATATGAGGAGTTAATAGTAACTGCCACCCAGGAGTCGATATACCAATTTCAGCTTTGGTTTGATGTTATTCTACCATTCAAGTACTTGTAATCTGAAATTGATCAGAAAAGAAACACACACAAATGATGCAAAGGCATCTGACTAAGACCCTCAAACACTGATCTCTTACAATGAAGACAAAAAACATTTTTTAAGGATATAACAGCAAATTATATCAAACAAGGAGATTAAATATTAACATTTGTCGGCATGGATTGTATCGGACACAAGAAAATTGACATTTCTAGTGTAGAAATATGTTTCTATTCATATCCCAAGCCGTGAAAGACAAGAAGAGAAAAAGAGCAGTAACTAGGGGAGAGGACCCCATAACCGTGCACCCTAACTTTAGGGGCACGTAGATATATGTAGGGGTCTCGTCAACATAAAAAAATTATATCATCGTATAGTGTATCATCATGCCACATCAGTATTTTCGTTTTGCGTGTTTATTTGGAGGGAAAAGTAGTTTTTGAATTGATTTAAAATGAAAAAAAATAATATAAAGCATTTGAAAGAGGTACCAATGACCGAGCGCCCTATGTGTCACATTGTCATTGGCTCTTTAAAAGTGTCATTAATCAAATAGTGAACAACTATTAGTCATTTTTTTAACAACTAATGGTGAAAATCAATGTACATACATTGGTACCTGCACAATTATGGGGTCCTCTCCCCTAAACTGTAGTTAACCTACAACTGAAAAAAAATGACTATGATAAACAGTAACTTACAACAGAAGGATTCCTTACTATCATATGGGGTTTTGAGTTTAGCAGTACCCTTGACAAAATAAAATAAGGATATCATCAGGTGACTTATCACAACACCTAATAATGCAATATCTTAACTACAGTTGAACTACAATTTAGTTATAACAATGCAAAACCTAAAACCTAATGTTATATACGGTAATTTCAATGCTGCCAAAATGTAGTATACCCTGATGTATTTTATTTCATACATAACTAGAGTCTTGAGTTAGAATCATTTACTTTCTAGGAAAACTGAATTGGAAAACTCCACATATAAACTAAGACGATGAACTCCATAGAGAAATTAGGCCAAGGAACTCCAAATGTAAAAACAAATTGACAATGCTTTGTATTTACTCAAATAAAACATTAATTAAACCCCTAATAAATGCATACCATCATTTGGGATTTTCTTCTCTATGTTTGCTACCATGTATGAATCATATTCCAAAGACGTGAAAGACCAAGAAGAGAAAAACAAATGACTATGATAAACTATACTTAAACCTACAACATAAGGGGTTTAGCATTAAGCTTGACAAAATAAAATAAGGATATCATCAAGTGACTTATCACAACACTTAATAATGCAATATCTTAACTGCAGTTGAATCACAGTTTAATTATAACAATGCAAAACCTAAAAGCTAATGTTAAATATTGTAATTTCAATGCAATACGACAAAAAACAGAGATCACCTTTGCTTTTTTTCTCGCAAGGAATATTGGAATGTTTTCATGTCTCTATAAACACCCATATACAAACACAAATATTCATTCCATCCTTTGCCCTTGTTTTCTTCACAACCTAGATTTTTGTATTTCTGTGTTGAGTCTTGTTTTGTGTGTGTATATGTTTGTGCGTCTGCATATATATGTGTGTATATATGTTTGTGTGTATATGTATCTGTGTGTCTGTATATGAGTGTGTGTATATGTATCCATTTATTTGTATATGAGTATGTTTGTATATGTATCTGTGTGTATATGTCGTTCTATGTTGTGAAGAGAATTGAAGGTGGAAGTCTCGTCATTATTTATAGTAGGGATTGTCAATAAGTCACATTTTGTTTTAAATATTTACTTTATTCATTCATGGTAGTAAGCATAGCAAAGAAAACCCCAAAATATAGTATGCATTTATCAGGTGTTTAATTAATGTTTTATTTGAATAAATACAAAGCATCATCAATTTATTTTTATATATGAAGTTCTCTGGCCCAATTTCTTTATAGAGTTCATTGTCTTACGCTTATATTTGTATTTTTCAATTAAGTTGTCCTTGACAGTAAGGAATTATAACTCAAGACTCTAGTTATGTAAGAAATAAAATACATCAAGTTATATTGTTTTTTTGCAACATTGAAATTAACTTTTAGATTTTGCATTGTTATAACTAAATTGTGATTCAACTGCAATTTAGATTTGCATTATTAGGTGTTATATCCTTATTTTATTTTGTCAAGGTTAATGATAAACCCCTTATGTTGTAGGTTTAAGTACAATTTATCAAGATTAATACAAAACCTAAAAGCTAATGTTAAATACTGTAATTTCAATGCTGCAAATATGCAGTATAGCCTGATATATTTTATTTCTTATATAACTAAAGTCTTGAGTTAGAATCTCTTACTGCACAGAAAAATTAAATTAGAAAATACTCATAAACCTAAGACAATGAACACCATAAAGAAATCGGGTCAAGGAACTTCAAATATAAAAACAAATTGACGATAATCTGTATTTACTCAAATAAAACAATAATTAAATTCTTTACAAATGCATACTATATTTTGGGGTTTTCTTCATTATGCTTACTATCATGAATAAATAAATAAAGATTTAAAACAAAATGAAACTTCCCTGCAATACCTATGTGAACAATTGTTAAACTTTTTGACTCCACCTTCGATTTGTTTCACAATATTAAACAATATATACACATATATATACAAACTCACTCATATACAGAAACATATACACACATTCATATACAAACACACACACATATACACACACACACATATATATATATATATATATATATACGCACGCACGGACATAGATATACACACAAAACAAAAATACATAAATTTATGTTGTGAAGAAAACAGGGGCAGAGGACGGAATGAATATTTGTATTTGTTGTTCCTTCTACGGGCTAAAGGCCTGACTTCTGACACGGCTATCACGGATCCGTGGTTTGAATTCTTTGTTCCGTGCATGCTACGAAATCCAAAAGCTGGTGTTTGCATTAAGAGTCCAGCCGTCCGTTTCTGTTGGCTCGTCCTTAGGTTTCTGCAGGTGCCAAGCTGGAAGGCGTAGGAGGAAAAAATGACAGGTCCGTTTAACCTGACAAGGCCGTCCGTATCCGTAAAATCTCAGAGCGACATCGTCCGTAAAACCTGTCCGAAAAGAGCATGTCCAGTTCAGGCGAGCTGAAAAAACCGCCCGTAAGAACGCCTCCATATTTGAGCTCTACCTTCTTTTTCCTTGGAGGAGACGGACAAAACTTGGCCAGAATTTTCCGATGCTTTGGCGTCTCGCATTCCCACTCCTCGGCAACTCCCTCCTTCGAATACCACGAACTTTGTTTCTTCATTTTTATTTGAAGCCTCCGCAGATTCGAACCCTGGTCGCTTTTGGAAAAATTTCCTCCGCCTTCGTATTTATGGGAAAAAAAACAGGCACCCGGTTTACTCAGCTTGCAAGGGAAATCTGGACATAAATAAGTAAATATATTGTCGTGCTCCGCAAACGGATGCAAATGTAGCGGTTTCTCTGCCCTCCAATTTTAGCGAGGCCCCTCTAAATTTGGAAGCGCTTCTTTCGCTGCTTACGTATTCAAAATGCGAAATCCGACGGTGCCGCTGTGTTGGGAACTAGGGGTTTGGATGGGTCGAGCAGTCGCTATCGACGGCGTCGGACTTTCCACGTGGCGACTTGCCGCATGTTACGTGTTGCGGATATTTCGGTGGATTCAGATGAATGGAATTAATGCACGCTGAATAATGGCGGCAATTTGAAATTTGAGAGGAGAGTGGAGAGTGGAGGCTTCTCCGCCAAGATCTACATGATTTACAAGGATAAGTTTTGGTTGAATTTTTATTTATTCATTATCCAAAGGATAAGATATAGAATTCAAAATCAACAAAAATGAAAACTTTGAAATTAAAATAATAATAAAAAATCTTATGGACTATGTGACGGGATTTCATTAGTTTTAGAATTTGTCTATGGTTTTTTGCGTAGAGAGAACTACGAGGTAGAGAGATATAGGGGAAAGGACCCCGTCATTGTGCATGGACTAATGGTGGGGAAGGTATATGTGCATTAAAGTGCTAATAGTTGTTTTAATTAAAATAAGTATATGTCATTTTTACAACTAAAAACGTAATAAAAAGTACCTAATAAAGTAGGTTACATCAAGTCACATCAAATATTTAACCAATCAAATGATGACACTCAGGCCTGGAAATTGACAGACTGTAGGCCGTTTTTTTGTGATTTTAACAGTATAATACAAGTGAAAAAATTTAGAAACTATAGACACTGACAAGCTGAAAATTTTAAAAACCGTAAGTTTTTTTTAAGTGGGTTATATAAAAAAATAATACCTATTTATATATATGAACAGAGACTATAGAAATATCTCGAAAAATTACCGGAATTTACAACCACATGAAAGAGTAAAACCGTCAGCGAATTTTGATTTGATAAGCAGAAATAATTTGAAATTCCAGGCTTGATGACACCTAAGTAGACTTCAACTACATGACTTAATCATCAAGTAATGGTCCACCTTAAAATCCTTTGTATTTAAAATCACCTTATTTAAATACCTTTAAAAAGCACCCTCTACATATTTTAAATATTCAAAAGGAAATTTATATATTAAGGAAGTCATTATGTATTAAAGGGTATTTTTTTAATCTAATTTTATGAAGTTTAAGTGGATATATATACCCCTTAATTTAGGGTCCAGAGTCACTGGGTCCTTTCCCCTACTCAACATGTAACAAATACTAAAAACGATGTGAATACTAATTCCTACCAAATATTCTGTAGTCATTGCAAAAAGGGAAGGATATCAAGTGAAAATATCTTAGCCAACACCTAGATACTTTTATGTATAATGAGTTGGAATCGTCCACACAAGAAGCGTTTTTAGACATTTGTTGTTTTTTTGTTAAGTGGAGCCATTAGGAAGTGGAATACATTGTGGGATCAAAGGAGTTGATTCTTCTGAAAGAGGCGGCATTGGTGAAGACATTTGAGAAAGACCACCTAATTGACAATAATATCATTCATATAAAAGGCATGAGCATGGCTAAATCCAATAGAATCACGGATATGCAATCCTGGTCAGAAGATGCAGGTGATTTTAATGCATATTTAGTATATTTTAAATCTTATTATTTTAAAATCTCAGGCATCTTTTTGGCAATTTTTTCACAACCTTCCAAATGCAATGCCGCATTTTCATGATTAGGAAACACTCATGTCACGCACAGATAAAATTTTGTCCCCTCAAGAAATAAAATATTTCTAGACAACACCCCATTTGTTCTCAATTAATGTGTTTGTCACTCGTCACAACAAATTGATATTACACTCTTTGGCTACCCCCATCACCCGTTGTAATGTGTAATGCACAAGAGAGTCAAATTCACGTGACCTTGATGATGACCAATTACAGCGTAAACTTCTGCTCTGTATTGGGGAAAAGGTTATGCTAACATATAATCTTTGGGTTCAGGCAGGCCTTGTTAATGGTTTGATGGAATATTGGTTTCCATCATCTACAATGCAGGTTCCAATCCACATGATCTACCTTCTTTTGTTGTTGTTCGTTTTGAAAAATACATGGGACCTAGAAAATCCTTTCGACATTCTGATCACACCCATTTCTCTTGGGTCTCGAAGGCAGCTCCCACTTAAGATGGCTTCGGCCCTCACAATACATAAATCTCAAGGCCTAACTTTAGATTGTGCGACTATTGACATTGGAGATATTGAACACCAAGGGCTTACTTTCACTGCTATTTCAAGAGTGTGATGCCTTTAGAACCTTCATATCTCCCCAACATTTTCTGTTGAAAGGTGCTCGAAAATAGCACTTGACACATACGTCCACTTGCGTAAAATGGAAGAACAAAGACTTCTTCAACTGTAAGCATCCTTTCAATGATAATGGCATACTCTCTCCCTCTACACTCATTCTTCTTCCCTATTTTTTTGTCATGTTCTTCCACCTCTCATTATGTCATCTTCTTCTATATAATTCATTTTCCTCTTCTGCACACACTTGTATGTCTTTCAACAAGCATTTACTTCCCTATCGGCGTATCCATTGTACCTTTGTGGTGCGATTGCTAGTATATGGGTATTTATAGAGAGCTGAAAACATTCCAACATTCCTTGCGAGAAAAAAAAGCAGAGGTGATCTATGTTTTTGTCATATTGCATTTGGTGGCAGATCCCGACAAATGAAAATGTGTCTCCCATCATTGTCTCGGGATTTAGGCATTTAAATGTGAATTGATATTGTTAGGCTCAAAGACATAATAACAAATAAATACTAATTTTATTATAATGGACAAATTATTATGACTAGGGTATGCATCCATAGGTGCATGTGAGAGGCCGATAGACATTAAGGAGGATATTTTATATAAATTGAAGAAGGATAGCAAAAGGTGAATGTGATTTGATGTACTTAATCGAGAATTTGGAAACAACCATAAGAACCATATTTTCAGAGTTTTTTATACTAAATTGTAATGTGTACTTGATAATTCTTACTTCTACCCACCATGGGCGAGGGGATGGGGGAGTGGATACATTAATGTGCCCATTAGAGGTGGGCCATCACTCCTTCTGTGGATACATTGGGGTTTTTTACTCGCGTGGAGATATTTGAATGCTCTCATTATGAGTTGGACTACCAAATCACCTAGCCCCCCTTCCACTCAATGAAATAGTTTAAGTATAATTAATCCATAAATATGAATCAATGCATAAAAAATAAGTGAACAAGTGAAATAATGTGCGATGTACAATTCTCATTTTTTCTTGATATTGTAAATATAGATGCATCAATAGTGTGATTACCCCATTTAATTTGTATGAAGAAATGGAGATTACCAAGAAATTAAAAATTAAAAAAAATGTTTGATTAGTAAAAAATAACACTAAGAAAGATATTAAAAAGAAATACTAAATTTGTAGCAAGAAAAAGAGATTGCATAATGCCACTCACCATACTATAAAATGAAATGAAAAATAAATAGTCCTTATATTTAAAAAATGGTCTTGATTTTACCAACAATTTATTGTTAATATTCAAATGATCTATTAGAAATGTTTGGATGTTTCTTATGATGTAAAATAAAAATTCTTTAATGCTTTGCATGCATTCCATTTGAACATTTCAAAAGTGAAGTATTATTTGATTCTTACGATGAAGCCAAGATTTGTATTGACCAAGATTACTTGTACTTAATTATATGGCTTCTTTGTGTGATGGCTTTGGGTAGATGTTGGGAGGGTGCTACAAAAGATTATTCTATATTTCATATTGTTCTTGTTGATCATTTCATCTATAAATGCAATGTTATTTTGAATTAAAAAATAATATATTTTATTTATTTATTTATGAGTAATATAAAAGTAGGCATATTAGGGTATTATATGATGCACTCCGAAGCTATTAACAATGGCTATACATTAATTATGATAAGTGTTCATGTTTATAAAATGGTGGTAAAAGTGTCACAAAACATAGTCTTTCATTTATAATTTAATCTATGCATTAAAATTACATCATTTTCATTATATGTTTTTAATTTAATCACGCCATTAACTAAAAAAGAAATTAAATGTATAAAAAACACAAATATACAAACATACATAAATAAATTACAGTTCACATTTATGCACACATATATAATATATCTTACTACTAGCAATCACATGTGTACAATGCAATGTGAATGTCGAATGGTATATGTTATTTGATTTAGTGGGATAGTTATTAATTTTGTAGTTGATGTTGAATAGGGGTGTGATAGATTTTGTAAGTGTAGAAATATAGATGAAACATTACATTTAAAGATTCTATCTCTACATTTCAAATTTGTTACAAATTAGTACATACCTATACATTTGCAAATCTTATTTCATGAGTGGTAGCATTTTACAGAGTATTTTTGAACTAAACATGAATACAAATCTAATTTTATTTGTTGTTCTCCTGTAAATTGTTTAGCCCCGATGCCCATCTATATGTTTTTCACTCTTGCAAGTCTAATATTTCCTTACCATTGATGTCAGCTTCATTTTTTAGTACTTTCATTTAAACTTATTCAATGGCTTGCTTGAATCACTGAATGTTAAAACCTGAATATGATCTCAGGTGAAGACTCTTCAACTCTTAAAAGGATAAGAAACGTTGATGGACAAAAGAAAATACTTAATGCAGGAATTTTCTAGCCATTCTTCCAAGTCGATTGTCAGTTCAACACAACAGGGGTATTCTCAATTGCCACAAGCCTCACCCAACCATTGCATAGAGGGTGCTTTGGAATCCACTGCAGATTCTCTCTAGGACAACTTGATTATAGAGAAAATATGTCAAACTAATGTCTAGGGTTGATCAACCTAGGTTATGGTGAAGGCATGGGGACAACAAGATTGTTATCTGATTTTGTAGCATGCATATTTTGTTTCAATGTCATTGCTAACATTGGATCTAGTACATGTTAGTGTGGAAGGGATGACAACTATAGAGAAACCACTAACTAGAGATTCCTTGAAATGTTTGACTGAACCTTTGAGACAAGAAATGTGTGTATAGTGCTAGATCAGGCATGACACGAGATGAAGTTCCCTAGTGACCAAGACCTTGTTCCCATTATGTACCCACATCAATTGGTGACCATATAATATGTTTGTATCCTTATTCATTTACTTTGGATACCCTAATTTAAATTTGCATCATTGTCCTAGCTCCCATATCTCACATTTCTAGGTAACTGATTCAAGTAAATTATTTTGTTTAAAACTTTTATCAAGATAATATGAAGCTTCTGACATATACCATTGGATATAAAGATAGAAATTGACAGTGATACATATTTAGATTGTATATAAATGGCTACAAATCGATGATCATATATACTTTGACTGCTAGAAAGCTAGAAACCTTGTGATCAACATCTATCTAACTGTTTTTTAGGAAAGCTGAGAAAATTTAGATGAATTATTGAATATGATTTGGTTGGATGTAAATTGCTAACTCCAAAATCCTATTATGAGTGATTCAAAATTTGGAGGCAGAGGGAGCATTTTTGTAACTTTTATTGTCTCGTAATAGAAGTGAAGTAGTAGTTTCTTTCTCATATTAATGTTAAAGTCATTACCCATGGACATGCTTCTTCTTGTGGGTCATGACATGTGTTCTTTTCATGTCTTTACCCATTAATTACAACAGGTAAAATCATATTTTGAATGACAACTTTCACGTAGCCACTTATATGGATTTAAGAACTTCAAAAGTGATTTACATATGTTTGCAATCAACAAACTGAAGGGCAGTCGAAAATTTTGTATATATTGATCTTAGAAGCTGAAAAAGAACTACAATTCAAACTACAAAAGAAAAAAATAGCTTGAACTTATGTTATTTATAATGGAATTCTGAATACCAATCCATAGGTGGGGTAAGATGTGGTATTTAGCTTTCAAGATTATCATTACGCAACTTAACATGTCAGTGTGGCCAGAACTCAATGTAGACACCTATTTATGGTTATAGTGCCCCTCCGTCATCTCACATTCACACAATTTCCATCCTCACTTCTCTTTTTCTTAAATTAAATAAAATCCTATCTATTTGCTCACATTATTTGATTAATTATCAAATGGGCTCCATGTAGACCCATTTGATAATTCAAATTTTGGCATATCCCCATCCTTCACAAATTATTCAATCCATGGGTATTAATACACCCATCTGACACCCTTTTTTTAAATGGAATCTTTTATCTCACCCACAATGTCAATCATGCTCCCCACTCCATCTAATAATTCAAGTTGTGGTCCCCACGTGATCACATCATATCCCTAACTCAATTTAATTTACTCAACCCCAGTTACTTGTTAACCCTAAATCTAACCTCACATCTAAGCTATAAATACGGGTTTTTTTTCATATTTCTAAAAAAAGAAGGAGAGGGAGGATATATTTTTCAAAAAGACCTAGACTGACCGGACCAAGGAAAAGGAAGAAAAAGCTAGAAAGTTTGGGTGAATGCTAAGAAATTTTAGCCACAATATCATTATTATTCTATCTTTTGATAACATGTGGAATTTCCATGGTACTTTTCTCGTGATCTGGTTCATGTGGTGAGATTCATGTTGCATGCATCTGATCAGTAACTCCATCTGCACACCAGTATCTTTCAGGTTCTTTTATTTATTAATTTGCATATTATCTGTTTGGACTCTATTATTATTCTTATCGCACTGGGGTTGATAGCCACTAAGGGAGTTAACGCTTCCCAGATCTGCTTTGTCAGACAACCCCCACATAAAATCTTTAATCAATCTTTCTCTAGTGTATGCGAACTACAAGGATTGTTGGGATCACACCAAGGAGGCCGATATCAACTTTGCGCCCGTATCATCCATCGTCACCTCCAAGGTACTAATCCCTTGTATACTCAACATTGTTTAGTGTTTCTTGATTACTCGTACACTCATCTAGATAGGAAGTTGGAAACTTAGATCAACACTCAAAGCATAAGAGGGACAAAGTACAATAAACTCAAATTCTATATACTTCTTATTCTACGAAACCTCTTAGAGCTCACTTGAAACTCTGTCCCAATTTTCATGGAGTCCTGACTGCAATTCAATCCATATTGAAGAATGACATATAAGAGCTTGGAGTCCTTTTGAATAATTGTTCCCAAGCATTCACTTCTAGTTTCCCATCATTTCTCAAAAACTCAATAGACACAAATATCCAAATTTCTTACCATAGATCTTCATCCATGGATGAGAACCCTTAGTCATTACATATAAATGTGGCAGGATCACCTGGTACTTAATAAGAACTCGTCAATTCATAATTCACCCTCAAAATTATTTCAAGCTTTACAGAGAAGTACAAGTACATTGTGGTTTTGGAGCTACTACTTGATTAAAAAGTTCCCCAGATATATAGAATTGGTATGTTCTAATTCAAAATGGTTTTTGAATAAAATCAAGTGATTAATGTGGAATTCCTTCCTTCCTTCTTCCTTTAACAATGGATTCATAATGCTTCATAAAATGTTTTAATCAGCATGCTCATTCTGAGTATAACATACAATCATTGAGTTAAACAAAGATTTGTCTCTATTAAACAATTCATCAAATACCTGGTGGTCATCTTCTAGACTCCCCATTTTAACATACATATCAACAAACTATGCATTTCCTACAAAGTTATCTGACATAATCCCATTTCTGATTATGTACGCATGTATTTTTTTACCATGTTGTGGATCTAGTATATATATATGCAGATTGAGAGTACAATTACAATTGTGTCTGCTCCTGGCTTCTCTCCAACCATTAACATTTGCCAAAAGAGCCTCAAGACCTCATGACTATGCCCTTTGTGAGCATAACCACCAATTACAATGTTCCAATTGACCACATTCGACACAACCCCAAATAACTGCATTTGCCTCAAAAGGTTGAAGGCCTTGTCGCAACTTTTTCTACACCATTGATATTTTAGAAAATACATTAAACCAATCTTTAGTGACATCACACAATTCTATTGAATTTATAAGTAAGATAAAGACTTGGAGATGGATACATACTTTCCATGGAAAAGAAGCACATGAACTATTGTGGCAGTCACTGCAGCAAATCCCACTCCATATGTCATAGCAAATAAGGTACTTAAATGTAATGTGTCATACTCCTCGTAAGCCTTCAAGTCCAGATGGAAATTTGAATCAATAATCTTAGAAATGTTGTACTCTTGGGCAAAGGAGGTGAAAATATCCTTAGAAAATATGGGAAATGTCTTTGCATCAAAAGCATTCAACCAATATGCCAATGGTGTCATCACATACATTACAAACAAAAATCCAACAGCTATGTTCGCATGGCAAACCAAGGGCTTGCAAGTGGGCTTCCTAAGTAAGAAGAAATTGTTGACCAATCTATTCCAATGACACCTATACCAACTTGCACATATTTAGGAAATATCTAGCAGATTCATGACAAGGATGTGATCATTGGAAATAAATAGCTAGGCACAACATAATAGGTGAAACTGCATGTAAGAACTAATAAAAAGAATTAATTTCTCGTAAGGCCTGGACCTCGGGCCTTTTCTCATTTTCATGAATAGCTCTACAATCACAACAATTGAAAATTGAAACAAAATTAATTTACTTGAAATCCATGTTATCACTAACTCCAGTTTGGTGTATCAACTAATATTATTTTTATACCAAATGAAAGACCAAGGTTCAGAAGAAGTGTGTGTGAATGGTATACAATATAAGTTCCTATTGTATCTCGGTCCAACTGCAACAAGGAAAAGAAAGAAAATAAGTATATAGTTAGAGTGCCTACGAAATCTCTATCAAATTTTAAGTAGAGAAAGCACCAGATGGGCACAAGAGAAGACTAAAATGGCACAAAAAAGATGGTCAAAAACATCACAATCAATAAAGAGACATGTCATCTAGTGTCATTCTTTAAATTTACGGCTATGGTGATTTGTGAGATTTATATTTGACAAACACCTTTGAGGTCTACTTCGCCTTAAATGAAATGTGATGCCCAGGTCTCTTGCAGAATGGGTCTCCCATGGGTTGAATGATGTGACCTCAGAAGACTAGTTCCAATCATAAGTAATGCCTATCTAAAATCTAGATTAGTATGAAATTACATACTGAATATATATTTTAAATAAATGAATCCTGGTGAGAAGTAATAAAAAGGAGGTCAATCTCTGAAAACCTAAAAAAAAGTGATCTTTTTGAGGCATTTTGTCATACATATCTACAAGTGCATCCCCCAAAACAACATCACGTTCCAACCCAATTCGAAACACACTACAATGAATTCCCTTACCCTTCTGCAGCTCTTGTATTGTTGCACATGCCTTGAAAACATTAACTAAAAAAATACATTAGGGTGAAAACATGCATATCTCATTCTGTTATAAAAATTAATGGATTCTTCAAAACACCCAAAGTGAGTACACTCTCTTATCATTGTCCTCTACGTGAACATTTTGTGTTTTGGCATACCATCAAACACTAGACGAGCTTACTCCTTGGCTTTATTGTGCTTCTACACTGCTAGATAGTTACCTAAAGAATATTTTGAAACATATATATTTCTAAGAATGTTCAAATTTTTACTACAGATCCGATTGATAAGTCATTTGCTATTGTGCACTGACGCACTTTAGCTGTTATCCATTATCAAATAACATCCCAGATATAAGCATGCCTATACATATTGGAAGATTGCTTTGATGAAATTTCCTTCCTAAATTATAAAATATGCAATAAAGCCATCAACTACTTTTCCACCACTCGTCGTTATAAATATTAAAAATGTTTTTTCTTTTGTTCAAAACATTGTTCTCAGAAAGCTCTTAGTTCACTCCAGAATAGCCAGTATAAAACCAAACAAGAGTAGGAAATCTAAGACTGTGAAAAGATAATTGCACTCGAGACAATGAGACTGCATTTTCCAAATTCTAAATGGATCCATGCCATTCAACAGTGGTTCCAATTTGTTATTAGTGAGCTCTTAATTTTTGGTACTTCGACGTTGTCTTCCCAACACTAGTTGTATGCAAATATAGTTAAATGTAAGCTTAGAATTAATAATTCAAGGCTTCAATATAAAAACTCAAATAACTTTTATGCACAAAAAAATAAAAGTTTGATGTAAACAAATATCCATACAAAGATATAGTGGAGTTAAGTAAAGATTTATCATCTATTACCTTAGTCAATTTGGTATGGATAGAAACATTAATGATGCAACCTTGTGTGGCAAGTGAAATTACATAATCGGCAATTGTCATCAACTCCATTCATGTTTGAGTGATTAATGATTCAACACATCTCCCAATTCTATATATTGTGAATGTCATCTATAAAAACATGATTCAATCTTAAGTGAAACGGTTCCATATGAAATTATAGTAATAATATTCACTTCATGACCATATTTTTCACCTCATTTCTCAATTTGACTAATCCATAAAAATGCATATTCTTATTGTAAGAAAAATTATTACAGAAATATAATACTTACTCCAGTTCCACCCTAGAAAAACGTCAAATCAAATTCCATTAAATTCGACCCTAAACACGAGCAATAAAAATGGGGGTAGAGTTGTCCACAACAGAATATAACCCCCCACCAGCAGCTTCATCGGCGTTCATTGACACTTCCTTCGGAATATGAAAAGCCACATGAATAAATACAATCACCAAGCTGATGAGCAAGCCGATCATAAAGGGCAAAATGGCACTGCTGAGCATTACACTAATTTTTTTAAATTTATTTCAATTTAAAATTGAAACTTTTTTAATAAAATAATCAGAAAAACAAAAGAATTAGATTAAACCCTGAATTAATTTGGAATGAAAACCCATGAATCCTAAACCTAAAAACTAAAAATTTTGCTATGCAATCAAGAAAAATTCAATAGAATTTACTCTATAAGAATGTATCACATTGACTATTTTTTAAACACGTGGATTCTTCTACACGCAGATTCATTAAAATATTTCAACAAACTTGGAGTCCAACGGTAATCTGCATGATAATGTCAAATATTTTCCAGAGATGGCGCACAATGACATACATATGCTCACGAAATATGATATGGATGAAGATTAAAGTTTATCTCACGAACCCTTCTCGATCTTATTCCAATCTAAAGCATAGAGACGTGCGGATGAGAAGAGAAAAATACCTCTACCTCAGATGTAGGAGAAGTGTAAATACCTCTATCTCAGCAAAAATTCTTATCGCCACTCTGGTTTTCTTATCACTACTCCTTCCTTCCAATCAAATATTCGCCCAACATGATATGCATGAAAAACTATTAAAAATAGTTGGAAAATTTGAAAACATCCAAATGGTCGTCAAACCGTCAAATTTAACATAGTCGCAGAAACATCTGCAAGGGCCTTTCTGTAGTGCCCACTTCCCTTTGACACCCTTTGATATTGATCATGACATTGTTGACTATACCATGGACATTGTTATAGTTTTTGATTTAGTATGATGATTAGATGTTAGAGCATGGATTATTTCTGACTCTGATTCATATATGATGCATGATGATTATTAGAGATATTTTATATATTGATGTTGATATACTGTCTGACATGGTTACATTATAGATGTTGTTCGGATATGTGATATTTGGATATTTTGAGTAGACCTAGAAAATGAAAACTAAATTAAAGTTGATGATGATAAAGTTGTTGATGAAATTTTAAGTGACACGGTTGATTGGCTTGATGATTGTTGTGATTCACATATATATTGATGACTTTGGAAGTATATTATATTCATTTGGATGTTCTGATGTGGCCACGAGGCCGAATGAGGTATTTGTGTTTTGCAAGTTAAAGTATCACAACAAACATCAGGGGATTGGAGACCAACCACATTGGAATTCTAGATGAATTCAACAAGGTCACCATGACAACTTAGTATTTGTTTTGTGTGTTTGTGTGTGTTAGGGATTCCCATGGGGGGATCACCTTTAATTGTGACCAAGGGGTTTTATGTATTTCTTTTATTTTGGTCCCTTTGTTTATGTCTGCATGTGTTTATTTTGTGGTGCTTTTACCCCCTTCATTATTCATTAAATGGGGTGTAATATTGTGAGTAATCATGTTGTTAAGTTAATTAAGTAAAATATTTCATAAGAGAGTAATTAATAGATTTGTTGGTCTTGAATTTAAGTGTTGTAAGAGGTGTGTAAGTGATGTGTAAGTTGACTCTTAGAGTATGAAACACTCCACCTTCTTGGAAATTCGAATTTATCCTTGGAGGCTGTTTTTGAGGCTTGTGGGACAAGTTAAACTTGTCCCATACCTCTTAAGTCTATTTACCAACTATACCTATGGTTGGAGAGTTGAAATTTAGCCTTTCTTTATGCATTTTTTGAGAAGGTCAAGTTGTAGGCTTTAATTGCACTTTTCCTACATGATTTAATTTCAGTCCTTTGGGGTGTGGGCTTGGATTTGAGTATGTAAGTAAAACTGTCATATTTTCCACCCACTTATTTATTGTGCTTTGGAGATTGAATTTGACTTTTGAGTTGGGGTTGAAGATGTATGATGTGGCATCCTACATAGATCTGCCTCATACTCTTCTCTTCCCCCTTCTATAAAATTTGAATTCCTTTATTGTTTTGGGGGTTACACTCTTTTGGTTGCTTCGTTTTTACATACTTCATTTGGGGGTGAATTCTTTTGTTGTTGACGAGCTCTTGGGGAAAACTTTTGGAGAAAGTTTACAATATTTTTACATGCCTGTGTTTCATTAGGATCTTTTTGGAGGCTATTTTGCATTGGAAACCAGAATATTTGTTATGATTTGTTGTTTGGAACTTGGAACAAACTCCATTATGGAGATGTGGTAAGATCTTGGCTCTTGAAATGCTCTTCTTTTATTTGTGGGTAAATGTTATTGTTGCAAATGTTTTCGCAAAGGGAACATGTGTGTGGGTTGTTTGGGTAGATGGCCTAGGGATGCACTATCTCACATAGGAAAAGACTATGGGGTATGGAACATTTTGTGGGAGGCATAAGTGTTTGCAATCCAGAAATGGAGGTCACCACAATAAGTGTGGAGGGAGTTCCTTCCTCCAATTAGGGTTCCACCTTATCAACAAAAATACTTTCTTCTTTTCTATTTTGCATTTCTTTATTTTCCCTCAAGAAAATCGTGCTCTATGGGGTGTCATAATGTCCTTGAGGTTGGGGAGGCGTTTTTTTTATACAATGCAGGAAATCTATCAGGAATATAGGCTGGGGGTCAAACTTGGGGGAGGCATAAGGGCATGTCAGGGATTACCATGCTTTCTCCTTCATACCAATGATATCACGAATTATATATATATGGAAAAAGAATATATATATATGGCAGGCAGTTCAGTTCCACGCGATTCACATTTGCTACCACTTCATGGTTCTCAGGTGGTGAAATCCATTTCCCCTTTGGGAGGCATAAGCAACATCCCCCATAGTTTCTTGCTCCTTTGGCTTGTTTGGCCGATGAAGCCTTAGTATTGTTTGTCATGTTTTAATGTAGTTGTAAACTACATTTTGTTTTGGACTGTGTTTTATTGTGAAAATGTTGCTTGTGTGTTTGTGGAACCCTGTTGTTGCCATGAGTTGGATCACATCTTCTATTGTAATATGGTTGGGGCTCGGGGGCCAATGAAGAAGGATGGCTTCTCCTTTTCATTGGATGTCTTGGTTGGGTGGAGAGCGTTGCCTTTCCCCCTGCTCATCCCCCCATGTTGTGATCAAATTGGAGAATGATGGACATTTATACTGTTGTTTTGTAGCTGTGAAAGAAGATAGAGTTTGGCTGTCCTTTGTGAAACTGAGAAATCCTTTTGTAAAATATTTTTCCCACTTCAAGTGGATGATCTTGTAATCTTATTGGATTGGATAGTATTCTGTTTTGGAAATAAAATTCTAATGGAATGGAAAAAGACAGTTTGACAGTCCCTTGTGAAATGAAATCTTATTGTAACCTTTCCCACTTGAAGCGGATGAAATTGTATATGTTTTGTAATGGAAAGATGTTGTATTGGCTATAAAAGTGTAAATCGAAATGTAAAAGAGTTATACTTTGTTTTCTATTATTTGGAAAGAATGTGAAAGAATGATATGTATTTTGTATGTTGTATTTTGAAATCAAATGGAAAGGAAGTTGTAAGAGTTTCATTTGAATTAATGGAAGTGTTTTGTCTTGTTCATATGATATTATTTCCATTGGAAATCTATGTTTAACATGCATTATGAAATCCCTGTTTGGAAAGTGGAAAAGTGAAACACATGAGAAGAAAATGTATTATTTTGCCTTGTTTATAATATATGATTTTGGAAAGAATAAAAAACTACATTCTTGTTTTAATGTTTGATTGAAGGAAAGAAAACTATTTAAGACCAACATGGAATGAATTTAATGTTTTATTTCATGGCAAAAGAGATGGTTTAACCTCTGTTCTGCAAATGTATACACTTCTTTCAATTCATTATATACTTTGCAAAATTCCTTATTCAAATGCTCAAGTAACCCTGCAAATAGATAAGAGGTAAATGAAATAATAAATTGGACTTAATGAGGCCAAAATGATCCCAAACCAAACTAAAAACACTTGAGCAAATGTCTTGAAAACCTTCCAATCGAGCCAAGGCAAAGCTTTCACAGGCGTTTTCCTGTAAAAAGAAACTTAGAAAATTTCGAAATGAGAAATCAATCCAACAGATTTTACATTTGCAATATTATCCTAACACTTTCACTAATGGAATGATTCTCCACATGTCTATTTGACATGTTGAAGAGAGAAATAATGATCAAATTTGAATAAAAATTTTATAAGTTAAAATTTACTAGTTTGCATTATAAAAGCCTGTAGAACATTTTCACAAAATTAACCCCTTAAACTTTATCAAAATAAAAAATTAATGATTCTTATGCGAAGAGGATGATGAGATATTTCTAAAAATTCCTCGTTTTTTCTAAACCAAGCTCTCTATCAAAAGTTATGGCCTTCTGAAGTTTTTCTGTCATTTGGCGTCAAAAATAATTCTATCTGTCAAAAAAAAAATTGGGAAAAATTTACTTGGCGAACCAGCAAGCCCAAATTTTTCCCTTAGCACTTCAGAAAAATTTTGGGAAAATTTTCATAATTTGCCCCGCTGCCCCGCAACTAATCAGAGGTTACCACCTGGCACCACGAGGCGTTGGCGGATGAGAGGATCCCTTCTTAACTTAGCGCTTCCGAAAATTTTTGGGAATTTTTTAAAAAAATTCCCCCCCACCCTGCAGTCAATTAGGAGCTGCCACGTGGCCTCACGAGCCAATGACAGAGGTGCAGAACCTTTCTAACCTTGGTGGTTTTCAAAATAAAATTTGGAAAATTTTATAAGTTTCCTCCGTGGCCCTGTCAGCCCGCAACCAATCAGAGGCTGCCACGTGGCATCATGAGGCGTCGGCAGGGGAGCCCACAGCTAGTGAATGGATGACACGTGGCTTCACCAGGAGACATCAGAGGTGTAGAGATTTTGTTGACTTTAAACTTAAACCTTTCTTTGGTAAAAATTCTAAATTTTCCTTATTGCCGCGCCGCCCGTAACCAATGGTAAGCTGACACGTGGCAACCTTGGGCTTCAGCAGAGGCGCGGATCGTTTTGATCCCTTAGCACTTTTCGGAAAAAAGGATAGAAGTCTCAAATTTCTTCAGTGGCTCGACTTTCTGCCAGAGTTGGGAAATGTCGACATGTGTCCTTTCGGGCTCGCGGGCGCGTGGAGGCAAATCGCGCTTTGGACCCAGAAGGGAAAAAGTGCTAAAATTATTCCCTGCTCCGCCCCTGCGCATGGGAAAAATTCACTTCGCCACCTTGCCTATTTGTATTCCTCCTCCAAGTGAAATTTCTCTCCTAGGTCCGCAAACCCAAGTTGGGAGAAATTTTTCTTCCCCAGGCCCACAGACCCACTCTTGGGAAAATTATCCTCCCAAGGTCCGCCGGCCCATAACTTGAGAAATATAAGGAGTTAGGAGGACTTCTTTATACCATTGGAAAGGTGAGGAAATTTCCTATCCAGTGGGAATGATCTAGGAAATTTTTGAATGCGTTGATTTTGATAAAAATCAAGTTGAATCTTTAAATCCTGTTAGAGAGTGGGTAAGGTGAGGAATTACCCTCTTAACCTAATTGAACTTTCTAACCCTAAATTTTGGACCTTGTGACCTCTAATAATTGTTAATAAAAGAAAAGTATATTCTAGTATATTAGAATTGATCTAGAGCTTGCTTGCGACAACTGTTGTCTTGTAACCTGGTTGTAGACTCTTTTAAAAATAAGGAAAAATTATCCCATAATTTTTCCTAACTAATCCTAGGTTGTTCTTGGGTCTCAAGTGGGTTGTTTTAGCAGGCGTTACACTTTCCATAGGGGGAACACCTTCGACGTAATTATTTATACATTAAATAAATTCCCTTATATTATACAATTATCCATAAGGAAAAAATAAATTTAAAAAAAAAAGTAAAAATGCATATATCCAATAAATTAAACAAACACTACTAAATTTTTGTATGAATAAATATTCTACCATATCAAACCTCCCATAAAACACCATCATAATTCCAGGTGTTTAAGTACCCTATATCTATTACAAAATGGAAGAGACATGCCATGTTTTTGTTAAATCAGTACCATTATGGGTTAAATCAGCCCTGCACACAGAGATAAATCTGTAACCCTACTAATATCTCCTCATTTTACTATTTACAAATTGATTGATCTCGATCTGTATCTGTCTCTGAAGAGAAAACTACTGTCTCTAGAAAAAATTCCTGCTGATGAAGACTTATGGTCTACTGCAAGAATTTGTATCAAGATCACTAGTAAACCACTTTAGTACAAAACAACCTCTGTTTATCCATTCTCAGGCCCATATATTCTTACATTTAACAAAACTTTCTAACCAGTGCGGAACAATCCAACTTCCGTCACCACAAATTATTCTAGATGTCACTAAGCAAGATGAAATTTTTTGGCACTCGTTCGGAAAAATGCGAGTATCTGCCATGATGAAAAGACGGAATGACAGTCCGAAAACACATATCAATGACAAAGTACAGACTACAACGAAGAATAGCAGTTACTCGTAGCAGAATTTTAGCTTAAGAAAGGCCCATCGGCCAATAAACTATATAGATCTACTGCCAATCTTATAGGAATTGGCAAGGAGGTTACCGCAGGAGATTGTTGAGACTTTTTTTTTTCTGGGATGGGCCCTTCCAAAAGAACTCTATAGCATTTCATATGATGAAACAGTGTCACATGGAGTACCTACACTGCCCCTTTCCTTCAGAGATTCAGCATTAATTCTTTTGAAGAAGCTCAAGGGAATCGGGCTAGGATCCCAAAGGATTAGTCTAGGGGAGGGATTTGGAGCTTGGAATTTTGATTTCGTAATGGAGCCTCTCAAACAAATTGGGAAGGTCATCAGGCTAGGGCCTAATGGATTTGGATAAGTTTCGCTAGGTAAAGGCTATCGAAGTACCCTCCAAGGATCATAGGGGGTAGCACTAGTAAGATGTGACAACACATGACATATAAAGACCGAGTGGTCACACCTAGATGGATCCCTGCTCTACCACCTTCATACCTATTTGGAGTACGCACTTAGCGATAATTGGAGGTGCTTAAAAATAGTTCTCTAGTGGTGCCCCTATCAATCATGATCTGCCATCGACCAAGGACAGCCAAGACTACCAGCTAGAAATTTGTATGGCACAGCTATGCATAACCCGTGTATGCCAGGCTGGAGGGGATGGATTTTCAGACAGTATGGGAAGGGTCCTTCAGACCATATGTTTGTAGGATTGGCGAGCCACTCACATGATAATAACTTTACAGATAGTAATCATGCATTCTCGTTACATGCACCAGATGTTCAAATTTGACATACTGCAACATCAAGATGTGTTGGAGTCCCAAGGACTTGTGCGATACTAGAAGGATTTGAGTCTAGCTGATGCAAACTGTGAAGAAGCCACTAAGAAAGCATATTTACTGCACGTAATTGGACGTGGTGACATTAGAGACCAAGAGTTATCAGTCCCTGAAGGCTCTTTAGTCCCACATACCACACATTCATGCCTACATAGAAGGCTTAGCCATGTCCAACAATGCATGGCATACAGCAGCATAATTTGCCTGGATAATCGAAGACCTAATAGGAGGCTAATGCCATGTTCAACAAGAAGGTGACATACAGCAGCAGATCACCTGGCTAACTAAGGGGTCAGACTGTTGAAACAAGAGAAGGCGCTAACAGTACTTTTGGTATACCTCCTTCTAAGGACCCTCATTCTACACATATTATAAGAGATAAAGCAAGCATATACGGCGGCCATGGGAAAAAGGCAATTAATCATTTTTTTCACTTGAATCACAAACATTCTAGGTTGAGGGGATTTTGTTTGGGTCTATGGCCCATGTAGGTGTGGCCCCTTATACTAGATGATTAAATCTTCTAGCCCATGTTTGGCATATGATCTAAGGAACAGGCCTCTTAGACTTGAATGACCACATCACCATCAAATCAATTCATTATAAGGTTTGGTTTGAGCATGTCTGATGGGCAGTTCTTCATCGTCTTGAAAGTCTCATGTCTGAACCGTCCCATTCTGCAATGTTGAATCTTCCATGCTCTGCAACTCAGGGAATGGGAAATTCAGCTTCAGGAAACTGTATGCAGCCATGGCAACTCATGGAGGAAATGGCTAGGGGCTACATTTGAAGGCATTCAAATTTCAGACATTTTTTAACTGCTCTCAACCGTGTAACTCCACCTCTGCAAATGTTTGGTTTTTTCATCTCATGCAACTTGTAAATTTTAAGTTTGACAGTCATTTTTTTATATAGATTGGTAGCTTGTGCATCACTATACAGAGGGAGATATTAAGCAATAGTTAGGCCTTCATTTAGCTTTTTCTTTCTTTGGCCAGAACCTTTATTACCAATATTAAAGGTAGATCCTATTTTACATTCTTGATCCCTAAGCTCTACCAGTTGTATCTCTTGGTTTATAGGTTGGTTGAAAAGCATAGGAGAGTTGTCTATTTTTCCCATAGAGGCGGCTTAAGAAAAGGAGATAAATCCAAATAGCCCTATTCCCAGCAAGATCAAATGGTAAAATCTAGACCTAAATGGATCAAGGTTTGCATTCTCTTGCCCAGACAGAGGTTGACCTAAGAATCAATTTTGTTAATTTAGATATCCAAACTTATAATGTGGAAATTTTCATTACGTATGCAGTACTTTGTAATATTCAGGTCATCAACTTTGATGGGTATTTTAAAAAGTGAGCAACTCAATTAAATCTTCTACAACCTTATAACTAGTGTAAATCTGGTGACCATAATTACTAGGCAAAGGGGACCCACAAAGAACCTCTAAGCAATGTTAGTCACCAATGAGAAGTGGAGCATATTTTAAACAAATCAGTAGCCGAATGACACTAATTAGTATCCACACGAGGACTGAAAAATTTCAGTGTAATTCCAAGACCTAGAGCAGCATTCGGTCATTAACTATCAAATCCTCAGGTCAGAGAATTCACGTGCTGAAAGGCTTGAAATGGCAGATGTAAGTATGGCTTATTTTCAGAGAGAGTTTACTGTTGCCAAGATAGAATTCGAATGTTCTACCCGCCAAGTGGAAGACGGTTATATTCAGCATGAAACGGGGGGGCTGTCCTGTTTCAAGGAAACGGAATCACCTGGAAGAGAATTGGCAGGTGCCCTACAGTCCCCCAGCAGCATGTGGCTGATGGGCCAAGGAGGTATATCTTCTTAGGAATGCACGTGGGCCTCCGTGAACATGGAAACCCCACCACTTTGCTAATATCATGTGAAGACATAAAAAAGAGTAATCACCTTAATCGAGCTCAAAGAGTGGCCATATTAACTAACTGTCATGTTAAAGAACTTTGACAAGTGTACTTTAACTTTTTCTGGAATGCTAAAGGCATATTCACTGGATAACCGCTAATCTGCTACATTTACAGCAGATTGTATGAAAGGATTAGGAAAGGCTAAAGCCAAGGTTGTTATCCCAACAGATGAACAATAAAGGGGTGAACAAATGGGGACATCAATTTTCAGGTGTGTCCTAACAAGGCAACAGGTGAAACTAAAAAACAATTTGGATGTATTTGCATCTAAAATTAGTTGCCTCGCCTTTTGTACAAATCAGATGGGTCCTAAGAAAGCCACAGGTATATCAAAGCTAATTCAACACCAAGTGAGAGCATGTATGAACAAGATTATCTAGGCGCAGTTATTAAAGGCAAGCCTATAGGATTTTAGTGGCTCAATTCAGGACTTCGGACCACCATTAAGCTTCAGTTGTGAAACCGGTAGATGGTCTATTCCCAAAGATTATCATCATGACTAACCAGTGTTTCCTACGTAGTGCATGCAAATCTAGTGAGCTGTGGCACATACGGAATGACATTGCATGTATGGAATGTTCAATGCTATAGTGTTTAGATATATGTATCCATGCTCCGCCAATGAACTAAATCGCCTCTGCCAACTGGAAATCGCCCTATTTGCAGAAAGCATCTTGAAATTAGATCATTGGTTTAGTGCTCAAACCTTATCCCTAATAGAAGAGCTGATCTGGAAGCCGGGTTTGAAAATAACTTAATGTCTCGGTTTTGTAAGGTCAATCATCGACTCTTCAGGCGATTATGGGCGTCATTAAGGAAGAATTCGGCTGTCATTCACTACTAGGAGCAAAAGCTATGTAGGTGATTCTGTGATTAATGATTACAATTAGCGAGCAAGAAGCCCATTCATGTGATCTAAACTCCGATGGTTCAGACGTAAACTATAATCTATGAAAGTTTTTTAAAATGTCTCTCCCATGGAAAAGAATAACTGACAGGAGTTAGGGATATGCAGATTCCATGTACAAATCGTGTGGCGATAGCTTGATTTGGGGATAAATACCTGGCTGAACGGATTGAGCTGGGTTTTTGTTGTTCACTGTGGGCAAAGGACTTGGATTGGTGCCGCTGACAGAAGTACAAGCATGCCGCCGAATAAGGCCAGAGGGCTGGCAATCGACAGTGGTTATGTTTTGTTTGCAGTGCTGGAAGGGCAGACTGGTTAGCTTCCCTATGATGCCCTGCACTCCCTGGATCTTCATGCCCCTCGAACGGTTCAGCATCGATTTTTTCCTGGTACAGCCCCGCCAGACCCTGCCCTGTCCGTATCAAATATGTTGTAGTAATGATCCACGAAAGCCTTTGCAACTGCGTCATGGATCCATTTCTCTCTCTCTCTCTCTCTCTCTCTCTCTGCCCTAACAGCAAACACAAGCTAACAACTGATAGCGCCGCCCTGATTTCCACCCCCGCAAAATGGTGGTTTGGAACTAAGAGGATGCGATGTGATATAGAAACACCTTTATCGTAAAAATTATCACATGAAAATTGCCCTCTCGCCATATATATAGGCGTTCCCTCCTTATCTTAGACGATGGGAGTCATTAAAAACAGGGGTCCTAAGAATGTATTTATAGGTTGGGATATTATTATTTCCAAACTAGAAAGTTATACCTACGTGCAATGCAAAATAAGAGTGGAATTTTAATAGACATTTTTAGGAAAGTTTGTCATATGTATCCACTAAGTCATAACTAGCAATCGCATGTGTACAGTGTAATGTGAATCCCGAATGGTATATGTTATTTGTTTTAGAGGGATAATTTATTACTTTTGTAAGTTGATGTTGATAAGGGGTGTGATTAATTTTGTAAGTGTAGGAATATAGATGAAATATTACATTGAAAGGTTCTATTTGTACATTTCAAATTTGTTACAAATTCGTACATATACATTTGCAAATCTTATATCATGAGGAGTAAAAAACGAGTCTTATTGTTGTGTATATTTGAGCAATTTTGAGTTCACGTAATTGCACTTATGTTCAAGTACTAACAAATTAAAAAACCCGGTTACAAATTTCACTTCAATCCCCAACTACTGTCATTCTTGACTTCACAAAATTAATACAATAGTCAAATACTATACCTTTTTTTGTTATATAGGTTCAATCCTCCAACCAAGTGGAAGTTCATCACACGATTAATATTGGACCTACATTCATGCTTTTCCATGTCAAAATAACTTAGGATCATGCAAGCAAAGCATTTAAAGAGAACAAAAACCCAATAAACATATTATTCTTTTCATTTATCTGTAATTATATCTACAATTAAGTTTATATCGGTCTGAACTACACACAATGTTCTCTATCCAATGTAGCAAAAATTATACCAACACGAGCTTGCTTGATGTCATTTGATCCAACTATTTTTCTTGTTTCTGTAGATAGTACGTGGTATCTTCTCTGTAGACAAAGTATGGTATTTGTTTTAACAAACAAGTAGAGCAAACACATCCAAAGATCGAGGTGCATATAACACAAACCAAAACCAGCACATGCCATGTTTGATGATTGAATAAATAAGGATGATGAAATGTGTTGTACTGAAGCTAATCATATATTGGTATTCCAAAGCTGAAACTCTATCTAAATAGATTTCACAAAACATTGTAAAGAACCTCTACCTATGTTATGGGTACCATTGGTTACATTGACCCTAAATATGCAAGAACATCAAGGCTTAATGAACAATTTTTCCTTTAACAAACAATGGCCAATTGATAAGATGGTTGCTCAATGGCCAATTGTTTTTAGAGTATTGGTGGCAGTTCCTAAAAAATGAAAATGTGTCTCCCGTCAATATCTTGGGATTCGGGCATTTAAATGTGAAGTGATATGTTTAGGCTCCAAAGACATAATAACGGACAAATAATGATTGTTATTATAACAGACAAATTATTATTATTATTAACGTGGGTAGCATGATTCACTTTTAACATTTGTTTTCATTTGTATGAAATTATCAAAATAACAATTAACTTATTTTTTATAACTAGTACTCTAAGGGGTGAAATGGGAACGTCAAGCGGAAATAAATTGATTTTTTCCTATGTAGAGGAGGATTTGAAAGCCTAGTGTTTCATGGGAATGTAATTTTTATTGTTACGAAGTGACGATATAGATTTGAGTGCGATGTAATATTATTTTAAGGAGGGAAGATCAGTTATTGAATTAATAGAAATAAAAAATAGTTAAAGCAGGTGAAAAAGATAAAGTTGTATGGCCTAAAGGTAGAAGGAGGAAGCAATGACTTGGATGCATAAATATTACAAGAAGTGAAAATGGGTACAAACCCAAGAGGTGATTAGTCTTATTTATTCTTGAGGTAGACGCACAACCCTTTCCCGAGACATCCCGGGTCACCTTTTAATTGAAGAAACCATCAATATATACAAGTGGTTGTTGTTTAAGACTCTTAAGACATATGTGAACATAATACCCACATCATTCTTCATCTCCAATGAAAATAATTTTTCATATATCATAAAAGAAGGTGAATTTGATGAAAACACTCGGTCATTGGTTTTATTTTTCCATTTTCTTCATGGCCCACATAGTCGAGACAAGTCAAAAAATACTAACATGAAGTCATTATAATCATTTGCAAGTTTAGTTATGTATATTTTAGAAGCGACATTATCGAATGAAATCAAGGATGTGGGGGGAGAGACAGACTTATGACATGCATGCAAACATTTCTTTCATGGATTTTTATTAAAATAAAAGAAACAATTAAATTGCTTCATGGAATTAAACTGAGAAGACACACGATGTTGGAGGAGCTCTTGGTAGAAAATCCCATGTTGATGCATTCTTGTTCAAGCGGTAGGGGCAAAGTAATCTCGCTAACATTATCACTGTAAAACATAACCTTTCACATAGTGAATAAGCGTTAAGGAAACATAGTAAAAAAATATTACCTCATTCCAAATCTAAGCCCTTCACTGGCCAACGAAGGAACACGTTGACCTGTGCCTAAAGGGGAAAGGTTGGGGCCATTGACCTTGACTTCCATATTCTCCTCACCCTTGAAATCTTCAAAGATTCTCCTTCACCATCATCTACAGATAAAAATCTTACATATGTCTGCGTCCATCACATTTCTACCCTTTCTCATCATGCCCTCCAT
This sequence comes from Taxus chinensis, assembly GCA_019776745.2. Classification (NCBI taxonomy): domain Eukaryota; kingdom Viridiplantae; phylum Streptophyta; class Pinopsida; order Cupressales; family Taxaceae; genus Taxus; species Taxus chinensis. The sequence goes on from CM034148.1 coordinate 699,957,302, forward strand.
CTCATCTTTGGCCTCCATTCTATCCTAGTTTATGTAAAGAGACAACAGAGTGTCAAAAAAATCAAGCAACATTGTCATTGGAGTTGTGGATGTCTAGGCCCTTGAGTCAGTGCTCATGTGCGAACAAGAGCGTTGGGTTGAGTTTTTCCCTTGACTCACTGGCCAAACTCCCACTAGAAAGCGTGACCAAGAACCCATCTGCCAATAAGCAAGAGACAAAGCTAATAATATTAGGAAATGGTCCTTAAATTTAACTTTCACGTGTTATAGAAAAAAACTATTTATTTCTTTATTGAAAAGGGATACCAAAAGAAAGAAAGAAAAAATGTTATTTTTTCTCAAAGGTTTTTGGGTGTGTGGGTCAACATAAAAAATAATACATTATGGCGGACACATTCATTGTAATATTTTAGGAATGATAAATGATGTTTGAACTTGTAAAACATTATATTGGTGCAACTTTAGAAAGTTAATAATGAAGTGGTTTATAAGATATCCTCGTAGTGCCAAATAGGAAATAGTTTCCATACATGAGGAATATGAATGAGATGACAAAGATTAAAAATTTAAATGTGAGAAATTTATTAATGTCGGGCATTAGCTTATTCACGGGAGTTAAAGGGACTTGTACTGCTCCAAAATACGAAATTATTTATGTGGATGGATAGGATGGACTCTTCATGGCTTACAAAGGATTAGTTATTTCCAACATTAATAGAACTGTGACACTTTTTAAAATTCTAACTTTGATGGGTTTTTTTAGTTTTTTATTTTTATTGTTTTTCTTAGGATTCAACACATTTGGGAAGATATTTTGACATATGTCTAGAATGCATGATTAAAAAAATTCCACATCGAAGAGAAAAAAGGGGAGAATATTTTACAAGTGGATATGATACAATGAAATAAGTATTGAGCAACATGAGTCAATCTAATAAAAAATGGTATGGAGCTTAAGAATAACATCGTATTGTGTCTTTTTCAACAATATGAAGGGGTCACTTAGTGAGTGCCTTTAATTTTTTTGTTAATTCTAGGCCACTAACATTTTCCCTTTCCCCTTACACAACTGAAAGAAATAGAAATGTTTAGAAAATATTGGAGAAAGCGGGCTTATTTATTTTTTATTTTTATTATTTATGGTGTTAAGTTTTTTAATTAAAAGATTTTTAATTTGTTATATAATGTAGTTGTCTTCACCTTCCAAAAGCTTTTCCATTATCTCCTGGACAATAAAACCAAACTCATATCCAAAGTTGACCCTCTCAAATACCTTTTATCCAAACCTGCCCTCACAGGCCGAATGGCTAATTGGATCATTCTCTTGAGTGAATTTGATATTGAGTTCATGAATCAAAAGTCCTTAAAAGGACATGTATTGGTTGATCAATTAGCAGAAGCTCCTCTCCCAGGAATGAAACCTTTGTGCCTAGATCTGTCAGATGCATCTATGATGTCTATTGAAGAGTCTGTAGAATGGCAGGTCCATTTTGATGGATCTTTCACCTTACACGGATCCAGAGCAGGAATGGTGCTCATCACTCCCACAGGCGATGTCATACCAAGAGCATTCCGATTGGGATTTCTGTGCACTAATAACATTGCAGAGTACGAGGCACTCATCGTTGGCCTCAAGCTAGCTATTACTTGGAACATCGGACAACTACGAGTCATTGGAGACTCTCAACTTATCATTAAACAAGTTAATGATGAGTACAAAGTTAAAGATGGGAAGCTCATTCCATATAAAAAGATGGTCGAAACCGTGAAGGAGTACTTTACACAGATCATATTTGAGCAAAAACCAAGGTCTTACAATAGATTTGTGGATGTTATGGCTACTATTGGGTCTCTGTTACACATTCCCCCTCAGGAAAGTAATATTCCTTTCTTCGTAGAGCATTTACAAGTGCCAGCATATGATATGCCATAGTCATGTTTGGAATGTGAAGTTGTTGGTCCCTTATCCCCCTGGTATGATCCAATCTTCGATATCTACAAGATGGCACTTTTCCACCAGACATACTCATTCCGAAAAGAAAGCCCATAACCACCGCATAGCCCGTTATACCCTCCTAGGAGACACCCTTTATCGTCGTGGCTACGATGGGAATCTGCTTCACTATTTGGATGTTACTAACTTGATCCATGCCATTAAGGAAGTACATGGTGGTATTTGTGGAACACACACCAACGGCATGGTCTTAGCTAAGAAGCTATTGAGAGTAAGCTATTATTGGCCTACCATGGAATCAGATTGCTACAACTTTGTAAAGAAGTGTGAACTATGCCAGAAATATGGAAACTTAATACATGCTGCCAGCACAGGCTTTACAACCTATTGCAACACCTTGGACCATTCTCTAAATGGGGCCGGATCTCATAGGGAAGCTTCATCCTTCTTCTTCAGATGGCCACACTCACATTATCACTGCCACCGAGTATTTTACCAAATGGGTAGAGGTTGTCCCTCTTACTTATGTCACTGGTGCGCAAATTTCAAAGTTCATCATGAACCATCTCATTTGTCCGTTACGGTATCCCTTCAGCCATTTTCACTGATAATGGTAAATCCTTCAAGAAAAAAATGGTTAAAACCTTGTTTCAACGTTTCCATATCCAACTCAAGTGGTCTACCCCCTATTACCCCCAAGGTAATGGATAGGCAGAAGCTACTAATAAAACCCTTGTATGGATTATGGAGAAAATGGTCAGCAAAACCAGGCATAATTGGCACTTACATATGCATCCCTCCCTCTGGGTCTATCAAACTTCCATTCACACTCCTACTGGTGCGACCCCATATTCACTCGTCTATGGCACTAAAGACATCATACCTTTCAAAGTGGAGCTTCCTTCCCTAAGAATATCTCTCAGAGACTATCTTAATAAAGACGAGGTCTACGGAGTTACTTGACTGACAGAGTTGGAACTATTAGATGAAAAGCGTATCAGAGTGCTCAATCACTTGAAAGTCAATCAAAATAGAGTGTCTAGGGGATACAAAAAATGCATCATTCATTGAGAATTTGATGTAGGAGATCTAGTTCTAAAATAAAATCAGAAGAACACCGTCAAAGACAGAAAAGAAAGGTAAGTTTGAGGCTAAATGGCTAGGTCCTTATGTAGTAGTTGCAAAGTATGGATTAGGAGCCTATAAACTTGCATACTCAGATGGTGAAGAGCTTCCAGAACCTATGAACGCCATGCACCTCAAGTGGTTCTACGCTTAAGCATGACGATAATATCATATAAGAACTAAAAAATAGAAAAACAAAGAAAAAACAAGCAAAAAAAATGGAAAATTGAGAAAACAGTAAAGAAAAAGCAGGTCGTCCACATGTGAAAACCACACAATTGTGGCACAATGGGCAGGTCTTTGGGTGAAAACCATTTTTCGGCGCTCAAGGAAGATTCACTAGGATGCAAGTCACTCTTACAGCAGGATGGGTAATCATCACCACTTTCTAGATATGACTTCCTTTTCTAGGTCTAGGAACCCTATTAAAGCTACCTTTTCCGAACCATGATCTGGCTTATTTGCTCTTATATCTACATGAAGGACATTGCCTTTGCATACTCCCATCTAACGCTGAGGGGAACCTTCACATTTTCACCTTCTCATACATACACGCGTGGCATTCTTCCTTTTGTATATTCCCACATCACACTGGGGGCATCCACGCTTCTTTGTTCTTGTACATTACTTTCAGAACATGACCTTAGAAAATGCAAAAACACTCAGAAAAGGATACACAAAAAAACTAAACATTTAGAAAATATCCCCTTTTAGGGATGAAGCTACGACAACCGCACAACGTTGTCTTAGAAAACAATGTGAACAGTAGCCTTGAAAACTTATCTTTTTAGATAAACCCAAAAACATTAGAAAATATGTCAATGTTGTCCTGCAAAAACAAGGTAATGATTTAATTACTTTTAGTTGTTGGTTTGTATAGTTTTGATTGTGAATACCTTTTTGTGTGATGTTGTGACTTATTTTGCTTAGCATGGGTTGGATCTTGTTTGAAATAATTGTATATGGCATTTGGTTCATTTGTAGCTTGTATGCATTTATTAGGGTTCATTTTTTACTTAGATTAAAATGTCAATTTGATCTTTTTAGTATGCTTTATCAATTCATGTGTTTGCATCATAAGTTGTGTTGTGTTGTATAGGTACAATTGTTTAGCTTTGTTAACTTTTTCTTGTGTATTTGTCTCTTGCACAGTTGTTTGTTATCACATCTATCATCTATCATTCATCACATATAAAACATCATCTACTACATCATATATACAAAAAATGCTAAGTATAACATCATGCATGTATGCTAAGCTAATCATCACATATCGTATCATCAATGGGGGCAAGAGGGGTTGCACATAATCACAAATCTATCCCCCCCACACCAATATCATCTAGTATCATCCCAAGTGCTAGAATAAGAACTCAGAAACATCTCATAAATCTAAAACATGTGATGCTATCTCTACAGATATATCATCAATATGAAAGCATGAAACATACACATCTCTAAATCTAAGGTATGTCACATACATAGAGGAAAGGGAAATCATACATCATGATGCAATGATTACAAAACAATAATCAATAATCATACAAAGCATAATCACAGTATAACATGACAAAATCATCATCAAAATGTCCATATAATACATGTATAATTGTCCATGTCAATACTCAAATGTACATCATCGATACAATATGCCATCTAAAAGGGGCATGCATCAAAAGAATCGAGCCTTCATCAAGAGGTGTCATCAAAACAATGGTACATAAAACTATACATCAAAATCAGCCTTCATAAGAGGCATATATACAATACATCTATACAAAAGGAGAAGTAAAGAGCTCAACCACAGCTCTCACCCTCGTCAGGGCTCCCGGGACCATGACCTGGAGGACAGAAGAGTGGTGGCTGTGATGGACCAGCACCGGGGGTATCACCCTGCTGTCTGGCTAGCTGTTGTCCAGCCAACTGCTCTGCAATAGGCTGCCGAACTGATCTAACTGAATGGCCTGATCACCGTGACCTGGAGCCTGTTGCACTCACACCTGACTGCTCAAAAGGTACCACTCGCTGCTCTGTCGGGACTGCCCTGAAATAGGCAGTCCTATAATATAAAGCCTCGCCACCAGATCTCATGGCATCCCATATCAGATCAACATCTCCAGAAGTGATAGCTACCTGTAAGGCGGCATCTCGCTCACCTATCAACCTGCCACTGTCAGCTTGAGCCTGTCTAGAAGCAGTGGCCTCTCGATCTCTATCTGCAGTAATAACCTGCACCTGGGCTTCGTGCCTGATCTCTCTGCATAATATAACCCTGTGACTGTGCCTGGGCGTGGTCCCTCTGAGCAATAACCATCTGCACCTGGGTCTGAGACTGATGTAAAAGGCTCAATATCTGAGCCCCCTGTGTGGCCATCTCACTAATCTGACTCTACCATAGGGTACTATCACTGCCTTGAGTGGCCTGTGCTCTAGCCTGATCTCTCTCCAATGTCAAAATCTGTACCTGAGCATGTGCCTGATCTCACTCTATTGTAAGGGCATGTACCTGTGCCCTGGCTGCATCTCTCTCTCTAGCCACCTGTAACTGAATGAAAATCACCACCTGTAACTGCTACTGAAGGGAAGCCAGCTATCCACCATCACCACCACCCCTTGGAGCATGAGGTGGCGGGCCCTGCTCTTGGAAATACCTGCTGAAGAGGGGTGTATATCCCCACTGGAATGCCTACTGGGGGAAACTCTATGTCAGCTTCCCTAAAAACCTATCTTGGCCTAGGCCTGGGACCCTATCCCTGTGGCTGCTGTAATGTTGGACCCTGTCCCCTACCCCTAACATACTGGTGTGAGTCGGGACCACCGTCATCATCATCATCACTGTCATCACCACCAATGACTCCACCCTCACCACCACTAGGAGGCCCCACTGGAGGAGCTCTCACACCGGTGTTATACGCTGCCCTAGAAACAGTCAAACGACGTGGAAGCACACCATGGTACCATGGTGCATACTCAGGTGTAGTACCTGGATCTCTAATCTATCTCAGTGGCACCCACATAGTAGGTACCACCTGTAGGAAACTGGCCAGTGCTCTATCTCGGGTGATCTATGGACCCATATCAATGTACTCTTGGGCCCTGCGAGCATACCACCTATCTGGCCCAGGAACATCCTGGGTAATGCCAAACTACCTCTGACACCGATCCACCCTGTACAACTCCCGCATATAGCTATGGACTGCCTAATATAAAGTGCTCCACTGTGGCAGTACTGAGCTCTAAACCATCCTCAGGCCACTGGAAATGTCTGTAGGGCCTCCAAACCATGGAAGCCTGTTGTAACTCATCAAGCTCGTGATGATAGTGATATGCATCCCCCATATATGGCCGCACATCATCCCCTATCGGGACCCAACCCATCGTAGAAGGCTCCTCGGGTAGCCCTGAACTCTCAAAACACCTAAGGGGTGACCAATGGCAATATGGTCCCACACCCAAATCTGAAGCAAGTGGGCTGGTCCTACCATCTTTTGACGGTAGTAGGTAATCAAATGAAGGTCCCAGTATAGATGTGCTAGAATGCACTGACCCCAGCAGTAGGTCTCTCCCTCTACCAAACCGCGTATCACTCCAAGGAGGCATGAGCGGAAATGAAGCACCGGTCTTGTCAGGGAGTAAGACTCCACTGACAAAGGCCATCATATAAACCACTACTCGGTCTAGCTCTAAGTCCTCAATACACCGTGATAGCCTAATGGTCATCCCATGCCATGGTATCGTCGGGACACCAAACAACTCTACGATATATCGCTGAATATCAGTCCAGTGGCTTGTAGACTGGATAAGCTGACCCTGGATCGGGACCCGCATAATATGCCACACATCCTCAAGAGTAATCGTGATCTCCCCGGTCGGGAGCTGAAAGCACTGACTCTCATTGTGCCATCGCTCTACTATAGCTGTCAAAAGGCCATGATCTAATGTGATCTGGGGCATATCAACCACATGAGCCAATCCCGTAACATATAGAAGGCTGTCCAAGTCGCTCTATCATCATCGTCAAACTGGGCCTCTATCGTTGCTAGCTGACCATATCGCTCACGGGTCTGCAGGACGGGTAGTATACACTGTAAACAAGAAAACACACATGTATTAGTTGACATTTCTATCTACTTCTATCTAAAATTGTTGGTAAATCACCATTCTTCCATCTTATTTCCTAAAATTTTCACTTTCTTCTAAGTTTGTCTTCTTTTCTCCTTGGCCATTTTTTCAGAAGGGTGTTCTACTCCCTTCTCTGACACGTGTGCCTTCTCCTGGATGCCTATGCCCATCCCAATGCATATGCACCTATCTCCACATGTACATGCCCCTCTATTTTTTTCTCACCCACAGGACACCTACATGCCCAGTATGATGCTGACACACCTGTCTCCGCACATGCACGTGCGCATCCCCCGTTCCCCCACCCAGAATGTGTACGCAGGCCTTTTGACAGACGTGCGTGCATGCACCCCTATCAGTTTCCCTCCAATGGCTACACGTGTGTGTATCCATTCTTTTCGACGGATATGTACACGTACCCATTGGTTTCGACACATGCGCGTACGCGTATACATCATTGACGCATGCGCGTGTGCGCATACGTCGAAATTCTTCTACCTAGCCTAAAAAGCCCTAAAAAATGCATTAAATGTGTAATTCACAAAGAGGGATAGGCCACTCACGTAGGGTCCATCCACTGGGTCTCGCATGAACTCTCGGATGTGATCTGCTCGTCTCCTCCTGCTCGGTAGTCTCACCATCTCACTCCAGGGCTGTCGCTCTCGCTCACGGTAAAAATTTGCAAGAACTCTGGTAGAAATGAACTGATCGTGATTGATTTACCCCCCTCGGGTGGGTATATTAGGCTGCCACGATGCCCCTGGGGCATGTTTTCTCCGCCGTGATCGTTCTAGCCCTTCTTCTATCCACCGAGATGATTATTTTTCTATTAAAATAATTATTTTTACTCATTTTCACACGCTGGGGCACTTAGTGTCACCCTGTGGTCACTTCTTCATTACACTGGAATGATTTATGCATTTTCCAAGCGTCATTTCTTATCATTTTTCTTCTATTTTTCCTCTATTTTTCACCTGTCATGATGATTATTTTTATTAAATAATTATTTTTGGCTTGTAATTCTTCTCACCAGGGCCACTTTCTGTGCTCCCTAAGCGCCTTTGCCTTTTCCTTTAGGAAGTTGCACATATTTTTAGGAGATCTTTGATCTCTTATACAAATTCTGCCGACCAATCAAAAAATTTAAAAATTGTAAAACCATTTAAAAAACCAAAAACATTGAAATACTTCAAAAATGGACTAAAAATTGGTAAAACACTCATTTACAGCTGAAATCTGTGTCTCTCGCATGGCACTCATCCTATATCTTGCTAACATTTTCAAATATTTTGAAACAACGACTCATGGATCATCTAAATCTTCAATCACCTACACAAGCTACGTTGCTTACTTCGTCTGTACTCTGGGGCACTATCAGTTGCCTGGTACTATTTTCGTCATGCACATTGCTTTTTCACTGGACCCAAGTGTCCTCCATCTTTTCCCTTGCACTATACACATTTCTTGGGGCATCATCCTTCACCCTTGTCATTTATCAGAACATTTGGGACTACATCTTGATAACAAAGTATTTGTGTAACTATCTTGAACGTTGTTGGTTTAAGTGTGTGTGATTGTACTTATTTCCCTGTTAGGTGAGATTGTTTATTTCTCGTATTGCATTGCATTCATGTATGTTGCATGGAGTTGGCCATTTTTAGCAATGGATGTTTTTCGTATTTTGGCTTTTCATGTCATTTTATGCCTCCTTCGTATGCTTACATTTTAATAAGGACCGATGATGAGGATTCTAAGCAAAATGATGATTATGCATTGTTTCTATAAAGCACTGGTTTGTGGATAGCTCAATATCCCTTTTTACTTTCTCATCTCCTTTCTTCTCGCTTTCTCTCCTACTTTTATTTTTGATCGTCGATCGAGTTTCTCTGTCACCCCATCGACACTCGAGGGGGCATCCTTCATCCTTATCCTATTAATTTTTCTTCTACCCCTTCAAAATTTTCTACTTGTTTTACTTGTCTACTTTCTTTGAAGTGACGTAGCTTACGTCACCCCAAAGAGGGGAAAATGTAGACACCTGTAGTTTGATCAAAGCACTATTATCCCTAATATTTCCCTAACTAGTCCTCTTCCTGTGCAAGTTGGCAACACCTCGTCAGTTAGATCTATCTAACTCCCCTCTTACGACACTCTTTTGGTCTATTTCCTCTTGTAAACTAATTAAATAGGTTATAATAACCTCTTCTTGGCTAATATTCTCTTCTTTACCACCTCTATTAGCTCCCTGGAATATCAATCCACTTCATTGGATTGATTAGGCCTTTCAGAACCCTCCCAGAAACCTAATTTCTCTCTAAATAGGATTAATTACCCTCTAAACATGGTTAGCTAGTCTTAACCATGATCAACCTCTCTCTAAAACTAGTCAAATCTTACTTTGACTTGCTAATTAACTTGTTGACTCCCTTTTAGTCCCACATGCACCAAAAATCCTCCCATTTCCCAAATGGAAAACTATAAATAGCCTACTACCCCCCTCTCATTTCTAAGAACACTTCTTCCCTCTAACCTAAACTATAGTATTATTGCTAGGATTAGGACCTTTTATTGAGCTATTTGCTTTGCTTTTGCATTTCTATCACACAACATGGAGTAAATGGGAAGAACCATTGGCCTTGAAGCCATTAATGGTGAGATCCCATTCTCTTGAAGCATAAACTGATTGCTTAGATCCTTTTAGGTTCATTTACTTTAAGCTTTCAAGAATAGAGGTTAACTTCATTTGTTTAAATTGCTTGTTTACTTCAAGTTAATGCATGCAAATAGGATTCCTTGCTCATTTCTTATCATATGGTCCATTGAGGGGATTTTTGCACAAAGCTTTGGGGTTCTTGAGTGTTTCTTACCCCATTTCAATAGCTCTTGCAAAACCTTTCATTGATGATGATTTGATTATTATCAATAATAATGACTCATTGACCATTTATTTCCTTACCCACTAAATAACAAGTAAATATTTGGCATTATGAACACCCATTCAATACTTTCCATGAACAAACTGTCCATTTTTTAGTAGCTTCAAACCATTTCCTGGCCGTCCACATTCCCCTTGCCTAGGTAGAAAAAAATCTATATGCTCAAAGAAACTTTGGTGAATCCTTAATCAATGGAGTTGATATCCCCCAAATTATTGTGGGTCTGAAGTTTAGTCATGTTTGTCTCCACGTTGACAGTTTAGATGCTAACAATCGCTCAAAAGCAATGCAATGTGAATTCTGAAATTGATGTGTAGGAATGGTGTGTGGAAAGGGGAAGGAAACTAAGAAGTGGAGTTGTGTTAGTTAAGGTATTTGATTTGACAGTTACAAAGAAGAAGTGAGAGTGGAACAACTGTAAAAATTAGTATGGTGGGAGGTGGAGTCGTGTGTGGTAATGATTGTAAAACTCGTTCTCGCGTGGGTGAACACCGAGACTGCCAGCCACCAGCAACTCCGAATGATAGAGGGCTTAGGACCTCAGATGCAGATATGGATTCTGGATATGGGCGCAGAGAAAATAAATCTATAAAGAAAGAAAATAGATCTACAAGATGGAAACAGATAAGATTAGATGATGATATACGGGGACTGCCTGATAAAGCAGATCTAGGAAGCGTTAACTTCCTCGGTGGCTGTCAATCCCCATGTGTTCATAATAAAATAATGAATATCAAATGATAAGATGACATGCCAAAAACTATAAAAAAAAATCTGTAATATGTTGAAGAACAATATAAATATGATACCGAACTAGTATCCTGACAGAACAACCGATTGTTCGCTAGGTGGGTGATATGAAACTGGTAGAGCTTTGCCTCCAAATATTCCACAATATGATGCAAAATTTCATAGACAAATGAATTTAAGCTTCAAAATTTCCAGAATTTTCTCCTCTCCCTTCAGAGGGGGGGAAAGAGTTCTATTTATAACTTGAATTGAGATTAAAATAAAGGATTACAAATAATTATAATTTGCAAAATAAATTTTGATTAAGAGGACATGATGAAGAGGTGATTTGATGGTGGGGTTTATGATGTGAGAAAAGGAAAAGATGTGATGTGGAGTAGGGACACGGTTAGGTGTAATAGTGAAGTCATGTGCTCACTTTACACTATTGATTTTTGGATTTGTTGTCGAAGAGGGAGATTTTTGAATTATTGATTTTATGGGTGGGGTTCATATTTTAATAATTTGAAGAGATTGAATTTTTAGGTGGGAATTGATTTTTAGGTGAGAAGTGATTTTGACTTAAGTGGGGAACATGTGGGGTTATTGATTTATATATATACTTTTGAATTATTTAATTATTAAATAGAATGATATGACTTATTTAAAATAAATTATTTAACATAATATAGTTTTGGCATGTGATAAGATATTAATATAGTTATAAGATTAATTAACTGAATGTGAATTGTTGGTAGGAAACGAGACCTGAATAAGCATGCTGAAGGAGATCAAAAACCCATGATGATACTAGAATTTGGTGTCTACATTTGCCCCTTTTTGTTGAGTGGTTTGCGATAGCAGGCCACGAGACAAAAACAAAAAGGATTAGATTAAAGATGTGTCTGAGGATGGATGAAGACATGACCAAAGGCAGGATGCCTCAGGCAAAAAAAAGGATCACAATAAAAAGAAAGCATGGCGGTGACTCCAATATCACATCGGTAGAGGACAATTTTGGTCTCAATGGAGACAGACGACAACGTTCTACAGACCAGTGAGTGGGTGAAGACCACTGCAGTATGGATGTAAACCAAGATGACCAATGGGTCATAGGAAAATATCAAAATATGTGCAACTAAATGTGAAATATGTGTGCAATCCTTTGTCTGCGAGGAATTGTGTGAAAAATCACGTGTCCACAAGAGGGACGTGGATGAAAACAATGATGCCCCAACACAGGACACAAGGTGAATTATATACGTTGACAAGTACAAGGATGAAAAAGGTGCACCATGATAGGGCATGAAGATGACATAATGGGAGATATATGTAAATAAAATTCTTCATGGGGAAAAAATCATAAATGTGCACATGATGAAAGATAGGATAAAAATTTGGGATAAAATGACCTAAAGGTGTGATAAATATGATGATAATCATGTTTCATGAGAAACATGCATAAGTGTGAGTAAATTATAATGTAAAAGCAGTCCTACTTGTTTGATAAGTAGGACAGGAAGTCAAGATACTTTTGCGACAAAACAAAAGCAGAGAAAATATGCATGGAAGAGTACAAGATCAGATAGGTGTTGGCCGTTATGGTATCCTCCAAGACAAAAATGTCCCAGGAAGATGGGATGAAAGATGTGGATGATAGATGATTTAGAGATAAGAGAAAGTGGACATGGTTGAAGTAGAAGGGACATGGTGAAGGAGAGAGGTCAAGTAGAGAAGGACGATAAGAGAGGTGAGAAGATAGACGAAAGCACAAAAGAGAGAGAATAGTATTCAGTAAGAGGGTAGTGGAAAAGGATAAGGGGGAAATAAATAGGTAAGGTACGAGGGACCTGGAGAAAAAGAAAATAGAGACAGTGAGCAGGAGGAGAAGAGAGGGAGGAAGTTTAAACAAGAAGAAGACGAGATGAGGAGGAAAAAGAGATTAGAAGGGAAGTTGAGTGTATAGAGATATATCGTAGTAAAGAAGCAGTAGGGATAATCAAGAGGAGAAATGGTGGCAGAAAGAAATGATGAAGGACAAAGAAGAAGACAAGAAAATGACAGAAGAAGGGATGAAAGGGAGATGGAGATCAAAACAGAGGGAGAGAAAGAATGGATCACGAAAGAGATGACAGAACTGAGAAAGAAAAGTTATGAAGAATATGAGAGAAGGACGATAGGAGAGATGAATATATATAGTAAGATGGAAAGATGAAGAAGATGAAGAAGATGAAGAAGTTAAAGAAGATGGGGGAGGAGGTAGAATGGAAAAGAGAAAGAAAGGCACCATACAGAGCTAAGAAGATAGGGGTGGTAGAGAAAGAAGCTCAGTAACGGGGGAAATGAAAATAAGAGGGAAAGAAGGGATGATAGAGCCAAAACAAGGAAAGAAATTGAATATGAAACCAAACGTATGGAAATGCATGTGGATGGTGAGATGGTTAAGAAGATGGGACAACGCTGGTGAGTTAGGTTATCAATGGAGGAGTAAGACAAAAGTGTGAGGAGAAGAGGAGATGAAGATGATACAAATGATATGAAAGAAAACCAGAGGTAGAAAGGAGGAGAGGACAACAAAGAAAATGATGCAAAGGCAGTATGTGATGAAGACAATAGAGATATTGAAAAAGGTAGAAAGGAAGATGAAAAGGTAATACCAGTGGAAGGATGTTAGGAGAAATCCCCCGATAATGATTAGAGGGCACAAAAAGAAAAAGGGAGGAAGAGAAAATGGAGGAGGTAAAAAAGAGTTAATCGGTATTAGTAGAATGGGAAGAAATGAGTTTTAGGAGAAGTCCATCGATAATTCTTAGCGTGAGAATGGAAGATGACATAATGTTAGATGAACCATGATAATGACGATCTGCATAGTAAGAGAGGGTATGAAGTAGTCAAGATGGATTTTAAAATGAGGGATGATGGAGATGACATTTGAGGGAGTTTGAGATATTTTTTATGAGGAAAAAGAGAAGAGAAGAGGATGTGTTTGTGGGGAATGAAGAAAAAATATGGATGATGGGAAGATGAAGGAAAGAGGAAAGGCAAGGAGACAGATCATTCTTAAGAGAGACTCTTAAGTAAGATCGCCATGCCGTAGGAATGATTAAGTAGGATCGCCAAGCCGAAGAAGAAGAATGAGGAAAATACTGAGCAATGTATACCAAGATGGAACAGGAAGTGAAAGGAGGTAATAACAAGGAAACAAAGGAGTGTGAAATGAGTGGATGGAGGAATATATGCAGTGTAGGATAAAGAGTGTAAGGGGAATTCTTAATTAGGATGCCTATGTTGTACGAGTGATGATGTCAGAGTGTTAAGCAGAAGTTTTACGAGTAAATATGTTGAAGGGAACGGAAAACAATGAAGGAGTTTCTATAGTGGCAGGATCTTAAGAAAGAGATGCAATGTGATCAAGAAACCTGCATGGAATGGATGATTAAGTAGGATCGTCAAGCTGAAAGAAGAATGAAAGGGAAAATGGAACGATAAAATAGATGGCAGTAAAAGGATATTAAGAGAAAAGCACAAAAATAATGGCCCAGGTGGATGACGCGTGAAGTATCGAACAAACAATGGAGAAGGACGAAGTGGGTGAGAAGAGCAGCGGAGAATGAGATGAGGTGAATTTTAGGAGAAAATTGGGTTGATAAAGGGGACTAGGAGGAAGGAATGGTCAATAGACACAATCACGAATGAGACCTTGTCCTGAATGACAGGTCTACTTCAAATAGGGTTTCTGTGTTGCGCGGGGAATTACGTAGATGTGCCAAGCTGGGGGTGAAAGGTCTGAGATGGTGAAGAAGAGGATAATGAACAATGGTGGGGGATGAGGATGTGCCAGATAATAAATGCTACCTGAGAGTTATCCTCAAGTAGAATTCACAAACTGCAGTGGAGGTCAAGTAGAATTCCCAAACCGAATAATGCATTAAAAAGATTGTTTGAAGATAATAATTGATTTCATGGATTTATGGATGATGTTGATAGGGGACATCTATAAGAGTAAACATATCGATACAAATTTTATGACATGAAATTTTATTTCTAAGGAGATAATTGTGATAAAAGATGACTTTGATGAAATGAATGTCGCATAACCATAGCAAGGGTCAAGTAAGAAAGTTATTATTTTAACCCGATAAGAAGTAAACAAGAAAGATACCACTCAAAACATTGCACTTACAGCCGATAGCAGGTATTAGTATATAACTAATGAGATTTGGCTATATCACAAGACCAAGAAGAAGATATGGATGAAATATTCTCATAATCCTAATGTCGACATGACAAAGGAATTGGAGATGTATCTTGTACGTGGGAATAAGGTTCTCCAAAGATGGTATTTCTTAAGTCTATGCCCCAGCTCTAGGAATGGGAAGAATAGAATAAAAGAAAGTTGATCAATATGGGAAGCTTTCTGGGAATGCTTAATAAAAGGAAGGCTGATCAATGCAGAAAACCTTCCAAATGCCATAATAAAAGAGTAGCCATCCTTCTAGGGTATGGTCTACTTTATACATAATATGGATGGCAAGAATAATATATATGATAGCCATCCTTTGAGGGATTGGTCTATTTCTCTTGATTTTGCTTTTGATTTTAATTTGCATTTTTTTGTTGTTTTTTTTTGTATGCACAGTTGTCCTTCGAGGGATCAGTCTGTTTTAATAACCTTGATCTTTCCTTTTATATACATGAATTTGAGCTTCACATGGGGAGAGCTGGGGATAGCTAGGTAGACCACCTAGGAGGGGAGAATGAATGTACAAGAGACACCCCTAGACCCTCTACAAGAGTACAATAGGAAAACGAGATGGTGATGGATGTAATGACCATGGGGTTCTCACCAAATGGGAGAACTTATCCATATTGAATATGCTACGAGTAGAGTCGTGGTACTCATATTCAAGGTCATGATTGTTAGTGACGGTAGACCACATGATTCAAAATCATTATGATGATAGATGGAAGGGGATACTGATGGAGGAATGGTCTAAAGATAAGACTATACTCATAAGTGTGTGTACTAACAATAGAATGGCCATAAGTGCAATGCATTAAGAGGTTCAACCTCTGGTTTACCATCAGGAGAGGCTAAATGATAAGCCCCAGACCCATACTTATGTGTGATAATATATGGTCTGATCCAATTAGGAGAAAATTTTCCCCGTTGACTTCTTTCTAAGGTAGTGACATTTTGATTTTCTTTCAGAACCAGGTCACCTATTTTAAAATCATGCTCATTGATGTGTTTATTATAAGCACATTGGATACAATCTTGATAGACATGATGGTGCTCAAGAGTGAGGAGATGACGTTCGTCTAATAACTCAAGTTGCATTAGCCATTCCTGAGGATAATCTTCATCAGAAATGAAGTTGCGAAGAGACACACATAAAGATGGAATTTGGACCTCAAGAGGAAGGATGGCCTCAGAGCCATATACTAGAGAAAATGGAGTAGCTCCTGTGGAAGTGTAAATGCTAGTGCGATAGGCCCACAAAGAAAAGGGAAGTTGGAGATGCCAATTTCGTCCTGCTTGATCAATAGTTTTAGCCAAGATATTTCGAAGAGTCTTATTAGTAGCCTCAGCTTGACTGTTAGCTTGAGGATAATACGCTAAGGAAGAAAAGCTAAGTTGGATTTTGAATGCATTGCTAATCTTTTTAAGGTCTTTGTTTTTAAATGATTTTCCATTATCCATAATAATTTTATGAGGAACGCCAAAGAGGCAAATGATATGTTGATATATAAAATTAATGATTGGGCCAGACTTAGTAGAGGTGAGTGGGATTGCCTCCACCCATTTAGTGAAGTATTCAGTAGCAGTGATGATAGAATGATGTTGTTGTGATGAATGAGGATTTATTAGACCAATAAGATCAAGGCCCCACTGTGAAAAGGGCCATAAATCTTGGGCAGGCTGTAAAGCCTGGCTAGGAATACAGATAAGGTTAGAGTGTTGTTGACATCTTAGACATTTCTTGACATATTCACAACAATCATGATTTAGAGAAGGCCAATAATAGCCAAGACGAAGAACACATTTGGTAACAGATAATCCACTGAAATGTCCACCACAAATACCATCGTGAACTTCTTGGATAGCTGTAGAGGCTTTGTGGGATTGAAGGCATCAGAGAAGGATACCATCAAACCCATGCTTGTAAAGAATGCCACCAAGGATTACATAACGAGTAGCACATTGGATAAAATATCTCTTAGCATTTTTAGAAAGATCAAGGGGAGTAATGGATTTGGATAAATAATCAAAAATTTGTGAATACCAGAGGTCTGACGAATTAGATTCAACCAGATGAATCTGAGATATGTCATAGAATGGTTGTTTATGATGATGTATAATAACCAAAAGTTGGGATTCTTGTGTTGTCCATGGGATAAGGGCCACAAGGGAGGCCATTGTATCAGCAAAACGATTGGTCAAACAGCGGGACATATTGAATAGTGTAAGAATCGAAGGATTTAAGAAGATGATGAGAAATATCATGATATTGTTGTAAAATATCATTTTTACACTGATATTCACCAGTGACCTGTTTTATTATTAGTTCAGAATCACCAAAAATGTCAAGGATACGAATGCCTAGAAATATAGCAGTTTCTAGTCCTAGTATAAGGGCTTCGTATTCTGCCATATTTTTTGTACATTCAAAATCTAATTTGAAAGATAAGGGGATTGGGGAATCCCCAGGGGGAATGAGAACAACTCCTGCTCCTCTGCCTTGCTGGCATTTAGAACCATTGAAGAAAAGAATCATTTTAAGGAGATCATGACAAAATTGATTGATTGATTCATCTGGGAAATGATTAGAAGGAGTATGTGTATTGGAAAGAGGGGCCTTGGCTAATTGATCCGCAATAGCTTGACCCTTGATTGCCTTTTGAGGAATGAATTCCAAGTCGAGCTCGGCCATGAGAAGGAGCCATCGGGTGATGCGATCATTGTGATATGGCTTAGAATGCATCACTTTGAGGGGTTGAAAGTTAGTAACAATATAGGTTTTATGATTAAGAAGATAGTGTCAAAGTTTTGATGCAACGAAGAAAATAGCGCAACACAATTTTTCCACTTCAGAGTATCATGTTTCACAATCATGGAGAGTACGACTCATATAATAAATGGCTTCTTCACATCCCTGATTATCACGGTGTGCTAACATAGCTCCTAAGGCATGATCAGTTATAGAAACATATAAATAGAAGGGCTCTCCTTCGCGCGGAGGTGTGAGTACTAGTGGAGATAACAAATATTGCTTAATATCTTCAAAATCCTTTTGGTAGTTTTGATCCCAATTAAAGGTTATGTCTTTTCAAAGAAGGTGATGAAAGGGCTGACAGTGATCAGAAAGTTGCGATATGAAGTGACGAATAGATTGAAGTCAACCTTGAAGACTGTGAAGTTGTTTGAGATTGGAAGGAGGAGGCATTTCAAGAATTGCTTTGATTTTTCTGGGGTCAACTTCAATGCCTCTGATAGAGACAATGAAGCCTAGGAGTTTTCCAGTAAGAACTCCAAAAACACACTTCTCCAGATTGAGACGAAGGGATAAACGAAATGAGACGCTCGAAAAGTATCTCAAGAACTGAAAGATGGTCACATCTATGTTTAGATTTTTCTAAGAGGTCATCAACATAGTCCTCTATGGTTTGATGTAAGAGGTCATGAAAGATATATGTCATGGCTCGTTGATATGTAGCCCCAACATTTTTTAAACCAAAGGGCATGACACGATAACAAAAGGTACCCCATGGGGTGATAAAAGATGTCTTGTGCTGATCTTCAGGTGCAATCAGAATCTGATTATAACCATAAAAACCGTCCATTAAAGAGAGCATCTCATGCCCCACTGTAAGATCTACAAGTTGGTCGATACTTGGAAGAGGGAAATCATCTTTAGGACATACGAGGTTAAGATCTCAAAAATCAGTACATATACGAAGCTTTCCAGATGCTTTTGCGATGGGTACAATGTTAGAAACCCATTGGGGATAATCAATGGGGATAATGAAGTTGGCAGATAGGAGACGTTGCAATTCTTCTTTCACAAGAAGAGCAACTCGAGGATGCATTCGACAAAGCTTCTGTCTGACTGGTTTGGCATTGGGGATAACAACGATGTTGTGAATAATGATGGAGGGATCGAGACCTGGCATGTCTGAATATGACCATGCAAATGCTTGGCTATGCTTGGTCAAAAATGAAGTGAAGGCTTTGAGCTCTTGAGGTGTTAAATACTGACCTATTTTGAGGATGTGGTGCTCCTGAGGCACTCCAATAGTAATGTCAATAGTGGATTCATTCAAGAGATTGGATTTTTCTGGCGGATGGATTTTCTGATCTTGAGAACCTTCGGCCCCCATGTAAGAGAGAATGGAAGTGTCATCATCACATTGAAGAATGTCAATGATAGGGGAATCTTCCTTTACCATTTATGGATATCTAAGGGGAAAATACAGGGTTTCATTTTTGGCTTGATAAGTCACTGGTCCGAGAAATATGGTTGAAATAAAAAAAAAGTTAGGAGGAATAGGAACCATATTGCCTTGATCTAGATCTATGAGATAATTGGATGGAGAAAAATCATTATCTGAGCTGGAAGGATAGTTGGAAGGAGAAGAAATATGTTCTGAATCTGTAGGATAGTTGGAAGGAGAAGAAATATGTTCTGAATTGGTAGTATATTCGGATGGAGAAGAAATGGATGAATCGATATGAATGGGAGAAGATGCATATGTTCCAGGAGGGTGTATGGTGGGATCGTCATATCCCAAACCAAATTTTTAACATGATTCCTGGGCTCGAGCAAAGATATTACCATGAGGGCCCTGTTCATAGCGTCCTAAACCAAACCCCTTCCATGCATAAATGATAGAGGTATGTGTGAGCGAAAGATGGTTTACTAAGAAATTTGAAATCCCCTGTATATCATTTGGCATGAAAATGATTTTCAGTGGGAGAAGAAGGTTGGTCAAGGCCACCATATACTAAATTGGTTTTGAGGGAAGAAGGGCCAAATGAGACAATTTCCCCAACATTCAATTGATACATAGGGGCTTTATCAGGGTGGATGAGGCGATTGGGAGAAAGAAGGGTATTGAGAGTGAGGAGTTGATATTCCCCTAAAGCAAGATTTTACGTTATAGGATCAGAAGAATTTGTCTAAGGAAGGGTAGATAGAGGTACAGAAGAACTGGTGGATGCATCAGGAGAAAAATTGGTTTTAGGAACAAGGACATCTTTAGGTCTATAGATCATGTGACATGTCTTGGAAGGGGGGATCTCAGCTAGAAGAGCATAAGTATTCCCTTCATGTTCATATTTGATACAATGATGAAGAGTAGACGGAACGCAATGCATAACGTGGATCCAAGGACGTCCTAGTAAAAGATTATATTGGAATTCTCCTTCAATGATGTAGAAAAGTTCATGGAGGATTTTATGGCCGACACGGATAGGAAGAACAACCGTTCCTAATGGGGGAGTGACAACATCATTAAAGCACGCGAAGAATGGTAGGAGATTTGGCAACAATGGTATTGGAAAATTTAAGTTGATTGAAGGTATGAGAAGAAATGATATTAATACTAGCACCATTGTCAATCATGGTTTGATGGACGCAGGTGTCATCGATATAGACTGTGATGAATAATGGTAGATCATGTTCTTCTTGTGGTATCCTAGGAATTTCTAAACTTTCAAATGATACGGTAGCAGATGTTGTGAAGGCATGAGCTAAAGCCACGAAAGGCTAGGGCTCATCGGAGGATACCAGGATCTGTTGCAAGACCTCTATAAGAGCTTGTTTATGATGTGGAGAGATTTGAATGAGCTCATAGAGTGAAATTTTGACAGGGGCCTGGTGGAGTTGTTTAATAATGGTATGTTCAATGGAGGAAGGATTCGGGGTGGCCAGAACATATACCTTGGCTTTAGAAGAAGATGAAGGCATTGTTGCGGGATGATTGGTAGGAGCAGCGATGAAAACCTTTGGCTATGATGGAGGTGCGGAGGCAGCGAGCTCCTTAGGAGGAGGGATAGTGACATAAGTCTTAGGGGCAGATGGTGAGGTAGAGTCAGAGTTATATGGCTTTGAACGGGTGGTTATCCGAACAACGTTGATTACAAGAGGAGGACGATCCTGAGGATCATCTTCTTTTGGTAATATGTTGGTGGCATTGGTGGTTATATCTCTATTTGGTAGTGGAGTACTGATAGGATTTCTTAATGAGAAGGGTGGTCGAGATGGTTGAACCGACGCATGTTGGGATGTGGAAGTTGATGGAGGAGATGATAGAATTGGTTTTTTATCATTAATATTTTTATTGAAAAAATGATGCATGATGGATTGGAGAGCTTTGTAATGTATTCAGTGTCATGTCTAGGGGCACGATGAAATGCGCAAACAAGATTGGAATTAAACCAGGAAGGTCTTGGTGCATTTGGATCGAAAAATTTAATTGGCGGTAAAGTGATGGCTGAGGCTTGGAGTAGTTGGTGAAACATAGTGGTATAATAACCTCGTGTTATTGACGGAGAACTTTGGGAGGATGCATGGGAAGGTGGTGATGTAATAATGGCTTTGGACGTCATTTTGGATTTGGAAAAGGCAGATGAATGTGCTTGATGTGGGATAGTAGTGGAAGACACAGATGCCTTTGAATCTGTCTTAAGATATCGGTTGGAAAAGGGTGGTTGCATTGTTCTAGTGGTAGTATGTGTTGTTGGTGAAGGGAAGGTTCCTAAAATGGAAGAGGAGGATGAGGGGTGTGGTCCTAAAATAGAAGGAGATGATGTGGTTTCTGAGGAGCTTCTATCAGGAATAGTGAGGTCTACTTTTGGACGAGGATGTGAATGAGAACGCTTAGGAAATGGGGGTCTAGATCTTGTATATGAATGTGGATTGTTAGAGGGAATGACCAAAATATCTACAGGAGGATACAAAGATATTGAAGTGGATATTTGTGGGAACTGCACTGATGTGTGAGTCGTCTAATGGTATAGAAGAAATGGGACGATAATTTGAAATTAAGGAATGCTGGAATGTTTACCAAAAATTATCGAGTAATGACATGGCCGTGGAAGAGGGAGATGAGATAGGTGATTGTAAAATAGTAGATGTTGTAGGTTTTGGTAGAAGTGTAGAAAGAGGGATTGGAAGAGATGCTAAGGATGAGATAACATGTAGAGGTGGGATAATTTTTGACAAGGTGATTGGGTTTAATGGAGTAGATGTAAGGGGCCATGATACAGAAGTGATATTTGCATCTGAGGAGAGGGCGGTAGGTGTTGAGAAAGATGTGAGTATAGGAAATGGTATTGACATGGGTATGGATGTAGCTAAGGTTGATGCGGAGATGAATGTTGATGGGTTTGGGGATATAGATAATGTATCAAAGGGAACTGATATAATGGTTGATGAAGAAGGTAAACTTGTGGGTGAAACTAGACTTTTATTGTCAGCATGGATAGTGTTTATGGTGTGGGTACTAAGGGTTTGAGATACAGAAGTGGGAGTAGTCTGGTTTATGGATGTCGGTGTATGATTTGGAAATGGTTGTTTAAAAATATCTAAAGGTTGATTGGATGATGCATTTGGGTTATCCACTTGAAGTTCTCCCTGATCGATAAGCCTTTGGACAAAATCCTTGAATGTTCGACATTTTTCTATGTCATGTCCTCAAACTTGATGATACTTGCAATAGTGGTCCTCTCGATACCACACAGGTCGTGGCCTAGATTCATTAACAGGTTGGATAGGTGGTAGTGTGATCAAGTGTGTTGTTATCAACTTGTCAAAGATGGCACTGTATGATTCTCCTAAGGGAGTATAATTGGGCATTGGCCATGTGAATCATTATTGAGTTACTATAGATTTCAGGGTAGGATATGATCTAATAATGACGGCATTAGAAGTTGTTTTTTATTTATCGTTTGATATGGATGGTCTGAAATATTCAGTTTCTATGGCTTATTGGTTTTCAATTTTAAATGCCCACTGTTCCAAGGCACATGTCTCAAGCTTGTGGGCCCTAGTAAAAGCCTCTTTGAAAGTGTGAAATGATTGGATTTGTAAGGTGGAAGAGATATGCTTGGCTCAAGAGTGCGGGGAAGAGCTTGATGAGATCAGTTTGAGGTAGTGGAAAATACAATTGATTGATCATATTACTCCATCATGTGACGAAATCCATGATGAATTCATCCTCGAATTGGTGGATAGTGTATAGGTCATTGATGGTTATTTTACGTGTGATATTAATGGAAAAATGTTCAATAAATAATTGTGCAAGCTGAGAAAAATAAAATATGGAGTACTGGGGAATATTATTGTACCATTCCAAGGCGGGACCAGCTAAATACATGGGGAAAGTACGCAACATCAAGTCTTGGTCGTGTGCAATGAGATAACATGTGTGTTTTAAATGCTCTAAGATGTTGTTGGGGGATCCTCCTTGCTGTTAAAATTGGCAATTTTCAACAATTCCCAGTGTGGAGGATATGGTTTCATGGGAACAGATGGATGGATGGGTTCATTACATATTTGCTCATAAGTTAATGTGAGCTTGGACCCCAACGTAGCAGCCTCTAGGTTGGCTAACTGACCTATCAAGATTTACATGGTGTCATTGGGAAGTGTCTGTTGAGCCATGAAAGGTGGTGGTTTGGATTTCAGTAGATGTGGGGATCTGAGGAATTTGGTGTGGGTGAGTGTAAGTTATGTCTGATAGTTGAGGTGGTTGCTGATAGAATGTGTGTTGGTGAGAAACAGGGACATGGTGTGATTTTTGAGATTTTGGAGGTTTGTGGCAGTAATTATTGAGTTGAGGATGTGAGTATATGCAAGTTGATAGCCTAGAAATGACACTATGTGTTGTGAAGGTATGGTTTGGAGGAAGTTGGGAAGTGAGGGTATAGATTTGTGATGTAGTAGGAATTTTCTATCTGGATAAGGGATTTGACACCTGGGGTGGTTGAATGGAGGGTACCAGTGACCATGGGAGCCATTGTAGTGGTAGGGGATGGTAGTCACGATAGTCATGTTGATGTGAGGAAGATTGGGGTGGAATGAGCGTAACTACCTGGGTTGGTCTGGTGTGCCGATGGGTTAGTGGAAGATGATGTAAAATCATGTAAGGCCATAGATTGAGGAATGTCAGAACCAACATTATAAGGATAGACTTGCTGAAGTGGTGGCCCCACCCAAGGGGAGGGTGTGTGTATCTTCTTAAAAGAAAGTCTTGGAGGGCCACAGGGTTGGCATAAAGAATCTGTCTGAATTATGGGTCTCCAAGAGGGAAGAATGAAGGTACTAATAGGCTCTGATCTAATAGAGGGTAGAGTGTGTCTGGCTTAAATGGGTTGGAATGTTGGTCTAATGCCATAGTGTGGGTGAAAGGTATTGAATGAGGAATATTAGTAAGAGGATGGGTCCCTGTGAGTGAGATAGGAAGAAACATGGATGATGAAGTTGTTAGTGTAGTGATTGATTGGGATAAAGCATTATGTGTGGCGAGGTTTTTGTTCCATATTTTTAGTAGTGGATCGAGTGATTACAGGCATAAAAAGGAAATCATTGTTAGTATTAACAAACAAGTCATAATTTTTTTTTTTTTAATTTTAAAATAAAAAAATGTGTCTAAAATGAAACAGCTGAAAGAGGACCTAGAAAAAGGTAAACTATGTTTGGTTTCAGGTAATTTATGGCTGGGAAATGTCTAAAGCGGTTCAGTTGGTTGATCAAATCCCAATCAATGAACCAGGTGCAATGAATGTTTTGATGTGTTAATTAATTTGTGAATTTTCAGGTAGTGAGTGATGATAAGTGTGATACAAAAAGTTTGATGCTGACAATCAACCAGGTGTAAGAAAGTAAAATGCAAAAAGGAGCAAATAAGAAAAACTGAAGAATACCTATATATCACTTTTTTTCCTTTTAATCTGATAGCAAGCTGAGCCAAGTGTAAGCTTTAGGCGATCTGGAAAACACCTTTTGTCGTATTGAACTAAAATGTTTGAAAATGATAATAAATGATTGGGAACATCCAAGGATTTAAAGGACTACATATGATATTAACAAGTGATGATTGGTGATGTGATTTGAGTTTAAGATCTTATCTTTGACAGCGTAATCCCCAACGACAACACAAATAACTACATGTACGAACCAAAATGCACGGATGTAAATAGTATCAATGATTCATGCAAGTGGGTGAATTTACAAATGAAAATTACATAACATATATTTTAGATTGATGTGATGTCATATTCACAATAATATGAAATGCAATAACTATTATACATACAACACCCATACAAAGTGAGCAACCAACCAAAATGACCAGAGCTTGGATCTGGTCCCACCGGGGCGTGCCAAATGTTGATCTGGAAAACTCGTTCTCGCATGGTGGTGAACAACAAGACTGCTAGCGACCAGTAACTTCGAATGATAGAGGGCTTAGGACTTTAGATGCAGATATGGATTCTGGATATGGATGCAGAGAAAATAAATCTATAAATAAGGAAAAAAGATCTGCAAGATGGAAACAAATAAGATTAGATGATGATATATGGGGACTGCTTGACAAAGTAGATCTGGGAAGCATTAAATTCCTCGGTGGCTGTCAATCCTCGTGTTCATAATAAAATAACGAATATCAAATGATAAGATGGCATGCCAAAAACTATAAAAAAATTACAATATGTTGAAGAACAATATAAATATCATACCGAACTAGTATCCTGACAGAACAACTGATTGTTTGCTAGGTGGGTGATATGAAAATGTGTAGAGCTTTGGCTCCAAATACTCCACAATATGATGCAAAATTTCACAGATAAATGAATTTAAGCTTCAGAATTTCCATAATTTTCTCCTCTCCTTTCAGAGGTGGGGGAAAGATTTCTATTTATAACTTGAATTGAGATTAAAAATAAAGGATTACAAATAATTATAATTTGCAAAATAAATTTTTATTAAGAGAACATGATAAAGAGGTGATTTGATGGTGGGGTTTATGATGTGAGAAAAGGAAAAGATGTGATGTGGAGTAGGGACATGGTTAGGTGTAATAGTGAAGTCATGTGTTTAATTTACACTATTGATTTTTGGATTTGTTGTTGGAGAGGGAGATTTTTTGAATTATTGATTTTATGGGTGGGGTTCATATTTTAATAATTTGAAGAGATTGAATTTTTAGGTGGGAATTGATTTTTAGTTGAGAAGTGATTTTGACTTAAGTGGGGAACATGTGAGGTTATTGATTTATATATATACTTTTGAATTGTTTAATTATTAAATAGAATGATATGACTTATTTAAAATAAATTATTTAACATAATATAGTTTTGGCATGTGATAAGATATTAATATAGTTATAATATTAATTAACTGAATATGAATTGTTGGTAGGAAATGAGACCTGAACAAGTGTGCTGAAGGAGATCAAAAACCCGGGATGATACCAGACTTTGGTGTCTTCAATGATATAGAGGAATATTAATTGCAGGTAGTTTTTTAAGAAAAGTAGTTGAAATGTGAGTGAAGAGAAGGGAAATAAAATGTAGAAAATGGAGTATCCATGTAGAAAATTGTTTTTTACATAGGATTGAATTTGATGGGGGTTAATAGTGGAAAATCTCCATAATTCAAAATATGACCAAAACATATGTAAAACAAGGATTTAAAGGTGGATAAAAAGTGAGAGACGAGGGAGACTCTTTATAGTATGCACTCCTCTAGATCTCTAGGTGTCTGCTCACTTTAGGGAAAGGGATATGTGGAAAAAATGTGACACTCTACTCTATTACAACCACATGAATTTTTTTCCAATCATTTCAAGGGGAAAGGGTCTATTATGTAATCATCAAGGTAATGTATTATGGAGATATCTCCAAACATAAAGAGTAGTTGATCAATAAATTTTTGAAGTGAATAGCTATTTGCAAATTTAGACATTATTATTTTTGGGTTGGTATAACACATGTAAATGTAAGAGAAATTTACATGTGTGTCCCATGGGATAATTTAGAGGAAGATAGATGTTGAAGAAACCTGGTGTCATAGGGTAGCGATATCCTACACATTTGAGATTAGGGTTTTTATCTAGCTATCAAAGTAATGATTAAAATCTCCCTCATCAACAATCTTGATGGTGTCATCCATCAATGGTCATTTGTATCAGGGATTATGATTGGGAAATGTTCAATCTATTAGATAAGAAAAAGACATGAATGGAAAGTTAGAAATATGGCGTGAATTAAAAACGTACATGTATCGCACCTATTGCATTTGCTAACATTGTTCCTAGGGGATGGAGGAATGTGAAAACACGGTATTGGGTGGTCTTGAACCTCCTCCATAATGTAACTGTATAGTTAACTGAGCCGATAAAAAAAAATTCCAGACCTAATGGTCTCAGAATCAGTGCCATTGCCTTGAGCCTAAACAATCTCCACAGAATTGAAATCCAATACCTCATCTTCAATAAATCCTAACATGGGTGCACTAATTTTTCTTTAAGTGGACAACATTGTCTTGAAGAAAAGGCATATCCCACCTCAAAAGGAGCCTTGTGAAGGATCAAATAAATAATAAATTTATAAAAAATGTAAATAATAAAATATTTCAAATATAATACATAAATATGTAGAATAATTAAAAATTAAAAATTAATTTTTTTCATGTACTATTGCATTACTGAAAATCTCTATAAACTTCTATTTAGTCTTAAAATAACCTTAGATGAGGAAAAAAATATTAAAATGCATCAAATATCTTTTCAAAATGTGTAGTCAACCACAAACTATTACACATTTGACTGTTATAATACAATATTGTAATGTATCTCTATTTCCTCAATATTTTATTTAAATTACAATAAAATGAGCTGCAACGTCGATCAACATTGAGACAAAAAACAGAGTGGATGCCCACAACCACGCCATATGACCGCATCAACCACAAACTATTACACATTTGAATGTTATAATACAATATTGTAATATATCTTTATTTCCTCAATATTTTATTTAAATTACAATAAAATGAGTTGCAACGTCGATCAACATTGAGACAGAAAACAGAGTGGATGCCCACAACCACGCCATATGACCGCATCAACCTCAAACCATTACACATTTGAATGTTATAATACAATATTGTAATATATCTTTATTTCCTCAATGTTTTATTTAAATTACAATAAAATGAGTTGCAACGTCGATCAACATTGAGACAGAAAACAGAGTGGATGCCCACAACCACGCCATATGACCGCATCAACCACAAACTATTACACATTTGAATGTTATAATACAATATTGTAATATATCTTTATTTCCTCAATATTTTATTTAAATTACAATAAAATGAGTTGCAACGTCGATCAACATTGAGACAGAAAACAGAGTGGATGCCCACAACCACGCCATATGACCGCATCAACCTCAAGTTGGAATATTTTAACGTATTTGACATTGCCTCTCCACTACTCTTTCACCAAACATCTTAACAGTAAGGTTATTAGAGTTCTCTCTGTGCAATAATATCTCTTCAAAGAATTTTTATTTGCGAAAAATTTAATTTATGAGAATATAATATAAATTTGGCTATTTACATATTTATTTTGGCACCATAAATTAAAGATTCTATTATTAATTAGGAAGAAACAACAACCAAACTACTTAAGCTCGGTAAGTACATTGATGATCTACATTTTTCTGGATTTGAATTTTTTCCTATAGTTCCTTTTATTTGTTTATCAACTGAAAGGATTTAAATGATTTTTAAAAAGTTTAGGAAGAATTTGGTTATTATCTGAATTCCAGACATAAACAAACCCTTAGCATGAATAAATTTTGTTTAACCTAACTGAGTTGCATGAAATCATTAGGAAGAAACAACAACCAAATTACTTAGGACATGTAATTACATTTTATGATCTAGACATTTTTTATTACAATTGCAATCACACGCAAGCGATGCAATGGAGAAAATGAAGGGGATGTGTTGAAGAAGTTGAACTTGAGGGAGTGAAACATTGTAGGAGGAAGAATACCTCAACGTTAAAAATTAAAGGTTGTGATTTTGATGGGCAGATATGGACACCGAATATAAAATTTTCATTCAAGTTCAAATTCAAAGTGATAAAGCAAAGTGAATATGTGCCACATTCATCATAACCAAGTGTGTCAAATAAGTGGCACTATTTACGTTTCATTTTTTTAGCAACTTAAAAATAAATCCTAAGTATGGTTGGGGAGCTTTGACAGTGCTGAAACGAAAACCCAAGTGCATGACATGGAAGCCCTTAGCTCTAAGAGGAGCACATGTGCATTTGAATATCACCTATGTAGCTTCATCATTGCCCCTCTCATAGTCCAAACCTCCCAAATACATTTAGGCCACCACACTTATAACCAACATCCTTGCCCCTCTCACGGTCCAACTGTCCCAAATACATTCAGGCCACCACACTTATAACCATGATATCATTACCCTCATCGTCTACAACACCATCACCGTCACCATGGCCAACTTCAAATGGAAATCCATGTTATGTGGACATGGACATAATAGGTGATGTGGAAATTCACAAAATGCTATCAAACATGGCAGAGGGAATGCTCCTCACCCCCTCCCCACCTCTATCAAATTTCTCATGACTATGACTAAGAATCTTCTCAGGTTGGAATTCTTCTAATGAGTGCAGAATAGTTATTAAGAATTTTTGCTAGGGATCTTTGACATTGCTAAAACGATGACCCGAGTGTATGACATGGAAGCCTCAAGTCTAAGAGGAGCACATGTGTAATTGAATATCGCCTATAGCTTCATCCTTTCCCCTCTCAACGGTCCAACTCTCCCAAATACATTTAGGACACCACACTTGTAACCATGATATCATTACCCTTATCATCTACATCATCAATCACCATCACCATAGCTAACTTCAAATGACAATCCATGTTATGTGGACATGGACATAACATGTGAGGTGGAAATTCACAAAATGCTATCGAACATGGCGGAGGGAATGCTCCTCATCCCTCCCCACCTCTATCAATTTTTTTTACGACTATGACTATGAATCTTATCAGGTTGGAATTTCTAATGACTGTAGAATAGGTATTAAGACTTTTTGTGACTCATGTCAAATTTTTTGCATTGTCCTTTTATGATACGTTATCATTCTAGTAGTGTTGCACTTGCTAATGTAGACCATCCTTTGCTTGCTCCAGATAATTTTGTTTGACAATCAATACATAAAACATCACTACCAACCAATACAAACGATGGTGTGTTACATGTTACTAAACTGACAATCAAGATTATTTTGATTGACAAACATGTACTAAATGAATCCTTACCCTATGTCTCCATCATTTGTGTCATATGTAATGACCTAAGGTCGAATTTGGAAACACCTTCAACGTAATTAAAAAATTTCATTCAACAATAAATATTTATCAACAATGGTCATTTGTTCAAAATCAAAAGATACATTTGACAACTACTTATACCTGTCAAACAATTTTTATGTAACAATACTTTAAAAATAAAACATAAATTTCATTTATTTTAACATCATATAATATATATATATATATATATATATATATATATATATATATATATATATATATATATATATATATAACGAAGATTATATTTTATTTATTTAAATTGAAAAATACAATAATCATAAAATTAAGTCTTTCGTACCTAAAACACAAAAAACATGTAAAGAGTTTCACATTTATTTACCTGTAGACACCAATTTTTGGTATCGTTTCTCCCCTTCACCTCACTTCGCTCTCCCTCATCAATTTTACCCATTCGAATCCATTTTCTTTTCAAATTAAATAAATCTCGTTTCCCATCAAAAATACATGTTCCATTAAGCAATCTTAATTGTTTAATTGATCCACTTTTAAATAATTAATCCTCGTTATTTAAATATTCCAAATTTAGTCCTATCATTCAAAAATTATTTAAATAATGAGTCCCACTACTCCTTTAAAGCTTACCATCTACTCCTCGTCATCCAACCCTTTAAATCATCTACTCCTTTATTTAAATCATGAGTCCCACTCATAATTTAAATCATGCAGAGAAATCCATATCACATCCACTATTTCACCTACTAATTCAAATCATGAGCCCCACTCAATCAAATAATATCCATATCAAACCTAATCACTCAAATCATGTCCCTTAACTAGGGTTACTTTGTCCAACCCTAATTACTTAATATCCCCCAATCTAACCCCATCTCCAAGCTATAAATACAGGCCTTTCCCCCCCTCTTTCAAACAAGAAAAGACTGATAGAAAATCTCTGAAATGTTAGCCTCTTGCTTATCATAACATCCTCATAGTGCCCTTGTAATGCCATTGGAATCCCCACAATACCCTTCTCATGCTTTGGTGGTTCACTTAGCTTGGTTCACGTTGCATTTTCTTGGATCAGATCAGTAGCTCATCTACACACTAAACATTTTTAGGTTTATTTGTTTATCAGTTTGTACATTATCTGTTTATCTTGCATTTATATTATTTTTCTTTATCACATAGGGGTTGACAGTCACCGAGGAAGTGAACACTTCTTGGATCCGCTTTGTTGGGCAGCCCCTACATAATATATCTAAGAAATTTTATTTAGTGTCTTTGAGTTGCAGGTTTGCTGAGATCGCAGCAAGGAGCTCATCATCCACTTTGCGCTTGTTTTCTTCTCAAAGTCCACTGTTGTGGCCATATTGATGCCTCTTTTGGGGCACCATATTTTCTCATCTTAAGTCCACCATTGTGGCCATGTTTTTCCTTCTGTTAGGGGACCACTTTTTCCTTATTTTATTCTCAAAGTCCACCATTGTGGCCATATTCGTGCCTCTTTTTTGGGCACCATATTTTCTCATCAAAGTCCAATCATTGTGGTTATACATGTCCCTTCCTTTAGGGCATCATATTTATTTCGCTTCCTCATTTTTTTGAGGTCTTGCGCATATTTTACCTTATCCGATTTCATCCAATTTATCCTCTCGTCCTAAGTACATTATTGTGGTCATATTTTCTCCCTTCCTTGCGGACCATTTCTCCTTATCCAAAGTCCACCATTGTGGTCATGTTTGTCCTTCCATTGAGGGACCATTTTTTAAAAATATTTTTTATCTAAAGTCCACCATTGTGGCCGTGTTTTTCCTTCCATTGAGGCACTGTATTTCCATATTTTTCATCAAAGTCCACCTTTGTGGCCATGTTTGTGTCTCTATTAGGGGCAACATATTTTCATCATAAGCCCACCTTTGTTGCCATTTTTTGTCTCACTGGGATGCATATCTTTTTCTCGCTTATTCACTTTTGAAAGGTAGCACATAGGTTCCATCTTATCTATCATGTGACATCTTATCTATTCTTTCACTCTCATCCTAAACCCACCATTGTGGTCATTTTCGTCCCTCCCTTGGGGGGTACCATTCCATCTTATTTGAAATCCATCGTTGTGGTCATAATTGCCCCTCCTTCGAGGGACCATTTGTTTGTCTTGTTAGGGACGCATATTTTCACTTTCTTGAAAGGTGGCGCATAGTTTTTTTACCTTTACTCATCTATCTCATTGTATCCCATCCTATTGAGCTCTTATCTTATCTTGAACTCGATATTAATCTAGGAGCTAACATGGAAAGTTTGCTCTCCCTCGGTGGTAAACCAGAAGTGAAACCCCTTAACACATTGCACTTACGACCGTTCTATTCTTAGTACATATACCCATGAGAAGATAATCATATATTTAGATCATTCCTCCATCATTAGCCCCTTCCATCTATCATGGTAATGATATGAACTATGTGGTCTAACCGTCATTACTTTTGTTAGGTTAATTAATTATGCATAATATAAATTGCTTATTTAATTAATTTTATTAATTAAATAATGTTTTTATATGGTTATATTATAAAACATATTATTGTTGTATTTTGTTATATGGTTTTATCAACCATATTTGTCTTTTATTTCCACATGTATAATTGTTATAATTGTTATAACAATTATGTGCTTCTCGGATGTAATATTGGAATGTGAGTTTAGTTTTACCTGTGCAAACCTATTTCTTTTTCATCACATGGTTGTTCAATTCCTATAATAATTGTAGCACTCCATTGTATTTTTGGTTGATTGAGTTTAATAAAGATAATCAAGCTTCGGCCCCTGTTGCTCAATCTACATTTGGTACCAGAGCGAGAATCTGGATCTGTGAAGCAGTGAAGGTTGGAGAGAGGAAGCATACAATTTTGCAGGAGATTCTACAATCTAGGAGAGCTTGTGTTGCCTCCAGCAACTTCCCAAAATGTTCTGCATCTCCATAACCTCCTGCCATTCTCCAGGTATTTGTAAGGCAATTTTTTTTTGCCTTGGTGCCTCCTGCACGAGGCAAAATTTGCTCCTTGGATGCTATTAAAATTTTTTTTTTTTCCCATCAAGGGTTTTAACCCTCTAATATTAGAGGAGATTTTATTCACTTTTAACCCTATCCTTTGCCAAGTCGCCATTTTTAAGAGGTGAGTCAAATTCGACTTTATTTAAATACAAATTTGTCCATTTTATTTAACAAGTGAACAAGCGGCCAAGGTGGATAGACCAAGCGACTTAGAAGTGGGAGGTGTGGCATTTGAATCCCACCCCCAACTTGTATTTTTGAATTTGGCGGAACAACTAACTTTAGCAAGAAATTCAAATTTAGTTATAACTAATTAAATTTAGCGGGGAAATCCCTAATTTAGGGTTAAAAATTTGTTTTTCTCCTATTCAGCTTGTTTTTTCATTCCAGGCATTTTTTGAAAAAGGATGCCTATCTAGATATTGCATTTTCAGCTATATTTTGCAATTTTTTTTGGCGTAGTAGGTCATTTTGGGCTCCGGAGGCCACCAGGGCCCGCAAAACAAGTTTTTTTTTCCTGCCATTTCAATTTTTTTCCATATTTTTGAATGTAATTTGTATACTTCAATATATTGTACTAATTTACAGGTTTCCATAGTCAACTACAAAAATTTTAACTGCTCAAAAAACTGGCAAAATTGTAATAAAAAACAGTTAAAAATTGGTTTTGAAACACTCCACGAGATCCTAGATCTCATTCGCAGTGTTTGGTATAAACAGTGCCTCTGGGAAGGCTTACGAGTAAAGCCATCATGAATACTATTACACTTAACGCCTAATATAGCTACAACAACGTCATCTAGGCATCGACCCTTTAAATCAACGGGGACTAATAAGGTCACAGTACACACACTATGAGCCATCCCATCCGTCTGTGAACAATTGCACGATATAAATCTGGACTGAGAAATTATCCAAGTATATAGCGAAGTTACGCATGCATATGAGGATATTTCTTTGAGCCAGTGTCAATAATCACACAAACCCCTTTTCATATTGTCTTGGTACCACGTATTGAATTCTTTCACGTATGTTAACGCCTCTTTCACGTACCACCGGGTATATAGAAAGGGCAAGCTTCTTCCACGTACCACCGGGTATATCAGAAGGGCACGAATATAGAAAGTTTTGGTATATCAGATTGATGGTATATAGATTGGGAGACCTTATACCTGGAGTGATAAGAGCCAAACCCTGTTAGTGATCGCTGCAAAAAGGGCACCAATGCCCCCAAATTTTTTCTACCGGATTCACAACTACTAAGAGGAAACAACTATGTTGCATGGAAGACAAAAATCAAGACACAGCTTGAGTTTGAAGAAATCTAGCCTGTTGTGACTGATACTCTGACCAGATCAACTACTAATACAACACAGCAGAAGTAGTTTGATAGAGCAGATCAGAAAGCCAAAATCATCATATTGTTTGGAGTGTTCGACGATGTACAACCCCACATCCAAGATGCTACAAAAAACCAAAGAAGCGTGGTATAAGTTGAGCATAGTATATGAGGCCAAGAACAAGAACGTTATACTGAATTTTCAAAGTTAGTTACACACATTGAAGTTCAAACAGAATGAGAAAATTGAAGCTTTCTTAAGAAGAGTTGCAGAGTTGAGGGCTTCACTTCTAGCCCTGGGAGAACCGGTCTCAGATGATGCTCTCATTCCCATTGTTATGAGAGCACTCCCCTCTTCTTACTGCATTTTTGTTACAACACTAAACATGTCAGATATGACCATTAGTTCTGACAGATTGGTAAACTTACTGCAACAAGAGGAAGACATACATAATAAGGATGATGAAGAGGAGCAGGCACTTTCTTCACATCAAAAATGGAAAGGAAAAGGCAAAGGAAAACCTAATTCCTATCAAAAGTCCCAAAATCAAAATTAGTATCAAGAGGACATACAACAGAAGAATCACTGTCCTATCTGTAAAAGAGGACATGACCTAAAATATTGTTAGTACAATACTTATAAGAAAGGTTCATAAAGAAACCCTGGACCTCCACAATAATCTCACAAGGGACATTCTAACTACAATCAAGGGCAGAAAAAGGGGAACTGTAAAAGAAGACCCCATTAGCAAGGAAATATTGTTGAGCAATAAGAATAGTCAGACAATGAAGACTACTTGTTCACTGCTCGATTAAGTGAACCATCCACGTCTTCTTGTGATGTTGGTATGTTGATTCAAGGGCCACTCAACACATGACCGGCCACAGAGACTGGTTTATTTCAATGAGGGACACGCCATTGAAAAATCATGTTTCGTTGGGAGATGATTCTTCATATACAGTTCAAGGGATTGGGAACATTTCTTTACCCCTTGGTTCATGCAACTGCAGACTCTCTGATGTCTTATATGTCCCTGGGTTGACAAAGAATCTACTTTCAGTCAGTCAACTCCTTGATCACAACCTAAAAATTGAATTTTATAGTCATTATGGCAAGAAAACATGTTTGATTTGAGACAAATCAAGAGGCTCAAAAATAGTTGCAAAAGCCTCTAATGTGGGACGCATGTTCCAACTTGATTTTGTCCACAGAGATGATCAGGAAATTGTGGCTAAGAACTCTACCTCAGCACAATTGTGGCATCAGATACTTGGTCATGTAAGTTTCAAGTATCTCGAGACACTTCACCAGCACAATATGGTACATGGGCTACCATCTCTTCAGAAGGATACAAACAAGTGTCTTCACTGCCTAGCAGGCAAACAACATAGAGCTTCATTCCAGAAGAGTACATTTCGAGCTCATGGAAAACTTGACCTGGTTCATACCGATCTTTTTGGTCTGATGCAACCAAGTCATTCTGGGTTTTAGTACTTCATGCTATGTGTTGACGACTATTCAAGCAAAATGTGGATTTTTTGTCTTCACAAGAAAAGTGAAGCTTTTGAAACTTTCAAGAAGTTCAAAGTAATAGTTGAGAATGAAACTAGTCATCACATTAGAACTCTCTGCTCAGATCGAGGGGGGGAATTCACCAGTAATGAGTTCAAAGACTACCTACAAACTCATGGGATTCATCGACAAATTCCTCCTCCACACACATCACAGCATAATGGTGTTGTTGAGAGAAGAAATCGTACTATCATGGAAATGGTGTGATGCATGATCAATGATTCTGGCCTTGCAAATAGATTATGGGCAGAAGTAGCAAAGAAAACAGTGTATTTATTGAACAGAGTGCCCATAGTTTCTCTTGACGGAGTAACACCACAAGAAGCATGGTCAAATCAGAAACCATCTATTGCACACCTTAGAGTATTTGGGTGCAAAGCAAACATGCACATACCCAAGCAGAACATAGAAATAAACTGGACATGAAGTCATAGAAAATCGTCTTCATTGGGTACAGTGAAGAAACTCTTGGGTATAGATTGATGGATCCTAAGACCAAAAAAATCTACACCAGCAGAGATGTTGAGTTTTTTGAGAAGAAGGAAGTAGAGACTCCTCCTCCAGACTCACCAGATGTAGATTTTTCATCTAGTTGTAAAAATTGAAGCTGATGTTCCCTCAGATGATGAAAGTGATGATGGGGATGATGGTGTTGATCAGATAGAACCATGACCCATGGGAACAGTTCAGCGTATGCCCAAGTGGTGTACTAGCACATTACAAGATGCAAGAATGGATGCTCCACCCGATACATCCACCCCTAGACCACGGACTCGCAGTAAAGAAAGAGAAGAAGTTAACTTTTCTTTGATGAGTAGAGTTATTGAATCTGATGAGCCCTCTACAGTTCAGGAATCCCTACAGTCAAAATCTTGGAAAGATGCCATGGACTTTGAATATCAGTCAGTAATGAAAAATAACACTTGGCAGCTTGTCGATCTTCCACCAGGGAAGAAACCCATTGGATGCAAATGGATATTCAAAACAAAGTACAAAGCAGATGGGATAGTGGAAAAGTATAAAGCAAGACTTGTAACAAAGGGGTATGCACAAAAAGAAGGCATTGACTACAAGGAGACATTTTCTCCCACAACTAAGATCAAAACAATCAGAATGATCTTTGCTCTAGCTACACAGTTTGGCTGGAAAGTCCACCAGATGGACGTAAAAAGTTCCTTCCTAAACAAAGATTTACAAGAAGAAGTCTACATGACTCAACCTAAGGGATATGTAGTACTTGGTCAAGAAGCAAAGGTATGAAGACTCAGGAAATCTCTGTATGGCCTCAAAAAGGCACCCCGGGCATGGTACATCAAGATTGATGAGCATCTTGTACAACATGGATTTGTTAGAAATCCATACGATCCCAATCTTTACCTCAAAAAGCAAGGGGGGAGATTGTGATTGTCGTTGTCTATGTCGATGATCTAGTCATCACTGGTTAGTTCAGTGAGGATGATCGATGCAACGAAGAAAGATCTTAATCGATCGTTCGACATGACCGATCTCAAGCTGATGCATTATTGTCTTGGATTGGAAGTATGGCAGAAAGAGAATCACATTTTTCTTTCTCAGATGAAATATACCAAGACAACCGCTTGAGAAATTCAGGATGATGGATTGCACACCAATTGCTACACCCATGGAGAACAAGATTGTAGTTATCTCGTTCAGATCCATCTCCTGAGGTAAGTGCCACTCTCTATCGGCAGTTGATTGGGAGTCTCATTTACTTGACCTACACTAGACCAGATATCAGCTTTGCAGTAAGCTATCTATCTAGGTTCATGCAGGAACCCAAAATTTTTTCATTGGAAAGTAGCAAGGCACATCTTAAGATATCTCAAAGGATCAATGGATCTTGGTCTAGAATACAAGAAGAATGAAAACTTCTTCTTGACTAGATATTCAGATTCAGATCATGTAGGTAACATTGATGATAGAAAATCCACTTCTGGATTTGTATTCTTTATGGGATCTGGACCAATATCATGGGGAAGCAAGAAACAACACTTCATTTCTTACTCTTCCATAGAAGCCGAGTATCGTTCTGCAGGAGAAGCTGTCTGTGAAGCAATTTGGCTACGTCGCATACTAGAAGGACTTGGAATACCACAGGACAAACCAACCACCATGTATGTTGATAATGAAGGTGTTCTCAAACTTGTTCACAATCTAGTTTTTCATGAGAGAACAAAGCACATTGAAGTATAGGTTCATTTCATATGTGAACATGTGTTGAAGCACAACATCTAGCTTCAATTTTTTCCAACAACTGAACAATGGGAAAATATCTTCACAAAGTCACTTGCACATGAAAAGTTCGAGTTGTTCAGAGAGTTCCTCTCCTCATCCCTTGAGACAATGCACAATTAAGGGGGGAATGTTAGGTTAATTAATTATGCATAATATAAATTAATTATTTTATTAATTTTATTAATTAAATAATGTTGTTATATGGTTATATTATAAACCATATTATTGTTGTATTTTGTTATATGGTTTATCAACCATATTTGTCTTTTAATTCCACATGTATAATTGTTATAATTTTTATAACAATTATGTGCTTCCCAGATGTAATATTGGAAGCAGTTGTGAGTTTAGTTTTACCTATGCAACCTATTTGTTTTTCTGCACATGGTTGTTCAATTCCTATAAGAATTGCAGCACTCCATTTTATTCTTAGTTGATTCAGTTTAATAAAGATAATCAGGATTCCGCCCCTGTTGCTCAATCTACAACTTTGATATGACCTTAAATATGAGTACCATGCCTCTACTCATAGACATTTTCCTTATGGATAGGTTCTCCCATTTGGCATGATGACTCCACAATCATTACATCCATCACCCTCTCATTCTCCTATTGCAGTCCATGCGAAGGGGTCCAGGGGTGTCTCTTTTACATTCATTATCCCCTCCTAAAGTGGTCTACTTAGTTATTCCCATCTCTCCCCCATGTAAAGTTAAAATTCATGGATGCAAAAATAAAAATCAAAGCTCTCAAAAACAGATTGATCCCTCGAAGGACAGTTGTTCATGTAAATAAAAAGATAGAGAGAAATAAAATCATACAAATAAAAATTAAAGAAAAATTAAAAGAAATAGAATTGATCCCTCGAAGGATGACTATCATACATATTATTCTTTCCATCCATATTATGTATAAATTAGACCATACCCTCGTAAGGATGGCTACTCTATGTATCATGCCATCCTAAGAAGGCTTCCTGCATTGATCAACCTTCTTTTATCATTGCATTCTAAGAAATCTTCCCGCATTGATCAAACTTCTTTACATTGCAAACTATTATTGCATCTTCCCCTTTCCTAGAGCTCGAACATAGACTCCTAGGAAACAACCACCTATGGATAAAGCTCTTCCCACATACAAGTTATATCTGAAACCCCTTGTCATGTCGAAATTAGGTTTATGAGAATATTTCATCCATATCTACCTCATGGTATTTTGGTATAACTAATTGTCTTTGATTATGTACTAACACCTGCTATTGGCTACAAGTGCAATTCCTTGAGTAGTTTCCTTTCTTGTTTACCTCCAATCTGGTTCGAAGTATGGTTTCCTTACGTAGCCCCTTGCTATGATCATGTGTCATTTATCTTATCAAGGTAACCTTTTAGGTCAAAATCACATTCTTCCATATCAAATTTCAAACCATGAATTCTATATGTATATATGTCTACCTTTATGGATGGCATATCTTACCATCATCCATAATCCCATGAATTATGTTATTATTTATGAATACTCTCTCTAATACACTTTTCAGTTTGGGAATTCTACTTGATCTACTGTTGTTGTTTGTGAATCCTACTTGAGGATATCTCTCAAGTAGCATTCATTATCCATTAACTCCTCATCCCCACCATGGTCAACATGACGTTTTATCCATTCATCCTCGCTGCTAATTTCTACTCATCCACCTTCCAGCTTGACGATATTATCTTAATCACCATTCCCTTTCATCCCCATCTTGGCATCTTGGTTGAGATATACCCTCTTCCTAAGATCTTCCCATTCTGTAGAAGCTCATTCAGAATCCACCATGGTCCTCTTTCATCCTAGTCTGATAATCACCACCACTCCCATCTTTCCTCTTTCTACTCCATCTCATTCTACGTCATCACTCCTCACCCATTTGAGCATCCCCATTGAGGATTCTTCGTTCCTTCACACTCTCCATCTACATAATTATATATTCCTCCTGATCCATTCATGTTACACTCCTTTGTTTCCTTATGTCACTTGTTATCACCTCCTTTCATCTATTGTTCCACTTTCAGGATTGATACACCACTCACTCTTTTCTCATCTTTCTTAGTATACCCATCTTCTTCTTGCTGTAGAAATCTTACTTAACCATTCCTCAATATGACAATCACCACTACAAGGGTCTCCTCTGCAGTCCATCTCTGTCTATGCCGCTCTTCCATATCATTTTCATATCATGGGCATCCCAATTAAGGATTATCCCTCTTATCTCTTCTTGGCACACATTTACCATTCCTCCATCCATTTATGGAAATATTACTTAAGAGTCCTTCTTAAGGTTGATTATCATCCACCCTTCTCACCTCATTCCACTCAGCATACACCACTCACTCTATTTCTCATCCTTCCTCTCTTTGCTCGATTCATCTTCTGGAACACTTTTGTAGTATGGAAAATGTACTTGAGGGTTCCCCACCTCATGTACCCATTCCCATCAATTTTCATTCACCTTCCAATATCATCACTTTGGTTTGGCGATCTTACTTAACCACTCCTTGCAGCATGGCAATCTTACTTAAGAGTCCCTCTTAAGAATGATCTATCATCTTGCCTTTCCCCATCGTTCACACACCATTCACCATCATATTTTTCTTCATTAACCCCCATCATACATCCTATCACCTCACCTTCCATTCTTGGCATTAATACACACCACTTATTGTTTACCCACTTTTCATCTCCATCATCCTCACTTGGCAATCTTACTTAACCACTTTTGTCACAATCTTATAAGCATCCCTCCTTAGGCTAAATCCATCATCGTCATTATGGACTTCTTCCCATTGCCTCTTACATTCCCATCACTCCATTATTGCCATTTCTTCACTTGGACTCCCTAACCAACCATTTTCTCCCTACCATTTCCTTTCTCATAGCATATCATCTCCAGAGTGGCTTCTCCTAAATCTTCACTCTATCCCCATGTTCTTTCCCCTCATTTTCTCCTTTCTTGATCCATCATCCTTCATACAATTTCTTTCCATTATTTTCATTCTTGTTTTTCATCTTTCCCTCATTCATTCTCATCCATTGCATCCTCTCCTCACCTTCACTTCGCACAAATAATTATCCCTCCTTTATTTACTCTTTCCACTTCATCTTCTAAAATTCTCCCACATTTCATCATGTGTTAACCGCCATTATTGTTATTCTCCTAACATTATTTCATCATCATCTTCCATTTCTAACGCTCCATAATTATCAGTGACTTTCTCCTAAAATTCACTCATCCCCATTCTACACATCCTTGTGTTCCCTCTCTTTGAACTTTTCTATTTTCTTCTCCATTCTTCCATCCTCTGGAGCCCACCGATCATTATTTCTTATCCTAACATCCCTTCATTAGCGTTTCCTCTTCCATTCCTTTTACTTTTTCCCTTTTCTCACTTTTCCTCCCATCCTTCCCTACCAATCATTATCAGTGGACTTTCCTAACATCCTTTCTCTGGACATTGCCTCTTCTTCCCCCATTTCTTCCCTCTCTTTCTTTTTTCACCACCCTTTCTTGTCACTTCTTCCCCATCTCTCCATATTTCCCATCTTCAATATCTATACTATCTTCATCATACATCCTCTCTCTATTTTATTCTCATCAACTTATCCTCATCTCATGCATCTCCACATCTTTTCCAATCTGTGTCATTCCTCCCCTTTTTCTTCTCTTTACATTCCTTATACTGCTCACTCTTCACTGACATATCTCCATTCTAGTTTCCTTCCTTCTGCATCATTTTCTTTTTGTCCTCTCCTCCTTTCTACCCCTTGTTTTCTTTTACTTCCTCTGTATCATCTTCTTCCCCTTTTCCCCTCACGTGCTTCCTTCTTACTTCCCCATCGATAACCTGGCTCACCAACATTGTCCCATCTTTTTTATCATCTCACCCTCCACATGCATTTCCATGCGTGTCTGTTTCATATTCTTTTCCTGGGTCTTCCTCCCAACACTAGGTTCCTTCAATATTCTCCCTGTATCCATTCTATCATCTCTTCTTTCCCTATCATTTTCACCTTCCCACTACCAAACCTCCTTTCT
The DNA here is from genome assembly GCA_019776745.2 of Taxus chinensis. Lineage (NCBI taxonomy): Eukaryota > Viridiplantae > Streptophyta > Pinopsida > Cupressales > Taxaceae > Taxus > Taxus chinensis. Next base: position 699,999,862 of record CM034148.1, read on the forward strand.
TTCTCACCCCCACCTTTTCAATCATTATGTAGACCAGAATTCTCTTCCTTATTCTCTTTCTTTCTCCACATCTTCTTGGTCCCTCATTGTTTCTTTCTCTTCTCTATTCTACCTCCTCTTTCATCTTCTTTAATTCTTCATCTTCCTCATCCCCTTCCATTTTCCATCCTTCTCTCCCTTTTTCCTAATTTTACCCCCTACTCTCATCTCATCTTCTTGTTCATCTCTCCTATCATCCTTCTCTCATATTCTCTTCCCTATATTTTTTGTCTTCTTCACCTCTTTCCTTTTCTCAACTCTATCATCTCTTTCATGTTCCATTTTTCTCTCCCTTCTCCCTATTTTTTTTCACTCCCTCCTTCATCCCTTCTCCCTTATGCTTTCACCCTCTCTCTGTCATTTTCTTTTCCTCTTCTTGTTTTTTCCTTCATCATTCCTTCTGCCCCTATCATCCCTATCTCTTATATCCTTCTCCATCTTCCATACCTTTGTCTCCTTCACTCTTGAATTTTCTTCTCTTCTCATAATCAACCACTCCTTTTTTCCATCTTTCCATTCGTTGAATCCCAACTTCTTCCCCCTTTCATTCATTATTTCTAGTTTCTTCCAATACTCTTCATCCACCTCTCCTCTCCTCCTGTAGTTCCTTATTTTTCTCCACTCTATCATCTCTTTTGTCTTCCTTACATTCTCTAACTCATCCCTCTCCATTTTTTCCATTTCTCTCCATCATCTTCTACATATTGTCTATTTCTTGGTTTCCACTACTTTCATATTACACATCTCTCTTCCATTTTCACCCTCTACTTTGTCCTCTTCTCTCTTCTCTTTCCCTTTTCCTTTTCCTTGCTCCTTCACCATCTATTCTATCATTTTATTGTCCTCTTCTTCTTTTTCCTTCATCATTTCTTTATTTCTTGTCACTCTTCCCTCTTTATTATCTCTATTCTTCTTTCATATGGCACATATCGTCCCTCTTCTTTCATCTCTCTACTCTCATTTCTTCCCTCTTCTCATCATTGTCTTCTCCTTCTTGTTCGTCCTCCCTCATCACTTTCTTCTCTTATCCTCTTTCTCTATTTTGTTTTTCTCCAGGCCCATCGCGCCCTCTCTATTTCTTCTCCTCTTATTTTTCCCATTACCTTCATATTGCCCATATTTCTCCCTCTTTTATGCTTTCATTATCTCTTATCATATCCTTCTCTATTATTCTCTTCCTCTTCTTTCCATCACATTCAAGCATGGTTCACACTCCCTTGTCCATGGTTTCTCCATCCTATTACACCCCATCCTCTTCCTCCTCTTTCATTCCTTTTTTTCTCCTCCTGTCCACTCTATTCATATCCTTGTCTTATTCAATGTCCTCTTCCCCCTCTCTATAAAATTTATCTCTCCTCCTTTTGGGAGTGGTGTTGTCTCTTCCATTCTTGTCAACCCTCTCAAGGAGACATCATCACATATATCCCTCATCACATCTTCCCTTGAAATTTTCATCTTGGAGGATACCATAATGGTCATCACCTATCCAATCTTGTTCTCTTCCAAGAATGTTTTCTCTACTTTTGTTTCTTCACAAAATTAGCTTGACTCCTCCTATTTTCTGAAGAAGTGGGACTGCTTTCTCTTTTCTTTTCCTACTCATCTACTTCACCTGTGAACCTTTCTTATGAAACATGTATTCAACATCATATTTACCACCCTCTTTGGGGCATCTTTTATTTTTCACACTTCTATCCAATCTTCTCTTCATGTCCACATTTGTGACCATACTCATTCCCCATCTGGGGTATGTTATTTAAACATCCATCTTCCACTTTGTATTTTCATGTCCTATGTTGGGACACCTTTATTTTCATCCTCATTTTGGATGCATATATCTCATCATCATATTTTTGTCCTTCTCCTTCTTGTGCCCTTTGTATCCCATTGGGCATCATGCCTTTTCATCCTCGTCCCTCTTGCAACGCATGATTTTTCACTTGATTCCTCACACAAAGGATTTTGCATACCTTTTCACATTAGTTGCACATACTTTGATGTTTTCCTATGACCCATTGGTCATCATGGTTTGCATCCATATATAGTGGTCTTCACCCACTCACTGGTCCGTAGAACGTTGTCACCCATCTCCATTGAGACTATAATTGTCCTCTACCGATGTGATATTGGAGTCACCGCCATATTTTTCATTGTTATTGTGATCCTTTTTTTACCTGGGGCATCTTGCCTTTGGTCATGTTTTTACCCATATTTCCACCATCCCTTTTTACCATCTACTCTTTTTCAAACGTCATCGATTAACATGACATCATTGAATCCCCAGTTTGAGGGGGAGCTTACCATCTACTCATTTATCATCCAACCCTTTTTGTCATTTTTGTTTCATGGCTTGCTATCACAAACCACTCATCAAAAAGGGGAAAATGTAGACACCTATTTTTTGGTATAGCTCCTCCCCTTCACCCCTTGTTCGCTCTCCCTCATCAATTTTACCCATTTGAATCCATTTTCCCTTCAAATTAAACAAATCCCATTTCCCACCAAAAATACATGTTCCATTAAGCAATCTTAATTGTTTAATTGATTCACTTTTAAATAATTAATCCTTGTTATCTAAATATTCCAAATTTAGTCTATCATTCAAAAATTATTTAAATCATGAGTCCCACTACTCCTTTAAATTTTACCATCTACTCCTTATCATCCAACCCTTTAAATCATCTACTCCTTTATTTAAATCATGAGTCCCACTCATAATTTAAAATGTAGAGAAATCCATATCACATCCACTATTTCACCCACTAATTCAAATCATGAGCCCCACTCAATCAAATCATATCCATATCAAACCTAATCACTCAAATCATGTCCCTTAACCAGGGTTACTTTATCCAACCCTGATTACTTAATAATCCCCAATCTAACCCCATCTCAGGCTATAAATACAAGCCTTCCCCCCTCTTTTGAACAAGGAAAGAGTGATAGAAAATATTTGACATTGTAGCCTCTTGCTTATCATAACATCCTCATAGTGCCCTTGTAATGCCACTAGAATCCCCAATACCCTTCTCATGCTTTGGTGGTTCACTTAGCTCGGTTCACGTTGCATTTTCTTAGATCAGATCAGTAGCTCATCTACACACCAAAATTTTCAGGTTTCTTTGTTTATCAGTTTGCATGTTATCCGTTTATCTTGCATTTCTATTATTTTTCTTTATCACACGGGGGTTGACAGCCACCAAGGAATGAACTACACTTCTCGGGTCCTGCTTCGTCGGGTAGCCCCCACATAAAATATCTAAAAATTTTCTTTAGTGTCTTTGAGTGGTAGGTTTGATGAGATCACAACAAGGAGCTCATCATCCACTTTTTGCCCGTATCAGTCATCATCATCTCCCAAGGTACTAAGCCCTTGCATATTCGAGGTTGTTTGGTACCCATTACTTTGATTTCTAGCACACTAATAAAAAAAAGACTAGGAGACAACCCGATCTAACATTAGTTTTAAACATGTAGCGTAAAGATGTTCACATTGTTCTTACAATTTATCTCCAATCTAGATTATACCTGCAATTAACTTATAATTACGATATATAGCATCAAGGTTATGTTTCATCCTAGGCCTGTTCCACAATTTTCCTTTTAAGTATAAATTGGTTATTCCATAAATTTTATATATAAACCTACTTTCCACACTTATAGATTCATCTTTATCCATTAACATTTTATCTTATCATGACTGTAACTGCAGCGTATGGCTCCCGTTAGAGTTTGAATACTGTGTATAGTACTAGCAATCGTACATGAAGTGTATGATGGAAACACTGAAGGGGATAGAGTGAATAATGAAAAAATCGATGCAGTAAAATAGAGGGAAAGGATTAGAGGAGATCAGGAGGGGGTTGGATGGAGATGGAGGACATTGTGTTCCAGTGGATGGTCTTTATCTTGTCATGTATTGTTCATAGCAGGTGCAATATAATTTTGAAGAGGGACAAACTACAAAATGAGGAAATTTGAAAAGGTTGCTTATTCGAGACCCAACATGAAATGATAACACGTTAGAGCACTTTATAGCTTCCCTTTTTAATTTAAAGATGGTGTAATTGCCATGAAATAGGAGACACACGAATAGTCATTAATAATTGAGTTCCTACAATGGTAGGCCAAACGTGTATTGTTGTGTGAATGTTGTATATAGAGACTCCATTAAGCACTTGAGTACAATTTGAGACTAAACTGTCAAACGATAAATAAAAAATGTCGAAAACTCAATATGTTAGTAAGGTCAAAACCCATCCACATTTCTCTTTCCATTAAAACTTTGTGGGCGATTTTTTTTAGTTATAATCCTAAGTAAATAGGAAATGCACAAAGAAGCATTAGTGATTGAACCCCTCAAGTGATTAGTCATATGAGTGACAGGTATATGATCATCTCTTGGTAAAACTCGACTATTTGAAACCTAATCGAAATGCTTGTTTTCTTAGCCTCAATATGCTGCCACACGATTTGACCCTTTTAGATGCACGGCAAGCTCTAAGAGAGAAAACGTTTGATTTTTTAGATAAGACATAGACATTATTGGAAAGCTGGAAATGAAAAAGTAAGAAATAAATGCTTGCATGTTCTACACCTTTTCCATGGTTTAAATTGTAGCACTTAAATACTTTATGTTACCAATGTTATAATTTATTGAATCAATCTCGGTTGTATTAGTCACGCGAGTGTAATTTTTGTTTAAAAGAGACAAAATAAATAATGGGAAATATCCAACAAGTTTCAATTTTAAAAACGAATTGAAATGCTTGTTTATGTGAACATTCCATGTTCGAAACCCAATTGAAGTGCTCATTTCTTGATTCGATCCTTCTAGACTCATGGCAATCTTAGAGAGACACCACTGCTGGCTACACTTATCATGGGGTTTTCTATTATAAATCATTAATAAAAAGGAATTATACTATTTATGGGATTGTTCATAACACATTATTACTTAGTGAGATGTCATTAATGTTTATGAAAATTATAATATTAGATTTTTGAGACCTTCAACAATTTCGATAGAAAAACTATTTTTTATCCTTTCATGTTGTCCAGTTGTTCAATCGGGAAGCTAAAGGTCATGCTATCAAGTCACATGGATGGCAAAGGTCACTAGAATAGTAGCATGAGCCCAACTATTTTAAATTTTAGTTTTTACACGAAATCCACAACATGGACAAAATCATCCTCAATATCACAAAAATCTGTGAAGTCTCCCCATATGTGGTGACAGGGATGCACTCTCTGATTGTCTATGCCCAAAAATCATAGTCATAGGTGCTTTCCCAGTGGTCCAAGGTTTCAGGTTTGACCAATTTCACTTCGCCAATGGAACGAAACATCCCTAAAGATGGATTTTCCATAAACGACCACAAAAATGTTGCATGTAGTATGGGGATTAGAAGAATATGTTGTCATATGAGAAAATCCATGGTCCTTGCCCTAAGAATCGAACCCTTGACCCACATGAAGTATAAAAAAAAAGAAAAACATGCGCACTCGAGAATTTGGCAGGGAAGACCGATGTAGTAATGAGCCCTATGCCATCGATTTTGTTCAACCTGCCACATCACATGGACACAAACGTGAGAGCAAGCAATGGTTGCAAATCAGTTTTACTACAAGCAATTAGTTTTGACCTTGACTTATCCTCTATTGCCACATGGACGATAATGATCGCTATGTACAATGACGTTCAAACAAACCCACACCATTAATGGAGGTGGAAGTTGCATTTAAAGTTAAAATTTGCTAGTTTGTTTTCATCAAAACTAAACCATGAGAGAGAGTTACCCTAAACCTTAAACCCTAAACTAAACCATGAGAGAGTTGTAACAAAGAGTCGTTTTCTAGGATTCATGTGCCGAAGCTATGGGCGTAAAACCATGCGGGTTATATAATTCCACTAAACGCCCCATTGGCACCACCCTTCAACGTATCGTTTACTTATCCTCTCCTCTTCTATCGTCGACATCTGTTTTCCTAAAGTTAGGGACCTCTCATTGACGGCAGAACACTTGGTTTTCCAAATCCAAATAGAAGGGTTCCAACTTCCGTATCTACTTTGATTCTGTCGTATAAAGTCCAAAGTCATCCACATGGCTTAGTTTAATTTAATTTAAGTTGCTAAGAGAGTAAATATTAAATATTAAATATCAAAGACAATAGAACAAAATGGATTTGTATAGGCCAAATATAATGGAACACCCTCAACACAGATGACGACATTCAGATAATTTATATACATTCATTCATCTGAAAGAGTAGGTTTTACCCAATAGGACCATCCATAACAATCATATATGTAGTTTTATTAATCAATGTTGAATTAAATAGGACTCTCCATACCAATCATGTATGTAGTCTATCATAAAATTACTAAAGCTTATTAAGCTTATTCTAGTGCTGCCATTATTATTACACAATTTAAAAGAAGCATTCCATTAGGTATAAATATACATAAAGATTATAAGAAATAGCAAGGAAGGAATCTCATTACTGATTTTAACTTCCACATCACCCTCTGAAAGATGTTCATGCAGAACCATAGGCTTTGCCTTCGATGACAAACTAATATCCGTTTGACATCAATTAAAGGTAAGACACCAAATCACCTTCTATGGATATGAACCATTTTAACCAAGTATTACAGCCACAATTACAGACATGACGAATGTAAATGTTGAACCTAGATTTTTTAAGGATGATGAGGAGCCACTATATGTATTGTTCAATGAATTGGTTGGTCCCAAGCTGGTGGGAATGCCTCCAATAATGCCAGGAGGAGTGGTAGTGATTCCTCTAGGATGAGTGATAGTGATGCCACCGGCGCGAGTGATGGAATTGTATACTAGAGTAGTAGTTGTCGGGGGTGCAGGAGTAGTTATCGAAGTTGTTAGAGTAGTACCAGGAGTTGTAGGAGTAGTTACAAGAGTTGTGGGAGTGCTGGTGCTGCAACGAATTCAAGAGGTATCAATAAAGATGATGACAAATAATAGGAAACAAGCGAATATGAAAGTCTTAAAAATTCAACATGTTACACATGAAAAAGGTATAATAAGTAACAAAATTAATGGGTTTCCATGTTATCCATTACATACCTGGATCCTGTGGTGTACATGCAAGTGTCATAGCCCGTGATCAGAGATACAAAATAGCAGCATTAATTTAATGCATTGCTCCCAAACATTACGTAAAGGCCCCTTTTAACTATAAAACATAACAAACCTTGAAATGGAATACCTATGTTTTACCTTCTATATTTCCCCTAAATTACATTTTTTCCCCACATTGAAACAACAACCTGGCTGATGTTTACCTATTAATGAATGGTATCATCCAGATCGTCCAAGAACAACAATTACAGATATGCCAAATTATGTTAATAGAATTTCTCTTGCAACTTAACACTGCTCAAGAAATCAGATCAAATCCTGAAATAAAATGCATATGTTTTGACTTTTATTTTCATCTTAATTCTAAAAATGTCCCCACGTTGAAACAATAGCCTAGCTTATGTTAAGTAATAATGAATGATATCATCCAAGACGCCCAAGGCACAACAGTTCCAGATATACCAAATTCTTTTAATATGAGTTTCTCTTACAGCCTAACTGCACCCTATAAAGTGCTTCCACTCTCAAACTCTCCATAACACAAAAGAAACTCAAAATACACATTTATAAATAGAACGGGGTTTCCAAATCCTCTTAGCATCTATTCCATTTAGAATGATTTTTCCCACATTCTTGACACATTAGCATTAATTTAATTACATACTTGTTTGGCAGGCAAGCTGCATGGTCTTTACAAGTTTCTCAAAGTTTCCTGCTCTATTGAATGTTTCAGTCTTGCATTAATTTCCTTGTTTACAAAAATATTCTCCTTGATAATACAAATATGGACGGGAAAGGAACCTTGTCTTGTTGCAAACAAAATTCAGCTATGATATAGAAAATTCACAGGTTCCAGGTGCCTTGTTATTCTTCTGATAGTAGTTATTGAAAGCATAAGAAGCATGTGCTGCAATCGTATTTGGCTCATAGCATTGGCCACCGTTTACGATTGATTTACAATCTGCACCTCCAAGTCTGCAGGCATAGTCCAGAGCAGTCTGCACGGATTTGTCTTGAGCATTGGTATTGTTACAGGAGTTGTGGGTGTGGTTGCATAAGGAGCGCCCACCCCAAAATCATCAGATTTTGTTATTGTACCATTCGAGTCAGTTTTCTTTTTGGATAGCTTTCTTGAGCCCAAGTGCTTCTGTTTTCCCATGTTTTTCCCATGTCCATTACCAGTTCCTAACAAACAAAACAGAGAAAACACTTCAAGCTGTCATTTTTAAACACATACCCACAACACCATGTAAATAATCTAAGCTGGAAAGTGCAGATTTGTTTCTCATTTTGATGTTATAGAAGCTTCATAACAAAATGGATCATCAAAAAGCTACCAGGAACCATGAACAACTTCCCTAAATTGGAGTCACAGGAAATAGAGGTGAAATGGCAATGGTTTAACACAAGTTGGGTATGATCATACCATACCACAAAGATCCCTCTAAACAGCAGGCAATGGTTTTAGCATCTATTACACTTGCAAGAGTTATGAGCCTGGCTTTGGCTCCTGGTAAACGGGAAAAATACTCTCCACCATGAACTGTTAACAACTTTAAGGGCAACTGAAGGGCATATTCAACTATTTGCTAAAAACCAACACATTTGGGATAGGACTCATTGATTGGATTCTAGAACACATAAACAACACATCCTCACATGGAGCAACATTCACATTTGTTCTGGCATTGCAATCTACAATCATTAGGGCAAAAACTTAAAAAAACACATAGATTTGATTCACCACTATTTAAGTACTTAAAATGTATGGATTCATAAACCATAGGCTACCCAAAAACACAAAACCACTCACCGGAGCAAGACACAACAAGCAGCAGTAGCAGCACACATAAAATAAAATAAAATGTGTCGAGGAACTGTGTTGAACGGAGATCTCGCCAAAGCCGTTAACTTGGGTCAGCATAATTATTTTGATAAGAATGATCCTGTAATAAGCCGTCGATGCAGGTTTCTGTATTAGTCCCCGCCGCACTAAGCAAAAGCCGCGTTTCAGATATATCAGACATTTTCCTGCCCTTGCCGTTTAAGTTTGTTAATGCAGATTGGAGCCGAGTTAACGTGCCTTGGAAAAGTTCCACGCAGTCTCTAAGACCCTGTGAGGAAATTAAACTTACATATTTTCTATATTTTTCATTCTTACGATATAAGTTGAAACCTTTTGAGCTTCATTAAAACTCAACTGCACAGCTATGCCGGCGAGCTCTTTCATGTTTGCGTTGGAAGACCCTGGAGCTGAGTATACTAACCAAATACAGAAGTCTCTATCGGCTGCCGTCTTGCACGCCTTACGTATGATAACCGATGCAGAGGAAGGAGAAGATTTCCCCATAACGCCCACCACCATGAGTGCAGCAAGAAAACAGATCAGAAAAAAACCAGCATACTCTCGGAAGTCATACTTCTCTCTACAGATCTCACCAAACGCCACGAATTTACAATGGCTACGTCATTTCAATAGTACCGTATCTGCTAGGAGGATAGACCCACGTCAACAAACCCAACAAAATTCTCCTACCCTTCACTCAATATGCACCCAACAAAATTCTCTCCAAACACAACGTAGAATGGAAGAGGCTACCCTTCACTCAATATGCCCCTGATCAATTCCGGTCAATGCATCATAATCGTCCATTGTGATCCAATCAATGCATCATGGCCATTAATTGTGATCCAGTCAACTCATTATGGCCGTCCATTGTGAAATAGATGGTCATGATGCGTTGACCGACATTGACCAGGTGCATATTGAGTGAATATTAGCCGTAGCACGCAGAACTTGGAGGCACAGATTTTGCAGACTTGTCATTTTCCTGCACAATAATACATGCATCTGTCAGATTTCAACGTAAGTTCGGAAAATAAATCTCTACTGTCCAATTTCAAAAAATTGTTCAGAATCTGCAAGGGCCAATTCACCTGGTGTACACCTTCTGGCATTATGACCACTTCCCTTAAATGGTAATTATCAGTTCAATCCTGAAATAAACGCAACATTTGTAGCTGGAATCGATGAGCTTCCAGAAATGAAATTCCCAACATTGAACTTGGAGGCTTCACTCGCATTCGTTATCCCCTAATACCACTCAAACTCAAATTTTACAACACTCAAATATTGCATATTACAAACTTATCACAACTCTGAGGATCTTAACATATGCCATACTGCACTGAACACTCCCAAATCTCTGATGTAGTGACTGAGTCTCAACATCCATATATATAGGAATGCGAGAGGCTTTTCACCGGATAGAGGGGCAACCTAGAAACCGGGAACCGGGAACTGGTAACCTAGGTAGATAGGAAAATTCCCACTTAAGAAAAGTGGAAGAAAAATATTGAGTACATGTCACTCAACAAGACACCTTTAGGAAGTGGAGAGGTCCACCATGCTTTCGAAATGACTAAAGAGAAGTCATCTCAAAACTTTATTGTACAAGACAAAGACAGATGACAACAAGCTTGTCATCATAGCTAAGGACTAAAATGGACTCTGGGGCTGTTGTCACTATCAGAAGAGCTGGATGATTCCTCCCAATCTCTTCTTTCAGTAATGTAGTGGTCACGAGTGTTACGTTCGTACCAAAGTCTAGATACTGAAGATGTTCCATCATTATCTGGGGCTAGATGTCTTCGTGATGGATAAAGATAATGTTCTGGAATCCGTAAGAAATGACCAGGTGTAGGAGGATGTACATTCATGGTATGGCAAAGATAAATCTTTCGCCATAATTGTCCATTAGGATTAGAATGGTGTCCCTATAAAATGTTAGGTTTAACATAATATGATTCTTTTACATACCAGGGAATCTTACAATTAATTAAAATATTTCTAACAGTATCAGGGATGCATTTCAAGAAAGGGCTATCAGAAACTTTAGTTGGTAGATATCTAGAAAGGAAATATTTGAAATGATTTGCAATATACTGCCTATCCCCTGGAGTGCTTGGTTTGTTCCATGCATCATTCTCAATAGGATGTCCTTCAGGCCATAGCTTAGCAAATTCAAACCTCCATAATGTATTTGGTCTTGGGACTAATTGTCTCAATCTGATTCCTTCCACTGGAATATTATCTGGAAGAGGTTCCACATACCTTGAATGTCTTCATTGCCATTGTAATGTGCAGAAAACCATAGGTTCTTGTCTAGTATGAAATTCTGAAGTAGGAATTTCAGGATCAATAAACCTTGATGCTACTTTTGTCATACTATAGGGTGATACAGAAATAATTCCTCTTGAAAGTAACAAATGTTGTGCCTCATATGACATTTCATTATCATTTCTTTTTAGAGACTCAAGATAATTTTGGCAATTAGAACATTGCCATATAGCTTCAACAAATTCATGGATTACCTGTGTAAGATTTATGTTCTTTGAATGATTTAATTCTCTACTGGCAAAGTCAGCTAGAGAATTATCTTTACCCTTTATATGTTCAATTTCAAAACTGAAATTGTCAAACCACATTCCCCATCTCTGGAGTCTGTTGAATGCAGTTTTGTTAGCAGGATCTCCATTATTGAGTCTGGCCTTGAAATCTTTTAAATCAAAACGTAGAATGAAATGTTCATTATGTATGAAGAATAAGAAAGCTTTAATAGTTTTCTTAGCAGCTAAAATTTCATTGTGGGCTGAATGGTATTTGATGAACCTTGGAAAGATCCAGATGCATATCTGCATATTTTTTCTTTGCCATTACTTGTTTTTTCTTTTAGTACTGCTCCCCAATAACCTTACTTGCATCTGTTTCTATGATCTTCAGTCCTTGTCCTGGCAGGGACATAGCAGGAAGTTTTTGAACTTGTTCTTAATCCTTTTTACTACTTGGGTCATTTCAGATGACCAACTGGGAGCATTCTTTCTCAACCTTTTATTGAGAAGAATTCTATCTGCAGCAATATCCTTGTAGAATCCAACAACATAGTTGATACAACCAAGAAATCATTGTAGTTGAATCTTTTCCATTATCTGATCTGAGAAATTCTTGTATCTTTGAAACAATATGAGATTGCATCTCAATAGAGTCATCTTTGACTGTGATTCCAAGGAAATCCATTTCATCCTTGAAGATCTCCATTTTAGTTGGAGATAAGCACAAACCATTTTGATAAACAACTTCATAGAACTTTTTGCAGGTGTTCAATATGCTCTTTGGGAGATTTAGAAAATATTAAAATATCATCAATGTAGACTATCAGGAATTCAGCTAACTCACCAAAGATGTTGTCCATCATTTTCTGGAAGATTGATGGTGCAGTTTTCAATCCAAATGGAAGTACCTTCCATTCATACTGTCCTCCAGGTACTACAAAAGTTGTTTTGTAGGTATCTTTTGGTTTGAGAAAAATCTGCCAGAAACCACTTTTTAGATCAAATGTATACCTTTGAACCTTTGATTCTGATAATAGATCATCCTTAGCTGGAATAGGATGTTGTACAAGCTTTTACAAATTTATTCAAGGGCTTGTAATCAACAACAAGCCTTTTCTTTTGACGAACTTATTCACTCCTTTTATTTACATAAAAGGTTGCACATGCCCAAGAGGAGTTAGATTCTTTGATAAATCCTCCTTGGATTAATTTCTTAATTTCTTCATGACATTATTTTCTTGCTTGCAGGGGTGAATTTAGGAATTATATCATTCTTTCTCATCTTTCTGAAACTGTAGCTAATGAACAATAATGACCTTTCTATAAAACATGAGGATTTTCTGAGCATAGATTCTTCTTGATTTTTTCAACAATATCATCTATAACCTTTACATAGGGCTATAGATTTATGGATCCATTCATGGTTGGATTTTTTCCTTTGCTTTGGCAAGGGTATTATGGTTCTGAATACTTCCTAGGATGAATGTCGGGATTAAATAAAGATATGAAATCTTTATTTAGACTAAAAGTACCACATTCTTGTAAAGCATCAACTCCTATCAGAACAATCATATGAAAGCATATCATGTTGATAAAACTGTAGAGTTCTTTCATATCCTTTCTATTTTGATAGGTACATATGTTGTATATCTTGATATTACCTCTTTCTTATCAAAATTTAATTTTAAATAAGTTTCAGTCCAACAATCTGAAGGTATAGCCCTGGTTCTAAGCAAACTAATATCTGCTCATGTATCTATCATTGCATCTATGGAGTAGGGCTTGATATTAGGAATGCAAATGTTAATAGTGATAAAAGGATTTTGGGCTCCTTTTACTGTACATACCTCAGTATTGATTTCTTTTGTTGGAACTGGTTCTTCTACCTCTTGGTGCAATATCTGTTGATAGGCATCTTCAAGAAACTGATCATCACTTTCAGCTTCTTTCTTTTCTCTATTTTCTTCTTCTACTAATCTTTTGTATTCATAGTAGCTTTAGCAATTACGTTCTATAAGAATTATATTCTATTTCTTCTCCATATTCTCATAGTCTCAGGTGTTGGAATCATAACATATGTGCTAGAATTAATTACCTGGAATTCATTTTCATGATCTTCTTCTGGAAATAGAAATGGAAAGCTTCTCCTGGGTGGAGAACATCTTCCTCTGCCACGACCTCTTCCTCTGTAAGGAATTTGTATTTGGCGTATGCATCCTTGTATTGGAGGCCTTGATGATGTATGCATTGATTCATAATTCTTTTGCTGATGTGACCATCTTTGCTTTTCTTCTTCTTCTTCCTTCCTTTCATGAGCTTCATTTTCAGCTCTTACCTGTATTGAATACTTTCTTTCTAACTCTCTAACTTTCTGCGAGAGATAGGTCTTCTTAGCAGTATCCCATGGGGGACAATCTTCAAACTCACTTTGTCTTAATTCCAGTTGCTTGTATAGAACTTCAGAAGACACAAACATTAGAGGGTGAGGAAAACTAGCAATCATATTAATGAAAGAAGGAAATGAATCATAACCAGATTTTGTACTGTCTGAATCTGACTCTGTGTGTTTTATCATATTAACTTGAAATTCCTCTTCTGAGGATATGTATGACACATCAGAAGAATAACAATCGGAATAAGAGATTAAACAATAATCTTGATCTGTGATGCCTTTTGCTGCAAGCATATTTATCTTTGCTTTACCTTTTTCTGTATCTTTCTTTGGGCACTCATTTGCATAGTGCTTGCCTTTACAGATAAAACAAGTTGGTATGAACTTTCTTTTCTTTCCCATATATTTATTTTTCTGAAATATTGTTTCTTATATGGGACATCTTTAGAATATTGATTCTTGGAAAACTTATGCCTTTTCTTATACTTATACTGACCCTTCCCCTTTGAAAAAGACGAACAATCTTTACAGGGTTTCTTTGTTCGATACTTACTTGGAGTGGGTCTGCAACCAAATGGATCATTATCAATTAGCTAACAAAATTTGGTTCCTAAGGCTTTCTGGGCCTTGGCAGCTTCTTTGCGGTCTTGCTTTTCTTGACATAAACGAGTATTTGTCTCATCTATAATTTGATTTATGGCTCCAAGACTTAATTCTTTTGTAGTTCTTCCATGCATTGCCTTTTTATATTCTGTTGCAAAATATGCAGGGAAAGATTCTATATATCTGAGTCTCATAGTAGGATCATTTATATTACCAGAGTTATAGTACAACTTTTGCATATAGCATTGATAATCTTTTATCCTACTCATATCACATAATTTGGCTTTCAAGAATAAATAAGTATTTCTAAGCTTGTCATTATCGACAAGTACCTAGAAATTCTTGAATTAAAGTTACAGTTAATGAGGCATATCCACCATTTAAGATGTCATCTTGATGTGGATTAGCATCCCACCATTCCTTGACTATGCCAACAAAACCATTTGCAATTATCTCAGCAATAGTTCTGGGATCCTTTTTATATAATAAAAGCTGAGAATTTTCCCATCCTATAATACCATGTATCAGTTCTTTAATTTGTTCTGGAGTAGAACAATCCAATTTGTACCAATTTGGTTGCAAGGTCTGTGTCCTTGCAGTATGATGCAGAGGCTCAAATGTAGATGCTTTAGAAGTTTCTTCCATTAAAACCATACTTTCTGCTTCTTCAGGGAGAAGCTTTGCCATACTTACAGATCCTTTGTCTGGAGACTTTTTATCAGAGATAAACAAAGGACTATTCTGTAGAAGAACAACTTTATGACGTGTTGAAGATCCAGAAGAATTAGCAACTTCTGTCTAAGAAATTTTTTGAGACCAATCTGGTTCAATCTCATTCTGCCTTTTTTGTGTTCTCTAGAATTTTTTCTATATGTGGGACTATCTCAGGAATAGGACTTGACATGCTCTTGGACTTGATCATCTTTGTGGGTTAACTCAATAGAGGACTCATGCAACAGGTGCAGGCTATTTTGTACAATCTTATGGGTAGTACCAATATTTGAAGCGATATCTTTTTTAGTATCCTCAGACTGACTAATAAGAGGTTGGACAACATCTATTACCTCTCTAGACACAATTTTAGGAATATCAGGACAAATGGATACATTTTTAGAAGCATTTTCAAGACTTTTATCAACCTTTCTCAATTGGATAGAAACATCATCAACTTTAGAGTTTAGTAATCTAAGAGCAGAAGTTATATCTCCTTTTTGGTGGAGTTCAATGGCTTTCAAAGTTTTCTTCATCTCTGCTAGAATAGACTCTTGGGATTGTAGACAATCATGGACAGACTTAACAACTTTATTTGTCTAATTTAACATTTTAGAAGACTCATAAGGGTCTACATGTCTATCTACAGTTCTTTGGTACCAAAAGATGGCTTTTTGGGTTTCATCAACTAAGATAGGATTTCACTACTGTCTAAGGATGGAAAAGAGATAGGATATTTGTTTCTTTAGAAGCCATATTATGGTTGGACCATTATAAGGGACATACTTTTGCTTTATAATCTTCTCGCAATCTTTACACCAAAGATACATCAGTGTTGGGATCGTGAATCAGACTATTATGACTACATATATAAGTTTGTTCTTTCATAGATTTTCTTGAGGGTTTGCTACAGAGAAACAAGAGGTATGCTGATCTAAAAGAACTAGATCGAGACATTTCAGATGCAGGATTTTTAGATCTAAAAGACAGAGTTACATTTGACTTGGATTCATTTATAGTTGTAGTATTTTCTAATCTGAAATGTTTTTTCTCAATGAATTTTTTAGACAGGGTCCATTCAAACTTTGATTTGAGACCACGAAATGAGTTCCTGGCTCAATTTTATGGCTTTCAATACTGGTGTGACTCACCACGCTGCTGCCTTTTGAGAAACCATGTTTGATGGCAGGATACATTGTATTAACAAGGCGATAGATGACCTTATAATGGATAGCCAAGGAGACAAGCTCTAGGCTTCATGTGTAGACCTGTGGTAACAAGATGCAGACGACAGGACTTGCTTTAAAAAATCTTGCTTTTGATATGACTTACTGGATAATTTGGATAAGGTTCAAAATATATTGGTCCATTATGGAGGCCAGTTTGAATAACAGCTAATAAGAAATCTTTAAAGCTTGCAAAACGCAAAGCTATTAAATAGCATAAAATTGAGACATTCATAGGCCAGAATGGAACAGTGGAGTAATTCTACTATTTTGACACATCCTATATGAGCAGATTTCAAAGTTTTTAGTTTTTCAAGTAACTGGATATCTTACCGGGATCTACTAAAGGTACATTCATACTCATGACTCTAGAGGTTTGGGGAATGTGGTTTGATAGATTCACAGATTTTTAAGAGTTGTAACAGCTATCAAAGGGAAAAGCAGTTAATTTATCATAGACTTGATTATATGGGATCTTTGGCACTTTGCATGCAGGTAAGGAAATAGAGAGTTAAATCATTCAAAGAACATAAATCTTACACAAGTAATTCATGAATTTGTTGAAGCTATTTGGCAATCTTCTAATTGCCAAAATTATCTTGAGTCTCTAAAAAGAAATCACAATGAAATGTCATATGAGGCACAACATTTGTTACTTTCAAGAGGAATTATTTCTAGTATCACCCTATAGTATGACAAAAGTCGCATCAAGGTTTATTGATCTGAAAATTCCTACTTCGGAGTTTCATACCAGGCAAGAACTTATGGTTTTCTACACATTACAATGGCAATGGAGATACTCAAGGTATTTGGAATCTCTTCCAGATCATATTCTAATTGAAGGAATCAGACTAAGACAATTTGGTCCTAAGACAAAATACATTATGGAGGTTTGAATTCTGTTAAGCTATGGCCTGAAGGACATCCTCTTGAGAATGATGCATGGAATAGACCAAGCACTCTAGGGGATAGGTAGTATATTGCTAATCATTTCAAACATTTCCTTTCTAGATATCTGCCAACTAAATTTTCTGACAGCCCTTTTCTTGAAATGCATCCTGATACTGTTAGAAATATTTTAATTAATTGTAAGATTCCCTGGTATGTCAAAGAATCATATTATGTTAAACCTAACATTTTACAGGGACACCATTCTAATCCTAATGGACAATTATGGTGAAAGGTTTATCTTCGTCATACCATGAATGTACATCCTCCTGCACCTGGTCATTTCTTACGGATCCCATAACATTATATTTATCCGTCACGAAGACATCTTAGCCCTAGATAATGATGGAACATCTTCAGTATCTAGAATTTAGTATGAACTGTAACACTCGTGACCACTACATTGCTGAAAGAAGAGATTGGGAGGAATCATCCAACTCTTTTGATATTGACACCAACCCCAGAGTCCAATTTCAGTCCTTAGCTATGATGACAGGCTTATTCTCATCGGTATGTATCTTGTACATTAAAGTTTTGAGATGACTTCTCTTTAGTCATTTCAAAAGCATGGTGGACCTCTCCACTTCCTAAAGGTGTTTTGTTGAGTGGCATGTACTCAATTATGTCTTCCACTTTTCTTAAGTGGGAATCTTCTTGTCTACCTAGGTTACCGGTTCCCAGTTTCAAGGTTGCCCTTCTATCCGGTGAAAAGCCTCTCGCATTCCTATATATATGGATGTTGAGACTCAGTCACTACATCATAGATTTGGGAGTGTTCAGTTCAGTAAGGCATATGTTAAGATCCTCATAGTTGTGATAAGTTTGTAATATGCAATATGTGAGTGTTGTAAAATTTGAGTTTGTGTGAACTCATTTTGATATGTCATACATATAAAATTGGCACATGAAAATTGATGTCATACATATACACATTTCAAAATTATTTTAATGATGATACTCATTAAAGTGTCCTAAAATGTATTTATAGGTAGAAGATTATTTTTTTATGTTTTTTTTTGTATAAATAGAGTGTAATTATTAAAGATATTTAAAAATACATATATTTGAAAAATGTTAAGTGATATCATTTTTAAGGTATTCTTTTTAGAGTTGTGGCATATGATATTGACTAATAATTCTATAATTTTCTCCACGAGTTTCTTATTGGATAGTGAGAGACGGTCTCAATCTAGCAACACCACTATATTGGGATCGAGAAAATATTTTTAAATAAATGATTTCAAACTCCACCATATGGCCAAGATAATATGTTTTATAGATTGACTTTTTAAAGCAAAACAAAAAAAACTTACAAATCTTAATTAAATGGACATTGAATTTAAGGTTGAACTTGTCCTATGACATTCAAATGGGCATAATTTAAGGTCAGTCATTGATTGTAAAGTACTCATAAATATACACAATTTAATGCCAACCATTAAGTGTTAAGACCTTGTAGACATTACACTCCACCACCACGTACCCTTGTTGCCATTATCTGACTTGGGTAGTAAGACATGTATTTAGAGGCATTTATATGATTTTTTGTGGGATTATGAAGCCACAAAAGAGGAAATGGGAAGGCCAAACAAGCAAATATACTTATTCCTTAACCAATCAGCCATTATGTTAGTAAGAGGATCACTTCTATTATGATGTTATCCCTATTGGCATAAGGATCATCATGTGTCGAGGTTTATATGCTACTGTGGACCAAGTCAACCAACCAATATGGGGGTTAATGTTTCGATTCAATGAGAATTTTTAGAGTTGTAAAACTAATTCCAAGATACGTTAAAGAAGGATATCTAACTTGAGTTGAAATACAACTTTTTCCCTATTCTAAAAATATAACAAAATATAATAATGTACTAACTACAATTCTTATTTTGCATTTACGTTATATAAACCATTAACAAAATTATACACATCTAAATTATGCAATTCTCTATTTTTGTATAAAATAATTGCATATTCCATCAATTCATATAATAAAGTAAAAAAATACATTCATATGCACATTTTGTCTAAATAAATAGAGGATTTCAACATCTATTTTATTAAATTTCAACAGGGAGTTCATAGTTTTACAGAGAGAACTTATCTAAGACAAATGATCAAGAATTTGATACAAAATTCCAATGCCACACATAGGTAAATAGACACCAAACTATGGCCACACTATTGAGAGGAAAGGTTATACATCTAGTGTATATTCGCCTTGCCCTAGCCAAGAACCATCCCAGGTTGTATGTTGTACCCCTGGTTAGGACACCTCTGGTGCCTCTCTCTCTCTTGCCCACCACCTGTCTGTAACTTGGTCAACTTTGGAATTACTCCACAAGTTCAATCTTGGATACAACTACACAGTCTTGCTTAAACTCTCCTTGTAATTGTTTTTCTCTCCTTGTAAATGTAATGATGATCTCTCTTCACTTTCATATCCCTCTTTACAACATTTCACGGGTAGTTATGAACCAACACAATGGTTGCACCTTTTCACTTTTAATTAATCCTCTTTAATCAAATAATCGGGATGTTCACTCCCACTTTTATTTTCAATAGTTTATTACAACAGCTTTGTTACAAAGAATCTCAATTCAAACTTGTTATTGTTTATATAAATTAAAAAGTCTCTAATGATTAAAGCTTTTGGGGATTTAGTCACATAACATGAGTTATTAAGGCATACGTTTAGAGGCATATATATATATATATATATATATATATATATATATATATATATATATATATATATATATATATATATATATATATATATATATATATATATATATAACTAGAGACTATTATATTATGGTATTGATTGATGAGACTATTGATATTTTCTAAATATTGATATTGGAAATGTGGAAACGAAGGATATTATATATCTTTATTCTTGTAAAAATCAATAACTCTTAATTCCCTCGGTAAGTCTACATTTTTTGTTAAATTTAAGAGAATTTTGGAGTCAAGAACAATGGAAGTAGATTTCACATTTTGGTGGAGCCAACCTAACAGGGAAAGAGAAGGAGGATGATAACATAGATCTGAAGCAAAGGAAAAATGGTAGGGAAAAAATTCCTATGGGGATTGGCTCAAACTCTATTAAAATATAGGGTAATGAGTTTGTTAGTACAAGTATTGCTTCATCCACTAGTTCACCTTTGTAGATGACATGGGAAGATCTGCTTGCGTATTTTGTCTTAGGCATGGAAATGAGAATGGAGATCCCTCCTTTAAATTTGGTGGTTTTTGTATGCAAGTAAAACATACCAAGGGCGGGTTCTGGTTAAAGGTAAGATGAATGTCTTTGCGTTTAATTGTCCTCTCTTCCTTTTTTTAGATTAGAGATTATTACATCTTCAATTTCCATATTTAATAGTTGATATATTTGCCTCTAATTTCAATAATTCCCTAATTGAGAAATTTTGGGGATCTAGACCCTAACATTGACCCGTTCAAGATATGGGTTGTAAGGAAATGTAAACCTAATGGCCATATGGGAATCACAATCATGGTAAAAGGATTCTTTCTGATTCTCTTCTCCAACCCTGATGACTATGTTAGTACACTCCTTGGGGGTCTAGTTTCTTAGGAAATTAGGTCTCTACTTGTAAAAACATAATCGAGGGTTTGACCTTGGAAAAGAAAACATTCAATTGATCCCTATTTGGATCATATTGCAAGGACTCCCTTTGGAATATTGGGCTGAAGAAGCCATGATGGGTATTGATAAATCCATTGGAAATCATCGCCTTTAACACTGTTACCAAATCTAAAAAAAATATTTGTGTTTTCCATATTTTGTGCCAATGTTATGAGTAAGATTTTTCCTTCTTCTACCACTTTGTCCTTTAAGTTTGAAAAATGGGTGCAATGCATCGCGTAAGCTTGAATGTTATGGTTTTCCAATCTTGCCTAAATTTTTTTCATCACATGATAGAATTTTTCCTTCTAAGATTAAGGAGCAATGAATCTAGTATTAAAAAAGGAGAAGACCTATCAAGAACATCCCCAAGGAGTTATGATTGAGAAAAACAATGAATAAAGGAATATAAAAGAAAATTATTTTATCATCTTTCGATATGAATAAGGAAAACCCCCTATCTCTACTTATAAAAAATATCAAGGACCTCAATCAAATCACAAAATGAACCATAAAAAAGGAAACACTATATAGTGTTAAATAAATACCTGTGTCATTGAACCAAAGCCCTCACAAATGGAAGATAGGAGACGTGTCTTTGTAATTCAGAATCCAAATTCTAAAAATGAGCCTACATTGGAAATTAAGGAGGTGATTCCCGACAATTTGAACTAATTTTAGTTGTTCCTGAAGGGTTCAGATTCAAGGATGGGAGATGATGAATATTTGAACAGGGAGAAGAATGATGCAAAGGTAGAAGATAATTAGGAGGAACCCGAAGTATGTGAAAACCAAATTACATATCACTAGGAGGAATATGCTAAGAATGATCCCTTGGATGGTGACATTCCTAGGTTTCATTCAGAAACTCAATCTCAGGATTTCACTTTTGTTCTTACTATGAATAGAGAGTGAAGAATGCAAGTTTTTGCCTCTTGGGAGGGGGCTAAGTTTAAGGATTATAAACATAGGGTGTTAGAGGGTGATAAAGTAAAAAACTCCCCTAGAGGATCTTAATGTTGACGACGACATTAAATGGATGGAATGTTATGTCACACAAAAAAGGAAAAGATAAAATGGGGCCTACTATGGTTCAACCAAGCATTAAATTAACAAGTGCCATTGAAAATGAGGGAGATTGTTAAATCCATAAACTCGTGTAGATTTAACTATTTATTTCGTTTTTGTTTTTTGATTTTGTTCCCCATCATTTTCTAGGGACAACAATTGTCTTTGGATTTGTTAGAATCCCTATTATGTTTCGGTTTGGTTGGTTGTTTCATTGATATTTGGTTGAATTTTGTATTAGTTGGTTGTTGTCACAACATGTAGTCACCTCAATGAATATGTTAATCATATTTTATCATTTTCCTCCTTACCCAACTACACCTTTACCTTTGCAACCTCCCATGCTACACTACCTCTGCACATTCGTCCAAACAACTCACTATGATCACACTCACTGTTACGAGCTTCTCCATTGACCTTCTGACTCACCAACTATTGATCTACCCTATCATTCCATCATTTTCCCATGTTATACACAACCCACTAAATGCCAACTACACCCATGACCTGCACCTCAACATTTATTGTGTTATATTCTATTACTGTTACTTTACTAGAGAGCTCTACCCTGATGAAAGGTGAGTTTTTTATTTGTATCTCAAGTGTTTCCAAATCTTGTGCCTAGTTATGAGGAGAAAGCATTTGATATCCCAATACTTTTTTATTTCCCTCTAAGTATCAAACATATAATGCAAAATTGTTATTAGAATTTAGTTATTTTGTAATGAAAACCACAATTACAAATATTGCAATTACAAGAATAGGATTTGATTATATGGAGTGTGTCATCTCCTCATTTGTTGTCTCTTTATCTTCTAGGTTGTACTTTAAGCTTTTATAATTAAAGTAATTTGTGAACTATTATACTATAAAGGAGATAAGTTCTAGCCAATGAGGTTTAGGTGAGTTGGTAAAATGGGCCAGTTGTGTCCAACTCCACCTACGCTCAAAACTTCATAAAGGCACCAAATTCATGGCTCCGATCAAAAAGCATTTAACAATAAAAAAAGAAAGAAAACATTTATAAACTCATAATAATGTTGGTTGGAACTTACAAGTAATGACCTGCTTAACTCTTGTTAGAGTAGTTGATTATGCATACCTAATAGAAAGGGGCCATATTGAATTTTGATAGATCAACGTATGTGAATTTTTTGGGAAGTTTTCTACCAAATTTGAGAGGAGCTTGTCACTATCTTCTTTGTGATTGTATCTATGATAACTATGTTAGGAATATATGCATATCATCTTTTCATATTGTTTGTCAACAAAGGAAAAAGTATGTACAACAAAACTCATAAACCAAAAACATGTACAATTGTATATATATGAGTAAATGTTGCGTCTAGATATCTTTATCAATGTAAAGAAATAAATTTGTTTGGGTTTGAGGGAACCATCTACCTACTTGTATCTTCTTTACCATCTCAATGTTTGAAGTCTCCCTAATTTGAAATTGTAAGATTAAAATTTTCAAATTAGGAAGAATTGAAAGTACATAAGATTCAACTAATCACTATAGTTAAATGAGAAGCATCATACCCGGTCACATAACATTTCACATTTGAATGCAAAACATGTGTCATTATGAATGAAAGACTACATTGTATACAATACATGATTCGAGACAAAAAACATGAATATTAGATAAATTCAATTATGTTAACCATATGAACAGTTGCACTATTTTTTTGGGAACATCCACTCAGAGCTCATCACAAAAAGGGAGAGAATTTTTGCAAATATCTCAAAATTATTTCATGTAACCCATTTTCTCCTTTCCACACTAATCTTCATGATACAGTAATATAATTTAATTTGGTAGTTAAATTTGAAAGGACTAAGTTGTTGAGTATTCACAACGAGGATGGAAGTAACATGATTTGATAGATGCAAATCTATGATTAAACGATTACCAAAAATAGTTGTGACATCAATAAGGGTGGATAAGGACAGTCAAGCACATGACATCTCAAGTGCAAATTGGTTGTTGGATAGCCCGCTCCTTCATGACATCTACTACAGTGTTTTGAGTGTTGTTCTTTGTGTTCAAAATCACAAAGTAAGGGATGAAAGCTCAATTTTGCAAGAATAGATTAGTTGTGAAATATGTTAGCAAGAAATTTCATGTAGTCACATTTGGCACACTTGATAAGTGTGTCAAGGCTTATAGCCATATCGAGTTTGAAGATGTTCTAAAGGGATATGGGTTGTTGCTATGGTGACCAACACAAATGAGGAGATTTGTATTTAGCATGATAGATTGAGGCATGTACATTTCATAAATGTGTTGACGATTCATTTGAATATGGTATGTGTTCTACCTTCTATCTTTCTATCCAAGGGTGTATAAGGGGTGTGTTCTCAATGAGCATCTCTAGAAAAAGTTTGAGAAGTGCATTGCATATCATGCAATGGGGAATCTAGAGTTAGATCATTCTTATTGGAGCTACACAAACATTCTATCTCTATTAATACTGACTTATATCTTGACCTTTACTAATGAATTTTTTAATGAGGAATTGGATCTATTTTATGAATCAAAATTCTATAGCCTTGGAAAAGTTCATTGAGTGGAAAGTGTTGGTAGAGAATCAATGGGAGAGTATGCGAATTATGATTTGGAGGTTTTTAGTCTAAAGCATGGTATTGTATGGAAAAGGAATGCATCATATATTACTCAGCTTAATGATGTAGCCAAGAAAGAAAACAAAATGCTCGCTAATATGGTGTAGTGTATGTTCCAAGCCAACATTATGCATGACAATTTTTCAGGTTGAAGCTTTTTTGTGTGCAAACTGTAGACACAAAATTATGCACTTGGGTACATTTCTAGGTCCTAAAAGCATACTATCATTTATATGATTCCTAAGCAAGAAAACTAGTAATTGACGACTATCGTTGGCCTCTTTGTTTTGTTTCTGGTTTTCTATTTAGTTTTACATACCCTACAATCTAATTGAAATTTAACTTATTTATATGTAATGGCTTCAAACACTAGTGCCCATCTAGGACAACAGTGCGCATGTCCCCTCTAGGCGCCCCTAACCCTTTCTCACCTTACTCACTTCTTTTGGGTCTCTTTTATCTTTTGGGCATATTTTTCATTTATTGGTCGACCTTCCAGCTATCAATTACAAGATTCAAATAAGGGAATCATATAAATACATAGTTATGTGACCAAAATCAAGGACCAAGCACTAAACATTACTAGCATCACCTAAGCTTGCATCCAAAAGGCACGTAAAGAACTTTAAAACATACATCTAACATCCACTCAAGGGACAACGGCTAAATAAACTCTACATACACAACATAGGAAGGGGAAGTTTATTATTCCATCCACACATTCTACTACATTGCTACATCTAGCTACAACCTGCTATCAAGTGCACTTGCACAAGGGCATCATAGGGCACAATTTCTACACACACTCACTAGAACTACATGGAGTTTGAGATGTGGTGTAACACTCGGTCGTAAGTTCACTCTTGGGGTGACCGTTGGGGTCAGTCCAATTCCCCATATTGCATCTTTCTTTTTGGGTTTAATGTGGCTTTTGGGTTTTTGCAGGTGAACTTATATTTTATAGGTTATAGGTACCCTCAATGATCATTGTGCGACTCTCAGGCAATCAACATGAATCAACAACGACAATCTTGTGACACAGTGAAAACCAAATTTTGATTATTTGTGCAGTCATAGGCGCCCAAAAGAGGTCTTTCGTGCCCCTGTCATGTCATGGGCACCCATGTTCGACCTTGTTTCTGCATTCCAGAATTTATTGTGAGCATTGACGACACTCTTCCCAGTCTGTTTTTCACTTCTTCCCATTCAAATCAGTCCCAGATCAAGTGTAAATCAACTAATTCCTCTTTCTTTCTTCTTTTCTTAGGGTTTTAAATATTACACCTTAGTTTGCTTGCGTCATTTCTTCATTTATGCATTTATACATTATTGGTTTAGTAGTGACTCTGAAATGTTTAGATTTAATTCAAATCAAATCAAATCACAAACTATATTTTGAACGAGGTTCCTATTATGGCCATGAAGTATGTGACACCACATGAGAAGAAGTGTTGTATGAAAATTGTTATTATACGTTACAATGAATTTTTTGGTGTTGCATGGGCTCATACTTCGAATAAAATATTGAAGAAGCTAGATCTTCATAGTTATGTGTGCAATATTGGGATACTAAGAGGAGACTAAACCCTACATATTATTAAATGTGGCTAAGTACGATTTTATCATCTAGAGGGGTGATGTTTTTGATAACATGATATCATATGAGGTTGTACAAAAGAACAGTGAAGAATATTTGAGTACTCTATAAATCTATAACGTGAGATGATGAGGCTATTAGATGATGTGGCTCTTCAGTTGTGACTTTAGTATATGAGGAGATTGCTTCATGAGATGATGAGGTAGGTTTTGTGCATTATACATTGAATTATGTGGCAACTCAAATTAATGAGGGGGAATTAGGTGGTGATGCTCTAGTTGAGGTTTCCCCGTATATGATGATCATAATTATAGGTGAGGGATTATTCAACACAAGTGGGTGATTAAAACTCTTGAAGAGGCTAAGGAGAATACGAGAATGGGTCTACCACATGGAAGACTCGTAGTTAAAAATGAGGTTATTTTTTCTCACATAACTAGATTTTAGACATTCTTGATCCTCAATCCTATGAGGCCAATAACATGTTTGCGTAGGAGGAAGGTATGACAAATGAGGACAACTCCTTGGTGAAGAATAATACTTGATAGCTTGTATCTTATCCAACAGGGAAGAATATTGTGAAATGCAAGTGGATGTATAAAACTAAGTGTATTTTAAAGATTTTTTATTGAGAGGTATACGATGCTATTAATGACTAAATTATACTCTTAAAATGAGGGCATTAAACATGCTCTAGTTCCCAAGATAAAATCCATTTATAGTATTCTTTCTCAAGTAGCTAGATTTTCATGGAAGGTGGACCAAATGAATGTGAAGTGCATGTTTTTCGATGGAGATTTTCATGGAACATCCACCCAATTATAGTATCATGGTGATTCTAAGTTTGTATACAAACTTAAGATTTTGCTAAGAAAATTAGTGTTCACATAGTTATTTGGGTGTTTATTGTAACGTGAATAATTATGTTAGTAATGATTCACTCGTGGTTATTTAGATTAGTTGTTAGAATGTATTATATACAAGTAATATTGTTGTGAATAACAACAATAGTTATGTATATAGATTGATATTGTTAGAGAATGTTGTTAGGGATACAAAGAAATATGTATGGAGATATGAGCTCCATAAATATAGGAATGCCTTTCCTATATAATTATATAATCCGGATTAACTTTGTAATGGAGAATAGAGTGTGTGAAATATAACATGTGAAATTAAATATTCTGTCTAATCGATGTTGCAATAATAATTCTATATGTTAAACTTTGACCAAATTCTGATTTGGTATCAAAGCGAGTTCGGGTCCTTTCGGTTAAGGCCGTGTAGATTGAAGAGGGGTAATTTTATCATGTTCTCAGTTGCCCCATATTATGAGATAATAAGCATCGTTCTTTCCATTGTGTTTAGTGTAGTTTTGTAGTGTATTATTCTTGTTGTGCATCATACAACTCAGCCATGTCTTCAACGTTGCTGGTAAATCTCCATCAAAGCCGTTATCATCCTTATCATGAGTTTTTGCACCATCCAGTCACTTTCAGGATCGGCACACATTAGATAATATTTATTTCGCTCCAACCTTGATTTCTCAGTACAGAGCTCGTAAATCACTACGAGATAGGTGTTCAATTTGTTTAGAGTTTGTACTCTTCTCCTTGTCTTTGTTATAAATTGCTCTTGGAAATGTTTTCAATATCCCTGCATCTAGTCAATCTTCTTGTAACCATACGTTTGCTAGGATCATGTTATAGATAATGGGATAAATCACAATTGTCAATATGAGAATGACCATTATCATTCAGCTAAAGCTAATTTTACAATAGTCCAAGTGAGATTTTATGCTTAAAGAAGCACACAAGTGCCGGTATCGAAACTTGCACCTATTTGGCGTTGACATATAGCGGTTGTTGCTCATCTACTTTTGTTTACTGTCACATCAGTGTACGCCAATTGGGTTGGTTTGTGCATTCATCTATTTTTGGAGCAAATATATATCTGGCTTTCACTACCCACGCACAGTCCTGCATTACCAACCACGTGAGAAAATTCTATTCACTGACATAACATGTAATGTTCTTGACCTACCAATACTTGTTGAGATCTACATTAGAAATCGATGATAGCGTTTGATTTCAAGCTAGTAGCAGTCTTGGTGGAAAAATAATTTATCCTAGGACAAATTAGTGATTTTTCATCAACGGTTTGGGGTTAGGCCCCTCCTATTCAGGTATGGGGAGGCTCCCATTTATTGAATGTAAGGAACAAATGAAATTGTGGGTGGTCATTAGGTCGGGAATCACAAAGGATTACTCCACTAAACATGTGGCAAACTGCTTGTATGAAATATAAGAGAAGAATTTACTTGGAGATAGGAAAATAGTTAAAATTATGAGTAGGCACTTGCAGATTCTCACCAACATTAACCAAAGTATTTCCACATTCAATAGTAATAAGAACAACAGTGTAAGCAATAGAAGGACTAACAAATTGGAGACACAAAGTTCTACAGATTCATTAATCAAATATATAAAGTTCTTTCTTGGTTGTACAAGATTTGTACAATTCCTGTAAAGTTGGAAAGTGTAGAGTGTAAAAGAACATAGAAAATGAGATAGAAGAATGCAGTTTATTGCTTGCAGTACGAGAACAAAAGCTAACCACCAACCCCTTGGAATAGAGAAGTCGTCCCAATTTATAGCTTTTCAATTATGTCTCTTCCTTTCCCTCTCATGTGACTTTTCCTCCTCCCACCACTTGTGACCTATCACATTCACTAGGAGTGAAATTAAATCCTTTTCTTATTTTTGAAAAGGAACTTTTACAATGCAAAATTAGAATTCGCTTAAGTGAATAGGACAAAAATTCAAAAATTACATTCCCAATGAATAAATAGAATGCAATAAAGAGGAGGAGATAGAAGTGATAAAGCTCGAGACAAAGAAGCTTCTCTTGATGAAGAGCTTGCTCTCGATGAACTCATTCGTTGTTAAGATGAATGCTACAACTGGTGGAATCTTCCTTGGCTACTTTTCTAATCAGGGCATGTGATCTTCTCGTGTCATGGTCCTCATGACCATTGCCTCAATGCCTTGGCTCTCAATAGAGCTCTTGATGTTTCAACACCCTCATAAGCTTCATGATGCTCTTGTGTTCACCTGTTTTCCAAGTGGAAATCTTTTACACGCATTAGTTTACTCTAACATGTTCCTTGCCATGGTGTGATTCACATGATGTCCATCCTCTTAGAAAGAGAATTGAACACAAGGTAAAAGTTGGAATGTGGAGATCATCACCTTCCTCCTCGTGACTCCCTTGAACTTCAAAATTCACCTCTGTGACAAAGATATCTCTTTTTTGGATGGAATCAACCTCGAGAGACCAAAGCACCTTCTTGTCCACTCGTTCCTCATTAAAGAGGTCTTCTTCTTTACAAACCTTGTTTGATATCACTTTCCTTTCATGGTCCACATCACATATCATCCCAAGTTTGATTGGTGGCAAGCCAAGATGTATATGACCCTTATCATTGTCAAGTAGAGAAACTGCTCCCATACTCAACTGAAAGTGCATACCAAGAAATTATGGGTTTGTAAGGTTACCATAATGTCCCGCAACTAGCCCAATCATTCTTGGATGTTCATTCATCAGCACAGGAAGCTCAACATCCATGTTTTTTAACCAATATCCCAACACTTAACTCTTTTTAGTAAGTCTTAATTTAAGAAGTCTATTTTTTGTAAGTTGCTTAATTGACTCTTTTGAGTGTTCTTGATGTGGAATGAGTGATGGCAACTCAGAAAATGAACTGTTTAAAATACTTACTAATTATAGACTGTGAAACTTGGTAAGACTTACTATTTTTAAAAATGTGTCTTCTAGGTATCGGAATGAGATGATAGTGGTCTCAAAACTTTTGTTATTTCACAAGCATGTTTTTCTCCAATTTTTAGAGGATTTCAATTGTAAGAACTCCTTAGATCTGAAAAATGAGTTTGTATAACTAGAAACTTCATTTGGCCATTAAAAATTCTTCAGAACACCAATGGATACAAGGTTAGGATCATTAGAAGGGAATTTTTGAGAAGAATTTACTATTAAAATTTCATGGTAAATGAACAAGGGGTTTGCGAGATATGAGCAAATTTCTATATTTAGTATATGAGGTCTCAGGCACACTCCAGCAACATAACAAGGAAAGTGAGCTTGGGAGGGAAAATGAAATTTTAATAACAACAAAAATGGGTAAGTATGGATTTTAAACATTTCACTTACTCATTTGCACTTTAACTCACATCTAACCCATCAAGGCTCAATCGGGGTTAGACGTGGGTTGAAGTGGAGTTGCACCCTTAAAAGTAGGGGACATTTGAAGCAAGGGAATACGAGGTGCATCAAAATGTACTTTACATCAAGTCATGACAAGTGTCAACAAGGGGTTTCGTGAAAGTGAGATGAAGGGGGCTGAAAACAAGCTCTCGAGGCTCAATTGTGGTTCTACATATGTCTGGGGGCTAATTGAGAGAGGTGGAGCGCACTTTTTTGTCCCTCTTGTCCCCTTGCACCATGGGACAAGGGACACTCATCCTTGAAAATTGTGTCCAAGGTGTAACTATCATGAGGAGGGAGCTGATTTTAACTTGAAGATCAAATTTGCACTTCTAACATTCCAAACACTCCAAGTTGTGATTTTTAAGTGACAAAAATAACTCCATCATAGGGGGGCACACTTTTGTATCCCTATTGTCTCCTTGCACCTTGGGATAAGGGAAAATGGAAAATCAAACTTGAAAAATGTGCCAAGGGGGTCCACAACATGAGGAAGGGGTCTAATCTTGTGTTGTGCTTGCCTAACAGCCCAAGTCGCATGTCTTAAGTGACGAAATAAGTGCATGCATAGGGGTGCACTTTTGTGTCCCCCGTGTCCCCTTGCACCAAGGGACAAGGGACATACAAGGTTGAAAAGTGCGCCCAAGTTTTTAAGTTATGTTGATGGAATCATCTAGATGTAAAATTAAAACACGAAGATTGTATTTTCCACCTCGGGAGTAAAATTTGGAGTTCAGAGGTGAGACCTTATATGATTTTGAATCCAAAATATACACTGAGTTCATTCCAACAACTTTCAATACTTGGTTCATCCTAAAACTTTATTTATGGCACCATTCACCCTTTCGACACGGAGGAGCAGCAGGATTAACCCAGATTACCACAGAGGGTGGTGAGGTCAAGGATCAAAATTAATATATCCACCATGTAATAGACTCAAAGAGATTTCCATTGAATATTTTATGAGCTTCCAAATCCTTCCAAAACTCCCAAAGTCTTTAGAACAAGGTGACTTTCTCTGTTGAAGTCTTCATTCCTTGTGCTTGAAATGACTCGATTTTGCTTGAATTGTTTCCGACATCACTTGCCTCCACATATTTTCCCTAAACTACCTTGGATCACTTCATTTCTCTTCTGCATAACTCTCATAAGGGTTGATACTTTCCAGTCGAATTCCGGGGGATGTTCTCATGCTACAATATGGTTAAAAATGGCCAATTTAGTGCTTCAGAGAGCACTATTCTACCTTGAAGTTTAGTCTCACTGTGAAATCTACTTAGATCCATTCCCCTGGATATGAAACACATTTGAAAACCATGTTACCACATTCTTCTCATCCAGAATGATGATGACACAGACTCGGAGGGACTGTGTGGGTTGATGGGCTTGCTAGAGGAAGGATTCACAATGATCGAGGAAGGGGTTTTCAAATGTCGGGCTTAGTTGTCATGACCAAAATTTTCAATTTTGTATGCTAGACAATTAGCATGATAACAAGTCGAATCTCATTTATCGAAGGCGGAAATAGATAAAGAAAAATATATGTATTCGCAAAAAGCCTTGAATGAGGAAGAGGTCGCTTGTCTACAACTAGACGGGGCAACTTACGCATGGTTAGACCTGGATTCCTTGCATCGAGATCTATATCCTCTAGATCGGGAGGGTTAAAACTATTGCAAAATGGACTCAATCATTCACATCAACAAACAAGTCTGCAAACTTATAGGTATTTAGTCTATTCTGTATTTAGGACAATCTAGTACAGTGTAGAGGTCATTTGTGTTGTATAGCTGAGTTGTAAAAAGTTTGTAATAAGTCCTTTGTATTTGTGTAAAATTGTGTCTCATTAATTTCACTTGTTTGTAAAAGTCTTTTCGAGTTGGTCATAGTGTCAATGAAAATCATTATCATTCAAATCAATTGTGTCAAATATTTTTGTTGTTAAGAGTCGGTTTTATGTCAAAAGAATTGAAATAAAAAATGAATCAAAAGTTAAAAGTCATTTTTTCGTCAATATAGTGTATTGAGTCATGTTGTCAAGAGTCAAATAATTTGTTTGTAAATGGATGCATTTTCGGTAGAAACTGACATCCACAAACATTTCACATTATGGGGGGGAGTCATACGATAAGAACAATGTGGAAACCTTTGAGCTTCAAATCTTCATCGGCTAAGTAAGCAACAACATGAAGGAGATTGGAGGAAACAAAGAAAGGAGGCTTTCTATGGCTCTTGTTAGCCAGTAGCGATGGGGCCACTTCTACTTTAATGGCATGTGTTTTGTTTTTCAGTTGTGTGGTGTGGTAATTGCATTTCTTTTTTTTAGTGTGTTTTGTAATAAGAATAGAGGTTCATTCATGTTCACTTATAGATGTGACTATTCATAATACAACCCCCTAATGTAAATATATAGTGGGAAAATAAAGCACAAAAGAAGAGCAACATCATGATACTTTCAAAGGATGAATAGTTAGATGTGTTCTTATTCATACCTAGGTTTTTGGTAAACCTTTGTAAAACCTTTCAAGGTTGTGCAAATGGTTCCTACTTGATCTTACACACTAAGTAGGTCAAATGTGTTCCCTACAGTGAATGGTTGATAAGCATATGGTTCATGTACATATTCCCACACTAGTTCAGTCAGATGTTCCCGACAGTGCATGGTTGATAAGAAGTTGATGTGTTCCTTCTTCTACCTTTAGTTCGAGTTGTGTGCCAAGATCATGAGCAAGCAAAGGTGAGAAAGCTACAGAAGAAGTGTGAAAGTTTTTTGCTACCGTGTAAACACTAGGGGGGAATACGATAGTAATAATTCAGTAGTGGTTGTTTAGGTTAGTTAGAATATATTATATACGAGTAATATTGTTGTGAATAACAACAATAGTTGTGTATATAGATTGATATTATTAGAGAATATTGTTAGGGATACGAGGAGATATGTATGGGCATCTTAGCTCCATAAATATAGGAATGCCTTTCCTATATAATTGTATAATCCTACATGAACTTTGTAATGGAGAATAGAGTGCGTGAAATATAATATTGTGTGATATTAAAGATTTTGTCTGATCGATGCTACAATAATATTTATGTCTATTAAACTCTGACCAAATTCTCATTATATTGAAGCAAAACCCCAAAGTAGGGTATTCGAAAGAGATAAGTTCTTTATCTTGTGGCTTTACCAAATTCGAGTTTAACCATAATCTCTATAAGTACTTGATTTGATTATTACTAGAGATGGTACTTATTTCATCAACAATCTTGAGAATGAGTTGAAGAAGACATGTGAGATGATCAAACTAGGTGTATTGCATTTATTTTTGGATACAAACATTGCCATTGGTGGATGGTACATTTATCTCAATGCCTAAGTATGCACTTCACTTTTTGAAGAATTTTAACATGGATAAGTGCAAATTGTTAGTTACTTCGTATTAATTGGGAGTTAAAAGTCGTATCTGAAGGGAAGAGCATTTTTAAATGCAAATGGATTCATAAGACCAAGTATAGTTTGGTTGGTTGAATTGAGAGGTGTAAGATGATATCAGTGGCCAAGTGATGCTCTTAGGAGGGCATTTATTGTTGGGAGACATACTTCGATTCCAAAGATTAAATTTATTTGTAGTGTTCTTTATCGTGGTCAAATTTTGACGAGAGGTGCATTCAATGGATGTGAAGTATGCATTTTTCAATGGTGATCTTTGGAACAAAAATTATATGGAGAAACCACCTAACCATGAGCAACGTGGTGACTCTAAGCTTGTTTACATGGTTAAAAAGTCACTATGAATTGAAGAAGTCTCTAGTCATGATATCAAAAGATAAAGTTCTTTATGTCTTGTGTCTTTGCCAAATTTGAGTCTAGCCATAATGTTTATGTGAAGCATGTTGACAGGCATATGTTGATTATTGAGCTTTAAGTTGACAATTCCATTATTACTGGATACATTACTTTGATCACAGTCTTAATGAGGCATTGAAGAAAACTTTTGAGATGATTATATCAGGTGTGGTGTATTGCTTTTCTTGGATATGAACACTATAATTGAAGGACAACTTTTTTTACGTATGCACTTGAATTGTTGGAGTTCAGCATGGATAAGTGCAAGCCATCAACTACATTAGGAGTTAAGCCGTTGGATTAGTGTATTACACCTCAATGCTCTAATGTTCCAATGTAGCTCATGGTTTGCCTTTAACTATGTTAAAAAAATTCTACCAAGTTGAGTGTACACTTAAGCAATGAGAAAAATATCATTTTCAAATTGCATTATTTGTATCCCAAAAACGTTAAGCAATAATCTTGAGTCAACACGTCTCAAAATCCTTCAACTCGTCCTAAAGAATGTATATCAAGGAAGCATTCTCACGTAATAATCAATTCACCTACATAAAGCACCACAATCAACATTTGACCATCAGTATACTCCTCATAAACAATATAGTTAAAATCAAATATTGTGAATGTACCACTTGTTGATTTTTTACACATGAAACTTGTTTGTGGCCTTTTGCAATGAAACATGTGTAGGTACATGCAAGAGCCCAATGAGAACAATTTGTGGCAAATGTTCAAGTGGATACTACAATACATACATGGCAATTCTTTGGGGATCGCATCCCTAATGGTAGTGATGGGATATACATACCTTGTTTGGCATGTGATAGGGGATATACATACCCTATTTGGGTGTGTATAATATCGAATCGTTATAATGCAACATCCATTACCAATGTGAACTATAGAAGATCAGCCTATTCAACATGATACTCACGCATTGATCGTGAGGGATGGCCTTTGATAAGAGCAATCTATTATACCATAATCAACAACGAGCATACAATTTCGATTGCTAATAATCCAATCGAGGGTTTTGTGACTACGCATATGGAAGTTCTACAGTGGAATGTTGGACCTTGGATAGGTGCAAATTAGTGATCGAATTGTAGACATCATCACAAAGCCACTTGTTATAGCCATGTTCATTTTAATTGAGATAAATGTTTGCACTTTTAAAATATTGTTGTTTGAGCTTTCAAAACTTGTCATTTGAGGAAAGACACATAAATAGCTCCCTTCATGAAAAGTTTGACAAGTGTATACCACATTTTGTGCCTGTAAGTTGTGTTTAAGGAGGGATACTATAGTTATTTAACCCATTCTTGGGCCCATTGACTTACAAATATTTTGGTATGCCTAAAGGATTGATGTTGAGCATAGCAAGCTATATTGTTTACTCTCCATGTATGTTATATGCTACATATGCATAAATAAAGGCCATTTTCATCCATATCTAGTAACATTCAATTTTCATATCTATACCAGCTAGTATACATCTTTCTTACACTTGTATTTCCAAAAATCTTTCAATAATTCAATCTTTTATGCTTCTTTAATGGAAATATTGTTCTCAAGTTTCCTTATCTTGGTCCTTACGCATCAATAAATGTTACTTTTATGTCGATAATAGATCTTTGCACTGCACTTAATTCTCACAAGGAAAATATAATATGATCGATTAGCTATAATGCAATACTATGAAACAATTGCTATGACACACTAAGTACCAATTACTCTTAATTATAACCTTCACAATATCAATTGGGATAAAAGTGATTCATAGTGGACACGAAACCAAATGTCTAAACACCAAACAACCTTGAATGCCAAATCAGCCAAATAATCTTAGCTATATATTAGCAACACATTTTCTAGTTACTTAGGAGCTGGTTAGATATTAAAAGTATTAAACAGTTATGAATGGAATAGAAAAATACCTCGAGGAATGCTTCATGTTTAACAAATTTCGACAATTGTTGTATACAAAATGATTGACATGTAACTAAATACAGACCAATAGCAAATGAATTATGTGTCAACTTCTAAACCGTCAAAAACAAGTACAACATTTGCACTTCAATCGAAAATAGTGGACATGTGGAGCTTACTTCAGGTAGAAATAGAGGTTAACTAACCGCTTGAGAGCAATGTAAACATTGTCTCAATTTAAATACTCTATCACTGTGGTTTCATGAAGAAAACTGTGTATGTTTGCTTTTTCTTTCTTTTTTAACATCTCGTCATTCTAATTAATTTCAAACTATTGGGTCAAGGATTTGATAATACATTCTCCATATAATGAAAATCTGCTCTCTTATACAATGGAGCCGATAGATAATGATAGCGAACTCATTTAACACGCCTCTTCTTTTTTGACCATTTATTATGCATTTGACTTCTCTCCCTCTTCTTATTTTGCTTGTTAAATGATCTTCCAACTAAGGATGGCTGCTCTTTTAGGCCAAAGCTCTTTGCAACATGACCCAAATGAAGCTTTTTCACCTGAAATATTCTTTTGAGATCACCTCGATGAGCAGCATATGCACGCACAAAAGAACAGAACGCATCTTTTGCAAGCTGTTTCATGCTTTCCTGCATGTGAAAACATCAAATAAGACCTATAGTAAAACAAAAGGTTCCAAAACTGAAGTAGATAAACAAACTAAATTACTTATCACATCAAAATGGGAAACAAATTGATGGTACAGCAAAATCATTTATCAAGTTGGGACAAGACATAAAGATGATGTTCAATATTTTTGGAAGGTCAAAGATGCTTTCAGCGTCAACTTAGAATGCAAAATAAGTTAATAACCTTTTGATAAGAACTGACTAGGAAAGGACAAAGGATAACTTGAGACCACTGAAGCATTGTATCTCTGTTGCGCATATTTGTTAATCAACTTTTTTGGATTACTATCATAAAAATGTACATGTTGGTGTTTGCTTGTTGGATTGGTTGATATATTCCCAATCATCAATGTGTGAAACTTTAGTTTGAGTGGAGTGATTCCTTTTCCTATGTCAATAATAGCGGGAATATTAGGAGTATTACGTTAGTATGTCATAAGTTTCGTACACGACATAATTGGTTAGTATTAATGTTTACTATGTTATGTGTGCGTGGGGAATTACGTGAGTTGTTGAAACAACTCACAAACTGTAGGCTGAGTGGTTTTAGGAGATATATGTGGACTCTATTTTATACGAGAAACATTTGTATAAATATATCTCCATACATGAATAAAAATAATTGAAGTTTTATGTGTAATCTATGACCAAACACTTCACTATTATTAGTAGAGAAGTACATGAAAGAATATCTTTCTTCTTAGAAAACGGTAAATATATAAATAGTACTGTACAGTGTATAGTAACATGTTGCCAATAACTATGGAATAAGTTTTGGTTTTGAAATAAAACAAGGCTAATAGACGGTATCATCAAAGGAATCGAGTTCCATGTGGGGATCTTATGTAAAATAAAGTGATTCCAAGTTTTCATTGGGAATTAAGGGAGTCATGGACAATGGAATCGTAATTTACACAATCAGTGAAACAAATGGTGCAAGGTGGTGTGATTTGTGTGCAGCCATGCAACCTCACACGTTCGCCTTGAGCACCTTGCTAACTTGCGCAACATCTTGCACTTTACACACTTGCGAACGACGACCTATATCATGTACATCATGTGCAACACCAAGGAACGTGTCACACGGTTCATAGGACACCATCTGCGCTTTAAGCATCATCTTATAATGCCTTGCACCATGCACATTTTGCACGAAACTAAGGAACATGTCATACAACTCAAAGACACTGTCACACACTCCACACTCATCACAACAATTACAACATCCAGACGCACTACGAAACACTCACAGAACATTGTTGACATGTCGGACAACTAAACTAACCCAACCACATGGACTCTTTGCGCCACATTACGCCATACCATGTAGCACTCCATGTCAAGTGTTATGTCAGAACCCCTACAATAACCTATGCACCTCACAACCAATCCACATGATTGTTGGAAGGTGAAGAGACAAATGGGAGCTCAATTGTTTTGACTTCCATAACAGCTCTTTGCACCTTTACGACTTGCAATATAAATGTACACATTTGTAGCATTAGATGGAAACCAAATAGTAGCAGACAGCCATACATCTTTCTCAAGTGTATTCCATGAACTGAATGCACAAATTAATACAACTTTATGTTCTTGTTCTATTACTTTCTTTGGTCTCCTTATTTAATATTGCTTCAAAATTCGTGCACAATGCATTCAAATCCTAATCTAGAGTGTTAGCCCTCAAACCTCTTGGGACCTGGATCACTAGTATCAAAGCAATTTCCCTTACATGTCCCATCGAATGAGGTCGGAGTACTTGAAGATTGGCGTCAAACCACGAGATCCATGGGACTATCTACTACATCATTTCAACAAATTTCAGACAGCAAAAGACAATTCCACGCAAGATGAGATACAAGCAATGATAAAAAATGAAATCATAAAAGCACTCATGGAACATCAGAAATTCTTGTTCAACAGATTAGCAGAGTCCTGAAACATGTGGTTCCATCGACCTATTCATCAAGCAAAACTTTTGGTGGTCGAGTCCCCTAGATTTCAAGTAAATCTAGACATTCATGTATTTGAAGTAAACATAAATGCAAACACAGTGGATAGCTTGCTATATTAGTTAGATTCCTATTTTTCTATTAACAACTTTTCTGACAAAGAGAAGATCAAAATTGCAGTTTTAAATGTCTCTTCACCTATCAAGAAGTAGTAGCAAGCCTACACTTTGTGGGAAGGAGACTTAAATGCAAAAAACCTTGAGAAAGCCTAGGATACATTCACAGAAGCCTTCAAGGATGATATCATCCTAAAGATGTTTATAAAGACCACTATATACAATCACAACAACTGTGAAAATGACATGACCAATCCATCCAAGCCTACATCGATGACTTCCATGACCTGTATGTGAAGTTGCGCTTATTCAAGTCAAAAGAGCATAGACTCCTCAGATACTGTAGCAGCATGCAACCATTTGTTCAATCCAAACATAAGTTGGCCTAGCTTAAGAGGTTGGGTGAAGCCTCTCACTATGTTGTGACCTTTGAGGAAGAGTCAAAGATAAATGGCAAGCAAAACACACCATCTACACAAAAGTGGACACCTTCAAACAAGAACCAACCTTCTCAGATAGGTAAATGGTGGGACAAACAGTACACATGCAGTCACTCCAATGCAAAATACCATGCATAGAAGAACTTGTTTGTGCATGCATGGGCAAAGGATCCTAAAGACCCGTCATTCCAAGAAGTGGTGGCAACAAATCCCAATGTTGCTTGTCAAAGCAAAAATCACACCAGCAAAACAAGATAGTGAAGCACAACGTACATTCCATTTGCAAATGTGAGTGCGAAGATAGCCAACGGATTTTTTGTGATGGTAGAAGCATGAAGAGTCTCAATCTTAGAAGAACCCGTCAGCCAACTGAATATCCCAACCATAGTTCAAAAAATCGTAAATCAGGATTAATCAGCAGGCCAAATTTTGAATCAGAAATCGGGAATCGGCAAAAAATCGGCATTAATCGGCAGCTTTATTGCTACTTTTAAAAACATTTAAATTCATAAAATATACTTAAATTAAATGTAAAAACAATGTTAAATGATGTGAGAAGTGACTCTATACTTATAGAATGCCATAGGCCTACATGCATATTTTCGATTAAGTTTTGACCAAAAAAGAGAGTACAAAGTTTGCAAACAAAAATGCTCATAGAGTCATGTCACATGTGACTTTTGAAGTATCAAATATCAATAATATTCTATTTCATTATGCACGCCTAAAATAAGTTTGTTGCACTTGCGGTTGCCTCGTAGAAGTGGAAGGTAAATATTCCTCCTCTGTAACACCAACATTGTCATCTCCAAACATATTATCTGGATCATCACCAACTTCTAATGTCCCTAATGGTATTGCTTCTTAAGTCTCCCTCTCCAAAGTTGTTATCTCCTCTGTAGTAAACATACGCTCCACATCATCAAGCTCAGCAATCTAATCATCATATGGATCAATGTCACCAAAGTCGATTGCATCATAATTTTGTACCCCCTCCACTTGTCTCATACGAAAACGAAGATTGTATCGCACGAAGACAAGGTCATTAAGGCATTGTGTTGTCAATATGTTGTGCTTCTTTGTGTGAACAACTTCAAACATGCTCCAATTATATTCGCATCCAAAACCACTGCATGGCTGACATAAAATGCGGATGGCTAGCTTTCGAAGATTTGGTGTTTTTGCACCATAATCTTCCCACCCACAAATCTACAAATAAAACATTTATAATTTTGTAAGTTAACTAAGCTTGAATAAATAAAAGAATTCTAGACTTCTAGTTTCTAGTTCTAAGTGTAATGAGACTAAATACAAATGACTCAATTTGTTTTTACCTGGCTGAGAAGTGTTTCTTCTTTTCACACTTAGAGCCGAAGAAAAGAGCCTCCCCTCTGCAGTCTTATAAATCTACAGCTCATCAACAATTGCATCTCTAATATCTTCATCAGATACCATCCTCTCTATACACGTATTAAAGCCATCCATAACCTCCTCATCAACCTTAAATGATGGGGAATAGAAAAACTTCGGGTTTAGGTAGTATGCCACTACATGTATATGTCGATGAAGTGTCTTGTTCCATTTCCGATCAATTATGCGCCAAATGGGTTCATATTTTCGTTGATTGTGACCATAATATTTAGCTATGGCCTCCTTGGCCACATCCATAGCCTCATACAAATAACCCATTGGGTTTTTCTCCCCATCCACCATCCGTAGAACTCGAACCAAAGGCTCTGACACCTAAAACAAAATAACATATATACTTAAAATCAAAATTAATAAAAAATTATATAACAAATGATAAATAAACAAATATTCAAGTTTAAATTATCTCATGATTTCTTCCATTTGTTTTGCAAACATATCATCAAAACGGTCTTCACGACCCTTTCCCATTCGGTCTTCCTAGCATAGGGAGACTCCAACCATCGCATGCTCACAAACATCTGCTTAATGGATGTTAATGAGGTTGCAATGCTCTGCAATGTAATGAAGTTTGTGGCAAATCGTGTGACCCCTGATCGCACAAGCTCCTTTCCATCGGTGTGCTCTCTCAT
Source organism: Taxus chinensis (assembly GCA_019776745.2). Taxonomy (NCBI): domain Eukaryota; kingdom Viridiplantae; phylum Streptophyta; class Pinopsida; order Cupressales; family Taxaceae; genus Taxus; species Taxus chinensis. The sequence goes on from CM034148.1 coordinate 700,041,566, forward strand.
CAAGTTTAGCACCCAAGTGTGATTGTAGATGAATTTTGTAATATTTCTTGCGTCCTCAACCACATTTTTCACCCATGAGAGTTTTCCTATGTCCTCCAATAAGAGATCCAAACAATGGGCTGTACAAGGGGTCCAAAAACGTGTAGGGTGCCTCTCCTCAAGAAGTCTCCCTGCTGCTACATATGTCGCCGCATTGTCTGTCACAACTTGGACGACATTCTCCACGCCCACCTTTTTCACCACCTCATGTAACATATCACACAAAGTGATTGCAGTTTTCACTTGGTGGGAGGCATCAATTGATTTCAGGAAGACCAACTGCCCACTTGATGCCACTAGGAAGTTAATCAATGTGCGGTTTTTCCCATCTGTCTACCCATCAGACAAAATGGTGCATCCTTTTTTTATCCACACTTTTTTTGCTCTTCTACAAGAGTTTTGGTATGTGTGACGGAATCCTCCAACAATGGGCCACTCAAATCATGGGGAGTAGGAGCCTTGAATCCCTTCCCAGCAACAGTCAATGCATAGACCAAATTCTCCCAATATGGACTTTTTGCCACATTGAAAGGAATGTTGTTGTAGTACCAAAAGTTTACTACAACTATTCTTGCTTCATTGCGCATTTCTTTATTCCAAGCAGTACCTTCGAGTGAAAGTTGTGAACCAGGAGTACTTCGAAGAACAAAAAACATCGTTGAACTACTATCAGTGGATGAACCTCATCCCAGTGTTTGACCTCGTGGAGTTACGGCATTAGAAGATGCCCCAATGTCAAAACCTTCCCACGCTTCCCTTCTATTTGCTAGGGCTGCAAGTGCATCAGCTTTCCTCTTCTTGTCTTCTTTTTTCTCTGCATAAGTTGCAAGGTAAGCAGACTACTCTCGTTGAGCCTCATGCAGTGCTTGATTGCACACTGTCACTTCATTCCCTGGTATCCATGCAATGTGGAACTTAAGGCGATAAACACCTCCACTCATCTTCATGCCACAATAATTGCATATAACACAAGTGCCCTCTACTGGTTCACAATGCTTCCAAGAGGGGTCATTTGATTTAGGCTTACTATGAGCAGCTGAAGCGGAACCGGATCCCAATGCCATTCTACAAAACAAAACAAAAAACAATTGTCTTAGATTTACAAGCCGTAGAGAAATTAAATTGTATGGCCGTGACGAAATTAGGAATAATATTGCTATTGCATGAAGAAAAAACTACGAAAAAACTATATTAGAGACGTTAGTAAATTATGAATCATGATAATTTCATAGATAATATTTTTAAAATCATTATACAATATTGATTCTTGAATATACTATTATTAATATATAGAATATACAGTATTTATACTTAATAGTTAATAGTAATACTTAATATTAATATTAATACTTAAAGTTAATATTAATACTTATAGTATTTATTAATATTAATATACAGTATACAGTGCAATATACACTGTACAGTGTATACAATATACATCATTTACTATTTACAATTACACTTACAGTATTTAGTATTACTATTTATAAATTATAACATATATTATACAGTATTAATATTAATATACTATAGTCTAGACTCTATTATACACATTAATATACAGTATTAATATACTATTATACAGTATTAACTATTAATATTAATATACATTATACAGTATTAATACTTAATATACAGTATTTTTATTTTTACTGTAATAATTTTATCAATACATATTAATACCTGCTGGAAATGAGCCACAAAATGGGCACGGAATGACCACGCGATTGCCACGAAGTGCTGGAAATGGCCACGGAATTGCACAAACTGTTGGAAATGAGCACGAAATGGGCACGTAATTGCCACGACCCAATTGGAAAATGGGCACGAAATGGCCACAAACCTGCCACGAACTAATCTTGCGTGCCCTCCTGAGTCGAATGCCCTCGCAGTAGCAAAAACGAAAGTCGAATGAACAAGTAGCAAAAACGAATTCGTGGAAAGAGAAAACAAGATTAAAAAAAACAATTTGGTCTATTTTCGTATTTAACCCTAGGCCACGTTTTTCCCCACGTTTTTTGCCGATTTTAGCCACGATTTTCAACGATTTATCAGGGTATTTTATCGCGATTTATTGAGATAACAAAAAACGCGATTTTTCAGAAGTTTAATTGTTTTCATGAAGGAAACCGATTTATCGCCAATAAATCGCGATTTATGAAACAGAGATCCCAACCATGCCTCGTTCACGTCCTTACAATTTGGGACGGATCAACTTCTGTGATACCAAACGTATACTTATTGCACACTAATGTCGCTTCTCATATCTTATCCATCCTTTCAAAGAGAAGCTAATTTGTGACGTAGTGCCAATTGATGTCTGTGATATAATCATTGGGCATGTGTAGATGCATGGCCGCCAAGGTATATACAAAGCCAATCCTCCGAGAATCACCATCTTAGAGGGATGTAAAAGGTATAGGATTCCCGAAGTAATTCCACACTCTAAACATGTCATTCAAACTCCTTAGAAAATTGTATCTTTCCCCTTCCCCCCCATCCAAGACTTGACGCAATTAAAATTATTGTTTTTCGAGGAAGGGAGAACTTTCCGTGCGCCTTAAGCACCATGGTAACTTGCACAACTTTGTGTACGTTTGCGCGTCAAGCACTTGCAAGCATACCCTTATATTGTGTACATCTTGTGTGGCCCAAAAAACATGTCTTGCGGCTCAAAGGAGATCATCTGCACTTCAAGCATCATCTCACAATCCCTTGTACCATGTGCATCCTGCACAATGCTACGGAACATGTTTTATGACTCAGAAAACACCATCCCGCACTCCACATCGCAGAACTACACAACAATCATAGCATCTTGCAATATTAAGAAGCACTTGCAGAACATCACAGCACCTTCTAGATAGCTCAGTGCTTGCAAATGACCTCAAACACTCACCTGAACACGTGAACTCCTTATGCCAAACTATGCCATACCAAGTGGCACTTCCAAGTCAAACATTATGTCAAAACAGCTGACAACATCCTATGCACCAGGTGGCCAAGCCACATAATGCTTGGATGGTGAAGAGTGACATATGGAAGCTCAACTATTCTGACTTCCATAAAGGTTCTTTGTGCCTTCACAGCTTGTGATATAAATGTACACATATGTAGCATTAGATAGAAAGGCAAATAGTAGCAAAGTAGACAGCCACGCATCTTTCTCAAGAGTATGCCATGAGAAAGCAGATTATTATAAGTTTCCATTCTATTTCTATCACTTTCTCTAGTTTCCATATTATTACACCTAAGGTGTTGTCCCTATTGGATTCGAGGTTGTTTGGTCTGACATTGGTCAGAGAGTAGGATGGTTGGGATCTAGTTTGCAAGGACATTGACAGTCCGGCTCAATCTTCACCATCCAAATGTCCTTCCAAATACAAACCGCTTGTTTCAAAACCGCTTACGTTGATGTGTTTCCAGTCAAGTTCATCTGTCTAAGGCAGTTTGTGCGGACGACACTCTAAGACCACATTGAAATGGCATGGTGGACACTTAATTTATATTTGATTCACACATTCTAGAAGTTCTCGCATCACCGAAATATGGCTTATCTTCTTGTGTTGCCTGCGGTCTCCTTGGCTGGTCACTTAGACCTATACATGCAACATATTGCACTATGTTATCCGCTTGGACAATACTTTTGTAATTTGAAGGGTGTAGTGATGTTGGCCGCATATGCTGGATTTGTTTGTTGCATAGGTGTCACTAGAGCGACAGCTAGGTACGAGTTGTCTTAGGTTTGCGGCTACAATTCCCTGCAAAATTTGAACTGAATTTGGGGGCATAAGGGGATATCATTGCAGCAAGAGCTTGTATTATATGCTAGAACTTGAAAGTTTTGATTGATACTTGCGCCACAAAAAAGTGTAGTGATAGTGACAACAACAACATGAATTTTGAAGGTTAAAACCATTTAAAACGAGGTTGGTTGGAGATGTATCTATGGCGATAGCGGGTGGAGACATTTGAGTAGAATTAAACCCACACCACTCCTTTAGAAGTGCCGCTTCAACGAATTTTTGGGATGAGTTTCCAATATAATTATTTTGAAGGAGAAAGGGGATTGACGTGGGATCTTTTGCAAGTTGGTTGACAAATACACAGTGCCCAAGAAGTGGATGATTCACTTAATTATGCCGAAGGCGTTGCCCCTATTGGATTTGGGGATGTTTGGTCTTACACCCTTCAAAGAGTGGGATGGCTAGGATCCAGTTTGCAGGGACGTTGATAGTCCAACTCAATCTTCACAATCCGCATGTCTTCTAAATACAAACCACTTAATCAAAACTAATTACGTCAATGTGTCTCCAATCTCATTTGTCTGTCTAAGGCAACTTGAACAACTCGATTGGTATTTAATACCTCTCAGGGTTCCCAACACTCAATCATTGTCGTCCAATAGCGGAGTACCAAATTTGGAATTTAGGATAATTACATACTAATTTCGAAAAGGTAAGAATATTGGTTGTCTTCAGATTGCGGGAAAATATCGGAAGATCAAAATAATTTGACATATGACCTCGCCCTTATTACGCTTTCACATGATCGTATGGTTTATAGTTTGTAGGGAGCCTTTGCGGAAGCGTTTTGTATCATCCAATTGTCACCAAGTTGATTATACAGTCCAACATTAAAAAACAAAACATAAGCATCGTAAAGGATAATGTTTGTTTGATAACTTGACTGGCACGTGTAGAAGATAAGTCGTGTCACAATCGGGAATGTGTCCCACAGTACACTTGTGGATGTTTGCATTTTCAAGGTCTTTAGGTAGCGATTGTGAGATGTCGTCAAGATGCCAAGAATATTTTGGGCCCCCATTTAAGTGCAACTTGCAATCACGTGAAACCTATCAGATTTTCCCCATTTTTTTTATTTTGACCCATTTAAACACAAATTGCAATAACGGGAATAATGCAAACAACGTTGAGATGATAAAGTGGAGCACATATAGTATTTATTATTTGGGCAGGGGATATCTGAGTCGTGGAAGAGGTGTGGGACATGCAAGTGTTTAATCCCCACCTTTTTCTTTCCAAACTTTCCATTCATGTCTTCATCTTATCTAATAAATAGAACGTCGTCCAATTGAAAGTCTCGACGTCATAAAAAATAGCAAAGCCCATTTTCCCCATAGCTTCTAAACAAATTCCATTTGATCGAGTTGTGTAAGGGTCAGGTGTTGAAATCGTAGAACTAATGAACAAGAAAACATCACTGACTTACCGACCCCTTCATATGGCTTATAATAGACGTGGTACAACGTTATTCTTAAGCCTAATACTTTTTTGATTGGGTTGACTCATGTTACACTTTGTAGTTGTATTTGTCAACGTTGGGGGTGAAAAGACCCCAAGTGTGAATCTTTTGATCCACAACCTATTGCCCCCCACAAAATAATAGAAACAAACCGACAAATCAAAAATCCTTGCACCTGGCATCTCCTCGCACCACTAACAAGATCACTCGAGTTTGCATCTTCCTTCGACTCGCCCACCATTTTGCATTCGCATCTGGTGGTTAAACATTGCATTAGTCAACTCTCCAAACAACTAGATGATGTTGGCGACACATGTCCCCGTGCCTCAACATACGGGTTGACATCTCTTCCAACTGTCCTCGATCGACATCCATGCATTCGACAGATTCCATGCATTTAGATTTTTTGGCGCATCAATAGATTATAATCTTCATACCAACCATCTGAATTATAATCTTCCAACCAATCAACCAAATTATAATCTTTGAATTGAATTGTTCCCTTTTTATGACCTTGGATAACCTAGAGGATCAAAAGAGGACATGATGCGCACGGAAAAAATAATTTCCCTCTTTTGCCAATGCGTCAAACATTAATTACACCAAAAAGCATTTCCAAGTGCAAGTCTCAGTAATTGTGACTATCAAGTATCAGGGAAATGAGAGGTCAAGGTGTTATGTCAATAGTCATTAACGAACACAGTCATTAAGAGTACAATACAGTGAATACACGACTTTACAAATAAATATTTAATAATGAAAATACTTACTGCCTATAACCTGTTAATATTAGTACTTAATACTAATAGTATTTATTTAAAATTTAAATTCGTTTTGATTCTTTTATATATATTTAATATATTACAATCTTTGTTAATAGTTAACCGTTATACAACTTATACAGTATACTGTACAGTGTATATATTTATATAAAATAACAGTCATTGTATTTTATATGTTATTTAATTGTATACAATCTATATCATGACTGTGAGCAATAGCATACATTATAAATTTAATTTTATACGTTTTGTATATTCTGTACAATGTACATTATTATAAATTTATACTTATAGTTAACACTTAACTGTACAATATATACTATAAAATTATAATAGTATATTGTATAACGATTTTAAAAATACTATCTATGAAGTTATTATAATATACTAACGTCTTCAATATAGTTTTTTCGTAATTTTTTCTTCATGCAATAGCAATATTATTCTTAATTTCGTCATACAATTTAATTTCTCTAAGACTTGTAAATCTAAGACAATTGTTTTTTATTTTATTTTGTAGAATGGCATCGGGATCCGGTTCAGGTTCAACTGTTCGTAGTAAGCCTAAATCAAATGACCCCTCTTGGAAGCATTGTGAACCAACAGAGGGCAATTGTGTTGTATGCAATTATTGTGGCATGAAAATGAGTGGAGGTGTTTATCGCCTTAAGTTCCACATTTCACGGATACCAAGGAATGAAGTGATAGTGTACAATCAAGCACTGTCTGAGGCTCAACAAGAGTTGTCTGCTTACCTTGCAGCTTATGCAGAGAAAAAATAAGAAAAGAAGAGGAAAGCTGATGCACTTGCAGCCCTAGCAAATAGGAGGCCAGCGAGGGAAGATTTTGACATTGGGGCATCTTCTAATGCCCCAACTCCACGATGTCAAACACTAGGATGAGGTTCATCCACTGATAATAGTTCAACGATGTTTTTTGTTCCATGAAGCACTTCTGGTTCACAACCTTCACTCGAAGGTACTGCTTGGAATAAAGAAATGCGCAATGAAGCAAGAATAGTTGTAGTTAACTTTTGGTACTACAACAACATTCCTTTCAATGTGGCAAAAAGTCCATATTGGGAGAATTTGGTCTATGCATTGACTGTTGCTGGGAAGGGATTCAAGGCTCCTACTCCCCATGATTTGAGTGGCCCATTGTTGAAGGATTCCGTCACACATACCAAAACTCTTGTAGAAGAGCAAAAAAAAGTTTGGATAAAAAAAGGATGCACCATTTTGTCTGATGGGTAGATAGATGGGAAAAACCGCACATTGATTAACTTCCTAGTGGGCAGTTGGTCTTCCTGAAATCAATTGATGTCTCCCACCAAGTGAAAACTGCAATCACTTTGTGTGATATGTTACATGAGGTGGTGAAAAAGGTGGGCGTGGAGAATGTCGTCCAAGTTGTGACAGACAATGCGGCAACATATGTAGCAGCAGGGAGACTTCTTGAGGAGAGGCACCCTACACGTTTTTAGACCCCTTGTACAGCCCATTGTTTGGATCTCTTATTGGAGGACATAGGAAAACTCTCATGGGTGAAAAATGTGGTTGAGGACGCAAGAAATATTACAAAATTCATCTACAATCACACTTGGGTGCTAAACTTGATGAGAGAGCACACCGATGGAAAGGAGCTTGTGCGATCAGGGGTCAAACGATTTGCCACAAACTTCATTACATTGCAGAGCATTGCAACCTCATTAACATCCATTAAGCAGATGTTTGTGAGCATGCGATGGTTGGAGTCTCCCTATGCTAGGAAGACCGAATGGGAAAGGGTCGTGAAGACCGTTTTTGATGATATGTTTGCAAAACAAATGGAAGAAATCATGAGATAATCTAAACTTGAATATTTGTTTATTTATCATTTGTTATATAATTTTTTATTAATTTTGATTTTAAGTATATATGTTATTTTGTTTTAGGTGTCAGAGCCTTTGGTTCGAGTTCTACGGATGGTGGATGGGGAGAAAAACCCAATGGGTTATTTGTATGAGGCTATGGATGTGGCCAAGGAGGCCATAGTTAAATATTATGGGCACAATCAGCGAAAATATGAACCCATTTGGCGCATAATTGATCGGAAATGGAACAAGACACTTCATCGACATATACATGCAGTGGCGTACTACCTAAATCCGAAGTTTTTCTATTCCCCATCATTTAAGGCTGATGAGGAGGTTATGGATGGCCTTAATACATGCATAGAGAGGTTGGTATCTGACGAAAATATTAGAGATACAATTCTTGACGAGTTGCAAATTTACAAGACTGCAGAGGGAAGGCTCTTTTCTTTGGCTCTATGTGTGAAAAGAAGAAACACTTCTCAGCCACGTAAAAACAAATTGAGTCATTTGTATTTAGTCTCATTACACGTAGAACTAGAATTCTTTTATTTATTCAAGCTTAGTTAACTTACAAAATTATAAATGTTTTATTTGCAGATTTGTGGTGGGAAGATTATGGTGCAAAAACACCAAATCTTCAAAAGCTAGCCATCCACATTTTGTGTCAGACATGCAGCGCTTCTAGATGCGAGCATAATTGGAGCATGTTTGAAGCTGTTCACACAAAGAAGCGCAACAGGTTGACAACACAACGCCTCAATGACCTTGTCTTCGTGTGATACAATCTTCGTCTTCGTGTGAGACAAGTGGAGGGGGCACCTAGTTATGATGCAATCGACTTGGCTGACATTGATCCATATGATGACTGGATTGTTGAGCCTAATGATGCGAAGCCTATGTTTACTATAGAGAAGATAGCAGCTTTGGAGAGGGAGTCTAAAGAAGCAATACCATCAGGGACATTAGAAGTTGGTGATGATCCAGATGATATGTTTGTAGATGACAATGTTGGTGTTGCAGAGGAATATTTACCTTCCACTTCCACGAGGCAGCCACAAGTGCAACAGACTTATTTTAGGCGTGCTTGATGAAATAGAATATTATTGATATTTGATAATGATACTTCAAAAGTCACATGTGACATGACTCTATGAGCATTTTTGTTTACAAACTTTGTACTCTCTTTTTTAGTCAAAACTTAATCGAAAATATACATATGGGCTTATGGCATTCTATAGAGTCACTTCTCGCATCATTTGACATTGTTTTTACATTTAATTTAAGTATATTTTATGAATTTAAATGATTTTAAAAGTAGCGATAAAGTTGTCGATTAATGCCGATAAATTGACGATTCCCGATTCAAATTTTGGCCTGTCGATTATCGCCGATAACGATTTTTTGAACTATGATTAAGACTACTAAAAGGGGGAAACTCTAATCGCAAATGTGCATGAAATCGGTGACATAAGGAAAGATAAATTTAGAGTTTCCATATCTAACATATGTAGAATTTGGGATTCAAACATGTGCAAATTTCCCTCAGAAGTATTCAACAACCGCACCTTTCTTTCTGAGATATCTCTAAAGTACGTTGCTTAAATGACCTGTGCATCGCACCCCTTTCCCCTTCATATGATTGACACAAATGGCACGTGTTTCATATACGTTTTTTCGTAAGAAAGAGGATTTTTACATAGGTTCCCCCAACATTTTTCACACTCCTAAACTTCTCCCTCAATCTCTTTCTTCATCGCCCTCTTCCTCCTCCCACATTTATCTCCCTCAAGTTTAACTTCTTTGACTCATCCCCTTCGGCATTTCCAACACATTTGATGTGTGATTGCTAGTTTAATATTGTTTATGCATTCGCACACAACACATCTAGATCCTCGTCTTGAGCATTGTCCCCCAAAGCTCATGGCGTGTTTTCCTCAACGAACCCCGCCATTGTCACTCTTCATCGTTAAAAAGTCGCTTCATTCTAATGGCATGGTAGAGACCCGAACTATGTTTTGATGACATTAATAACAAGAATGTCCACACCAGACAAGTAGGTGAACGCGGACCCAAATCAGATTTTTGGAGATGCATGTTGGTGCCACTAATGGCGTTGCGATGTCAACTTAAACTGTGGGTGGTTTTTATATTTCTCGTGATCCAGGAAATATTGGCATAATTTGTAACTAGTAACGAAAAGTCTTTGAGTCCAAATACTTTGGAAATATCCACATGCTATATTAAATGCCCAAACCGTCAAATCATGTTCTTTAAAGTGCTTGGACCATCTGATTTTGCGTTGATATGGCCTGTATGGGTGGTGTCATAACCAACAACATGTCGGCCCCTATATATACTTTTTTGTTAGATAAGGCAAGGACGTAAATGGAATATTTAAGAAAGAAAAAACATGGTTTATAAAGAATAATTTTCTACGCATATAGTAAGGTCATAAGAAATTCAATAAATTTAAATATTAATAATAAAATATAGGCCACATGTAATGCAACTCATACAGGTAAATATTACAATTTTCCAAAAGGATCGCTAAAATAACACATTTTCAAATAAATGTTCTTATAATTACATAGCTAATTAGATTCTTTCTGAGGCAAAAGTTTGATATGCCCCATCATCTCATTCAATGCAATAACTTCTTACACTACATTTGACATGACTCGTTTGCATCATTTCTTTCCCACCATAGATACTATAAAGTTGTCATACTTAATCAACACGATCCATTTTAGAACCACGATTAATGTAGAGAATGATTTTTAAAAATTAGATTGCTCATATGCCATATCTGACTGCTTCAATCCTTGGGGACAAGGGTTGAATTTAATGTCCACCTATGTTTCTGAAGCAATTTATGCATTACGATAATTTTTCAATATTTCCCTTTAAAAATACAAAACGATGTTCTCCATTTATTACAAATAAAAATAATTAAAAATATTATTTATTTATTTAACTATTTTTATAAATAAATGCCACGCGGGTCGCCACTAAAACCCGAAGAAACAGTCAAAAAACATATCACATCTGCCATATTCAGGTAATGCATGCATTTCATAGTACATTTTGATAGATGCAGAGAAGATGTTGGCAAAGGTTGTGGAGGCAGTATATACACTTTACACCTGCCAATATGCTTTTGCGGGAATGTTTCCAAACGTCTTCTAAACAAAGCCATTTTTGTAAGAATATAAACTCAATTCAAATAATTTGTTAATTTATTATGAACAGACAATACTGACGCATTATTTTATAGTATAACTAACCGTTACAATCACCTCTAAAAAAGCACAATCGATTTTTGATCACGTTAGCATTCGTTACGTATAGACGTCGAACTGAAATTTCTGCAGTTTTACATTTACAGTCCACCCACCATTTCGAAAATGGTTTTGTTAATTGGTATTTGCACTATTACAGTGCATTTATACTTCGGAATGTACCAACATGCATCAGAGAACCCAGTGAATTGTGAAGGACGTGAAAATTCATAAAACATATGGACCGCAAAACCGTCGGATCTGTTTTCCAAAGCGCTTGGACCGTCCGATCTTACGTTGATAATGCCTGCACTGACTGCGTCAGATTCAAGAGGTTGTTGTGCCTATATATACTTTGGAACGCCTTCGGCATAAATATGTAAAACACAAAGTGCTGCCCCAAAAAAACTTGTAAACAAATTGTAAATGGCACAAATTATCATGGGTTTGCTCAAAAGTTTTGCCTCGCTAATTAGTTATTTATAGTGTACTTCGTTTTGGGTTTAATTAAATTAATGTCGATGTACGCATTTAAGTATAGTATTGGAGTTGAATTCGTGATAAAGTTAATAGCATTAACATATAATAAAAGGGTGTGTGGAAATGTGGGCTTATGCTTGCGCGAATCACAATGCCTTATTTTATCAGTGTGAAAATTGAAGTGAAGTGCTTTACCTCCTGCATACAATATTTTCTCTAAGTCTATCAATTATAAAATAAAATAGTATATAGTGAGGCATTGGGGAATAATGACAGACGTTAGTATTTTATAGGTCTATCTTGAGGATGAATAATGAATGGACGGAGTCTGGTAACACCTATTACTTTCCCTTTTTGCTATGTTCAGTTTTGATATGCTTTGGAGCCATTATAAAACAGATAAAGATGAAGATGAGTATGCAGAATGCAATTCGTACTAATTCTGGAAATAGGTAACAAAAATGAGCATATGGCTGCAATTGCATTGAAGGATTGGAGTTAATGAGACTAGGATTCATAGACCCTGCATTCGTCTATGTCTGGATTTGTCTTGCGAAATTCCTCCAATTGATCTCCACTTCTAGGTGTGGCCACTTTGGGCTATTTGGATGCCACCAAATACGCCAAATCCATCACTCTTTGGCTGTAATATGGTTATATGGTTGAAAATGTTATTTAGATTTAAGGAAGTAAAACTTGTTTAAGTGATGAGGGGTGGAGGAGAGGACTGTTACCTGTAACCCCATTTGTTGTCATACCAAGCAACCATTTTAACCATATCGTCTCCCATCACCATAGTAAGCGAAGAATTTACTGTGGTGGAAATGTCTGAACAACGGAAGTCGACAGAGACGAGCGACACTTTGCAAACTGCAAGAATTCCTTTGAGTGTGCCATTTGCAGCCCCAGCCTTCCTCCATGTGGCGTTCATGTCTTCTTTTGTTATCCCTTTCTTCTCCACATTGATCACCAAGTCCATAACGAAGACGTTAAGGAGGCAATACCGTTGAGCTTCCTTTTCAATTACGGCAACACCAACGACACCGCCTTCGCTGCCCCTGTGCTCGTTGGAACTATGTTCAGTGTTGTTGCCCTCGTTCTCCTCAAGTCACGATAAGATGCATCCAGAAGCCTCTGCAACAATGCATCAAATTCATAAAAACGCGTGAACTGCCTAAACCGTCGAATCTGTTTTTCAAAGCGCTTGGACCATTCGATCTTGCATTGATACGGCCTGCACGGACCATGTCAAATTCAAAAGGTTGCCATTCCTATATATACTTTGGAATGCCTTCGGCGGAATTATATTCCTCAGCTTCCACTAAATCAACCCTTGGGTCATACTCTTACCTTTTGTCTTGTGCATGGTAATGTGCACACTCAAATGCTTTGTGTCCTTCATCACAGATGTAGCAAATAAAAGGTCTTCATGAAGTTTTCCATCCTCTGCCACCTCCATAACCTCTGCCTCTCTAAAATCCTCTTCCTCTTTGCTGATTGAGAAACAACCCTTATCTAGAATCTTCTTTTTTTTTCCCCGTCGTGGAAGGATTCTCCCCTTGTGACATTAAATCCACCTCATCCCCTTACTAGGGAAGATGAAGGCCCTCTTTTCAATCCAGATGATCTCTTAAATGTATGCCTACATTGCTTCTCTTCTTCCTTCAAAGCGAGTAGATAGGCATCCTCCATACTCTACATTTTATACATGCTTAATTCGTATTGAATAGAAAATCTTAAACCATTTATATACCTTGCAGCAATTTGTTCCTTTGTTTCATCATGCTCCATTCGAATGGACAGTTTGTAAAATTCATCAGTTTAGTCTTGTACGTTGTGCTCCTTTTGCCTTGGGTTCTAAAATCTTCTATAAAGGGTTTGAGCATAATTCTCGAGAATTTTTCTCTCAACTTCTTCACCATCTTACTCCAAGTTTTGGTCTTCTCTTTACCCTTCCTTTGTCTTTCTTTCTGTAAGTAATCCCACCATATCATTGCTTGACCCTTCAGTTTGGTACATGCAACTTCACATTCTTTTCCTCTGCCATACTCTTCCACTTAAAAAAAATTCTCCATACTTTAACTGGTCTATCAACTCCTATGGTTTTAAACTTGCCCCATATTCTGGAAGTTTCAATCTTTATTCTATCATTCTTTCATCCAAAGGCTCTAACCAGCCTTCTTCAATTGTCTCTTGTTCTTCCTTCTTTCTGAATTTCTTGTTCTTGTTCTCTTTCCCCATCTAACATTGGTCTTTCTTCATTCTCTCTTTCTTTATCAGTTTCATCTTCTAAAAGCCTTTGTCTTAAACGTTTAATAATACCAATAAGTTGTTCTATTCTCCTCTTCTTTGCAACTCTTGCATATTCATGTTCATCTGAGCAGAGCCATCTCTTCCTCTTGGCATCTTGCTCGAACCTATTCTTCAAAACAGAATTTTCTTCTTCAAAATGAAACTTGAAAAGTAAAAGAAATCACCAACAATATTACCTTGAGTTATTCCTTCCGAGATCTGAACTTACTTTTATACCAGATGATGAATCCAAGATTGCAGCAAAGCAATGAAGTATACACAAAATATTGAACAAGAAATAGACAACTCTCTTCTTTATTGATCCATAAACATTACACAAGTGTCCTTAAATAAGCCAACTCAAAAGCTAATTAAATCAAAAAACAATCCTAAAGCTAATTAAAGCTAAAAGCTAACTAAATCTCACTAAAACTAATTGAACTTGCTATTTTTAGCATGGATAGGTCTGAATATTATTATTTATTCTCTACAAGTCTGCATTAAGCCCCCAACCAATATTCAACTTAAGTTCATCTCCGGGTACAAAGATATTGAATTTTTAAAATCTTAAAAATATCCATAAAAAATGCATTTTTCGGCCTTCAAATGATGGAGTTCGGACAAGAAAAAAAATGTTGAGACGGTGATATCCAGCTAGCCCTAGATACAATGGCTTATAACTTTTCGAGATCCAATTTACAAAAAAAAGGGACTCAATCAGTTTCTCAAATCAAAAGTTATGGCCTCCAAAAATTACCGCATCAAGAGGGCAAAGGGGGGTGACGAGGCCGAGGTACTAGATAGATTGTTAGATATAGTTAGCATGTCATTAACAAGTTGTTAGGTGGTTGCACTAGTTTGCAGCAACCTGGTTATTTTAGGAATTTGATTATTCTTCTGATATTAGGAGGATCATAGTGCTATGTTTGTCTCTAGTATAAATACATGCTCTTTGCAATACACAAATCAGTTGCCCGTGAATTAATCTTAAATGATTAAATTTTGAATTTTGTAAAAAATAAAATTTTCAAGATCCAAATCTCTGCCTTTTAATGTCCATATTTCTATTGAGTGAACTTGTGAAAGTTATGTTCATTTAAGAGAATAATATGCTAAAATATCTGGGGTCCACTCGTCATCTAATTCTTATAGCCACGTAAAGACGACACAATTGTAGTGGCAAAGCCTCCTCACGGATACAAAGAGATCAGACAATTGGGTTTTTACTTTTCGCAAGCTCGTGGTAACTCCCCATGTTGGCAACCATTATATAAACCTTGTTAGAGAACTCTCTCCGCATCAAAACTCAGGCATCCAATATGCATGGGTTTTAATTTGAGCCATGAGTCTGACCTGCTTGAGATCAAAATCAATTGCAGTGGAATCAGATCAGCCCCAATGTCATCAGCAATATTGCTCATGGAAAACATTCAAGATTTATTTATTGTTTCCTCAAGGAAAACATTCAAGGTGTTTTTTTATGTTAGATCATATTTTAGGGTAGAGCTTAAGCTAGTGAGCATTAATGTCCCTATAGTTTAACTCTATGGATATGATCTCTTGATTCAAATTTTGACTTGCAGCTGAGGATTTTACAAATATGATCCCTATAGTGAATAGAGTTTCTTTTAAATTTTTATATGAACCTTCTTACCGGGCCAGGTTAACTGCAACAGAAATAACACCAAGGGAAACTGTTACAAGCATTTCAACTCATTAAACATCCTCTAAAGGATACTATTATTGTCAGGGTTTTTGTGTTCTCTAGGAAACACTCTGTTGTAATTATATAACTATAGTTGTTGCCTTCCGTTTGAAAACTTCCTTTCCAAAATACACTGGAAACTAGAGTTGGCTAATCATAGATTGTAAACAAAATAAGCAGTAAATTAACCATATAAAAAGTAAGAAAATAAATCATAACTGATTAGAACAGCCTGAATCTATGTAAAAATTTCCAAATAAGTGTATACCTCCATTATAATGAATGATTCCAGGGCCTTCTGCATAGACAATGCCCCAGGATGCATCTCCACTGCAGTCCATTTTCCCTGTTTATGATTTTTAATTCCACTCACCTGAATATGGTCCAAAACCCTCTTAACTGAAAGCTCATTCAAGGGCACACCATGTTTCTGCAATTCTTTCAAATAATCTAACTCAATAGGCTGCAAAAATAATATAGCTTCACCCTTCTGGCCCAAACGAGCTGTTCTGCCAACCCTACAAATTATAGAAAATTTAACCATCTCTGAGAACATTGTACCGTGTTTAGGAGTAAAAAAAAACAGACAAAGCTATATAGATTAGTTCAGAAAAAATACAAGTTAAAAATCTCAACAAAAATGCCACTACAATATTAAGACAGACAAAAATGTCAATCAAGAAATTGTGAGTGAAGATTAGACAATTACATGACTTGTTTTTCAACACATAAAACCATGCCAAAGCCAACAATTCAGAAAAATACAGAGTTCATAGTGGTAAAATTACATGTAAGCAATGCACTGGATTAAGAAGTAGTAGTGCCTTCAACAGACAGATTAGCATTTAAGAAATCAAAATAGAACTCGATCTATAGTGATGTTCATATACCTGGTTATGGGTTATACGTGTGTGGAAGAAACCTCATAAAGAATGGGTTAAGTTCAAATTCAATGGAGCTGCAAGACGAAATCCAGGATTAGCAGGAAGGGAGGAATCTTTTGAGAAGATGATGGACAACCTTTGTTAATGTTTCCAGTCCACTTGGTAATGAATACAAATACTATTGCAGGCTGCAGAAGCAATGGCTCTCTTCGAAGGAAAAGCACTGGCTAAGGAAAACAGATGGCAGAAACTTCAGTTAGAAGGGGAGTCAATGCTAAATTATTGAAGCAGTACAAAAGGAGTGGTGCAAATAAAAAAAATCATTTGCGAAATTAAGATAAAAACAGCCAGTCTCAAGATCCCATACGAATAAATCAGGAGAACAGGAAACGCAATGACAGATCTAGCAGCCAATTTGTGTGGGGAAAAATTGAGCACGGTTGTTTGTACTCGTTCTTTTCCGACCAAGGCATTTAAGATAGTATCAGAATACCATATCAAAGCAGAAGAGCTTGCACTTAAATTAAAACATGGGACCAAAAAGAGACTTTTGTAAATAACAAATTGACTTGTCACTAGTGCTTTCTCATGTTTGAATCAAACAGAGGAGAAAGATAAAAGAAGAAAGAAGGTGATGGATAATGGATTTAAAAATAATTGTGTGCACTCAGTAGAGCCATTTCATGGTTTAATTGAACAGAGGAGAATAATAAAGAAAAAAGAATGATGGATGATGAAAGACACTAGCTTTTATGTTTGCAAACTTTTCACAATTAAATGATATTTGGAGCTGAATAAAGGAGATTTCTCTATAGCAGTAAAGCAAATGATTTCAAAAATAAAATAAAAAATCCCACTTTGGTTAGTAAAACGCCAACTGGGAATTGGCATCTCAGCCAACAATTTGTTCCAGCTCTAGGGTCCCTTAACTCAAGTACCTTCTGGCAGAAAAAATGATCTTCAGATCATTGAATTACAGATGCAGCTTATAGGCATTCACTACAATATAACCACTTTAAAACTATATAGAAAAGTCAACCAATAGTCGTAGAATAGAGTGGTAAGCATTACATGCATAAATCAACAGATTTTCAAGAATTCAAATATTAAGAAATATGAAACTAAATAGAATTGTGTGCAAAAGTAATATGGTGTAAAGGACTTGTGTGTATAGTTCTGAGCATATTTGTGCTGGCTCATAATATTATAGCCTTCTCTTAAGGCAACAATTGGTCATTTTTATCTGAGGCTGTCAATAGACAATTTCTCCTAACATTTTAGGCCTTGATCCTCAGCTAAATAACATCAACAGAAATCATAGGTGCAAGCCATGCATTGTTTTAGTTTGTCATCTATTGGTTAGTTTTAGTAAGAAACGTGGTCACAAACTTCAAAATCGTCTAGAAACTAGTGTGCTGGCACTTCATCTGGGTATTGAGTAACTTTTGTTGTTCTCTATTTGATAATTTAATGCTATGTACGGAAAAAAGTTTCTACAACTAAAATTTGAGAAGTTTACTTTCCAAATGAGAGAGTGATTCTCTAGACGTAAGACTTTGTTTTCAAGCTATAATTCCCGGTAAACACCATGTCCGTTCATTATTTACTGGTAGGAATACTAGTGTGACAATTTTCATTAGCCCCTCTCCGCTTGACATTCATATTTTAGTTATAAGTATCTACTTGAGATTCTTGACTATCAATGAGTGGACAAAATATTATAATCACCCATTGTTATTGCACACAGACTATCACCTGTGCAAGGACACTAAAAAGATCAGTAAACAAAGAACCCTTTAAAACCTTGTGTAATGCCACAAATAATATAAAGACCATAAAATGTAAAATCCACACAATTCACTGAACAAAAGAAGAGTCGGAGACAATAAAGTGGGAGCATACATTCAAAGAGAAGCAAAGAGAGTAATTTTGGATGAATGAGCAGTTAGCATTTTGGAGGAGAAATATTTACTTGCATGAATTTATTTTTCAAAGAGAAGAGACCTAGCAAACTTAAAAACAGAATTTTTCAAAAAAACACACATGAAATCTTCTTAGTAAGAGGGCAAAAGAACTAAAGCTGAATTATTTCGCATGAAGAAACCTCATTTGAAAGAAGAAACAATCATCGTCAATACCCATACCAGTGCCCATGTCAACTGTGGTAACTATGCATAAAGCACAAGATTTTGAAAAACAATCATCGTCAATACCCATACCAGTGCCCATGTCTCCTAGTAACTATGCATAAAGCACATAATTTTGAAGGTCTTCAAACTACTTTGGTTGAAAAGGAGGATACTTTTTTGGAGAGCATAATCACACTAGTCAAGATAACATGGTGCAATGACATGTGTACTATTTTGTTGGATGATTGGAATAATGCATTTAACCATATGTTTGTAATTTTTCCATAGCCCTAGTTGCAAACCCGTGTTCTTCAAGTTAATGAATTGTTCAAGACAAGAGAACGCCATCTTAAAGGACCAATTATATGACCTCTCGAGGAGTTAAGCATGTCCCGATTGTAAAGATGTGATTGTAAAGATGTGATTGTAAGAATGGGAATATTTTTCTGCCCTGAATATGGCCATATATATAGAGAGAGAGAAAGACAGAGTATGCATATTAAAAGCAAAATAACCACAAACCACTAATGATGGTTTATATAATGCCAACCAAATGCCAAATGATTCATTATAAATATTAATTATTACATCAAAATTAGCAATCATCATATTCATCATATTGCTCTTTTAAGGAAGCATCATCATGATGTGGTTCATTAAAATTGCATGGAGCAGCACTCCCACTACCACTAGCACTCCCATTTGGGTCCTACAACGCTAAAGAAGTTTCCATGTCAAGTGATGACAAGTAGGAAACAGAAGCACCCAAGTCAATATTCTCTAGTTCTACATCCCAAGGCTTTGTTGCCCCTTTCTTGTTCTAAGGCTACTTGTGGGATAGAAGGCACAAGCTGGGATGTACATATACCAACTCCAAGACCTTTTTTTTGGTCCACTTATTACGCTTAAGTGAGTGGATGAAGTTGTATGTACTCCAATTGCACTCAAAGGAAGATGATCTCGAAACCTATTGAGACAAAGTCAATACAAAATTAACATTCATAAAATTGAAACACTAAGAACTTAAACTTAAATTTCAAAAATTTAAAAGTAAACCAAAAAGGAAAGACAGTTTAAAAATAAAAATCTTACTTGTATCAAGATTTTGATCACAAGAAGTTGCAAGAATGTGGATCCTTGGCCATGGAGGCACCACCATGTATGAGCATCCTTTTTGTATTCGTCCCAAAGAGCACCAAGGATATGAATTGCGGAGGCTATGAAATATCCAAACTCACTTATAACCATACGTTCTATCTCGGGATCGGTGAAGAGCCTAGAGACAAACTTATTTCATTCACTGACTTCAACATCCCCATATGGTCGTACCCTCCTCGGCAAAGAAAAGAGCCCTGTGTTGTAGAATCTAGGAGTCAATGCAAAGGCAAGGAAATTCAGTGGGGTTCTCATTTTGTTCCACTAATCAATGAGGTGTGATTGGACTTTTCTGAAAAATGTTTCCTCGAGACCTTACTCTTTTGCATTTATAATGGCCTTTATCTTCTAAATCATTGAGTTGATGCCATCCTAGAGAGATCCCAAACATGTTTGCTTCATGTTAGTAAAGCGGATTATCCTCGTAATGGGCTCAATGAAACTAAGTAAGTTCTCTACAGAAACCCATCCATCCTCATTTAAAATCTCTTCACTTTGTGGGCCCACTAAATGTTTGACTACCTCCATACAAACCAAAGGTCGTTGATGACCATGTTGTTTAGTGCCTCTCCCACCTTCAAAAGTCATCTCAAGACATTGTATGTTAGGCAAAGAAAGTCTCAACAACCTAGTAGTAAATTTTTAAAAATTAAAAAACATTCAAAAACTTCAAAAGCTACAAGTACTAGATCAAAAAATTACAACATAAATAAAATACAGATAGTTCAAAAACTTACACTTAACAGCTCCTAATGCAAGAAGGGTCTAAAGATGGCCTCAAGTGATAGCTCGTCACAAACATTAGGATCTATTTAGCCTCAACATGCACCTGCTTAATCTATTCGATTTTGTTGCCCAATTTTTGCAGCATTAAGTTCGGTGAGTGAACAACACAATGTGTCCAAAAAATGTGTCGATACCTCACCTCCACCAACTTCCCCATGCC
The DNA here is from genome assembly GCA_019776745.2 of Taxus chinensis. Lineage (NCBI taxonomy): Eukaryota > Viridiplantae > Streptophyta > Pinopsida > Cupressales > Taxaceae > Taxus > Taxus chinensis. The sequence continues at coordinate 700,062,376 of CM034148.1, forward strand.
TATGCAATTTTTAATGTTGTCTATCATATCTTGGACAAAACTTTGAGAACCCGTCATCTCAATGGCTTTGAAGAGGATGTTGGAAATGAATTATGCATCCTTCGTGCCCTTCACACTCAACTACTTTCAAGAACATTGTCCTTTTAGAGGATATTGCAACCATATTAATTAAAGGTCAATTTCTAACATCATCCCATCCATCGAAGATGATAGATATCTCCATTTCGGCCCACAAATCCCTAATTAGCCGCAATGAATTCTCTACATACTTTTTCTTTCACTAATAGAGAAGTGAAGCTTCTCATGACATGGTCCTATATACCCTTTTGAGGCCTTGTTGATCACTCTCACTATATCATTATGGTGACCTAACAACATTGAAAGTGAAAGCATTTGCATACACACATCATGCAATATCCTTGGCCTCGTTTTGAAATGACCTTTCCGATCATCCTCTTGGGTGAAAGAGGAGAATCATCTTACATGGAGGGTGTCAACATAGGCACAAAGGGATGTGTCATGGCCACAACTAGAGAAGTGCTACAAGATGGGGCAACCAGTGGCTTAATCAATCAAGATTCATTCCTTGCCAAATGATTTCCCAATTTTGAGGCATACGTTACATCTTCTTCTTCTTGCTCCTTCATATACTAAAGAATTGTTGTTGGCACTAGTGCACCCTTCTTCCCCAAACAAATTTTGATGCCCTAACCAAGTATTACACAAAAGTGGGAATTCACTTGAGTGAATGAACTTTGTATCTAACATCACAACACCCTTTGCCAAGAACATGTTCTAGCATTGTGAATGCGGATCAATTTTGAATCAGGGTTTTCCCCGTAGAGGTAGAACTTATTGTCATTAGTTGTGTCTGCAAATTTAAAAACCAGCACCTTATGAGAAGAGAAAACAAACCCTAGGGCATAGCCTAATTGTAGTTGTCAACTTGTTAAATAAGTGACAAAAAGTTTTAAATGAAAATAAGAATGAAGAAAGTGTGTGCAAATTTAAAACAAAATAAACAAATAAAAAAATAACAATTAAAAACTGAAAACTTTACCTTCAATCCAAGAATCCTCCTTTCAAGTTCCTCAATCACCTTAGTAGTGAATGGGCACTCATACTAGTGTACAAAGATGTTACAACGTTGCTTGATGAAGTATCAACCCTTAGTGAGCAAAGAGAGATGAGTATGCAATGAGAGAAATGAGAAGTGTTTTCTTTTGTGTTTTATGTAGTTTTATGCTATATTTTTTACTTTTAAGGGTTTGCATTTTGTTTTATTTCTTTCACTTTCTAAGAAAGTAAATGATGTCATTTTTTCCTTGAAACATCTCAAATACATCCTAGACAACCTAGATTCCTTCACAAATGAATCAGGACATATCTGTAAAAGGATTGTATCCATGCCCATTTTGGTACAAACCATATCCATATCATGGTGCATTGGGTGGAGGGCTGGGGTCGGGGGAGCGTATCAATATCATAGGATTACATTCTTGCATGGCTAATGTAGGCTTATAAAAATTAAGAGTATTGCATTCTTGGGATTAGTAAATAAGTACATGAATAAGAAAAATGTAATTGTGTTTAAGCCTATTAAAAATTGTTATGTAAATGTATCTATTTTGAATTTTTTATTATGTTGGGTGGTTGAGTATGTAATGTCCTAGTAGTTGTGGCAAACTCGCATATCCTTTGTGGCCATGTTAATCTTTCAACTACTATTGAGATAGGTCTCTCGTAATTTGCCTTGTTTCATTTTGTTATATATCTCTACGAATTTGTATTTTATCATTGTTACGCGAGGACGTGTCCCGGGCATCAGTAGCACGTCCCAGACATCTCGGGGACTTGGGGACGGGGACGGGACGTTTCCCTGCCATCCCCCATTTCCATAAAAAAAAAGGGGACGTCCCCCTAAAAAATTGAAAAGCACCCGGGACGTCCCGGGTGCGTATTGAAGATGGGCGCGCCATTGGGGACGCCGTGACGTCCCCAGGACGTCGAGGGACGTCCTGGGGACGTCACGGCGTCCCCAACGGCTTTCATCACAACGGCAGCCAAGGTGATTATCCCTTTTTTTATCATTTTTATGTTTTTTTAAATATTTTCTTAAACTTTTAATGCATTCTAACTAAAACTAACATGACCTAACCCTAAAAGCAACAAAAAAACTTATAAAAAGAGCATTTCATACTCATTCTAATCACACCAAGCAAGAGCAAAAAAAAAGAGAAGGAAGGAGCAAGAGTAAAAAAAGATAAGGCAAGAGCAAAGAGCAAGGAGCAAGAACAAGAGGTATGTACATACATTACTAATTTACCACCATTCTTTGTTTTTGTTTTTTTCAATTTCCAAATGCAAAGTTGAAAGTGAAGACATTGCATTTGCTTGTATTTTTTTTCCTATTTGGATTCGCATGTGATGGAATGAGATAAAGCATAAAGGGACAGTTTTTTTATTATTTGTTTTTTTTTAATTTTTAAATGTATTCGTCGTTGATTTTTTTTTTTAAATGTATTCATCGCTGTTTTTTTTTTATTTTTAAATGTATTCAAAAATTGCATTCATTGTTTTATTGTATTGTATAGTTATATTGTTTTGTATTTTAATTATTGCAGCTTCAAAATGAGTTCCGATAGTCATTATCAAGCTGAATATGAGGTTGAAATGGGTGTGCAAGGAGAAGGAACACAATCACAAACACCTAATACTACTACTAGTTCACAGGGGAGTGTGGACAAGTTCAGTTGCCCCTCCGAAATGTTGAAAAAGTATGCTAGGGGGGCCTTTTGATAAGAAAAAACCTTTGAAACAATTTGGTCAAATTATGCAGGGTCCTAGATCAAACATTTCAGGGGGCACTAAAACATGGAAATGCAACATTTGCTCATTATCTTGGTCAGGTAGCATTACTAGGTTGAATGCACATTTATTGCACATTGCGGGGAAAGGTGTAGGCATGTGTGGACAGCTATCACTTGAAGAGAGGGCAGAAATGGTGAGGTTGTATAATGGAGATATGGTGGAAAAAGTTCCAGAAGTTCGTGGCCGTCATGTTAGTGGCACTGGCACCCCTTCTAGTACTGTGAGAATTAATACCGGTAGTGTTACAGGTGCATCTTATGAGGTGTCTGAATTGGATGCTTTTGGCAGTAGTAGGGTGAAGAGGAAGGTTGTGGCCTCCAATCCACTTGTTGATATGTATGATACAAAGGCTAGAGAGGAGGCCGATGATGCCATTGGAAAATTCTTTTTTGCTACTAGCATTCCATTTCATGCTGCTCACTCTCCCTTATTTCAAGGAGGTTGTGGCTAAGATAGCCAAAGCAGGTGTGAGTTATGTGCCCCCCAGGAGACACGAAGTTGAGAACCACAATCTTGGATAAGAACTATTCCAAGTTTAATTTACTGATGGAGGAAATGGAGGAGCACATGGGTCTCTCACGGTTGCAAGCATCATCATGGATGGGTGGACAGATATCAGACACCACCCCACTCATAAATATCATTGTTTCATGCAGAGAGGGGTCCTTACTTTTTGAGGGCAGTTGATTGTTCAGGAAAGAAGAAGGATGCAGAGTTCCAATTCACCATTTTGCAAGATGCTATTGAGGAGGTTGGCCCTGCCAACGTTGTGCAGGTTATTTACAGATGCAACATATGTGTGCAGGGCAGCAGGTAAGCTTGTCGAGGCTCATTACCGACATATATATTGGAGCCCATGTTGTGTGCATGCCATGAACAATGCACTAAAAGATATTGGAAAAATTGATTGGGTCAAAAATGTAGTGGTTGATGCTAGAGATGTGCAAATGTTCATCTGCAACCACCATAGGTCATTGGCACTCTTCCGTAGCTTTTCGAGGAAGGAATTCCTCAAGCCAGTGGACACACGTTTTGCTTCATATTTTATTTTGCTGGATCGGATGGTTGAGTTGCAGGAATCATTACAGTGCATGGTCATGACATCAGAGTGGTCTAGGTGGGATGGGTCGAAGACAGAGCAGGGGAAGAAGGTGAAAGCAATTGTGGTGAATGAAACATTTTGGATAGATGTGAGATATATCACATCCATAATATCTCCAATTTTCAGTGTGATAAAATATGGGGATTCTGAGAGCCCTAGCCTTGGTGAGATATACGAATGTATTGAAAGTATGCTTGGCCAGATGAAGGCTGTTGTTCGAGCAAGGGACCCCACCTTGGAGTTCTACCCATCAGCATATTCTGCCTATCATTGAGCGGAGATGGGAGAAGTTGAACACTCCTTTACACATGGCTGCATATGCACTAAATCCGAAGTGGTATGTTGAGAGGCCTGGCAGAGTTCTCCCAGTAGATGATGAGGAGGTGAGGAAGGGTTTCTTGAAAGCCCTAAAAAAAAATGTATAATGCAGAGGATGCTTCACGAGTCAGAACTGATTGGCTCAAGTTCGCTTATCTGGATGGCTACAAAAAATCATCAAAGATAGACAGGACCACATTGGCACATGAGAGTCCAGTTAGTTGGTGGCGATTGTATGGACATGCAGGATTGCTACGTACGCTTGCTATTTGTCTTCTTTCTTAGGTTTCTAGTTCCTCTGCTTCTGAGAGGAATTGGTCAACATATGGGTGGAATCCACTCTCTTAAGAGGAACAGACTTACCTCTAAGAGAGCAGAGAAACTTGTTGCTGTACATAGTGCCTTGTGTCTCATGGATCGCAAGACACCTACGTACAAGGAGAGCCCAGCATTGCGGTGGGATGTGGATCCTGAGGATGCAAGGCAGGTTGATGAAGATCAGGAGCAGCGAGGACTGGTTGATATCTCCTTTGCAGATGCAGATGACATTGATACAGATACTCCTAGTGAGGAGGAGCGGTTTGCAACAGTTCCTTCGGAGGGCTCTGATAGTGATTTTTGAGTTGTACTTGTCACTTGTCATTTTGGTTATGTAATGTCATTTTGGTTATGAGACATGACATAATATTTCGTAGCATATGTAATGTGGGTGTAGTTGTACTCTTCTCATGTTGATTATTGAAGAGTAAGACTAAGACTTGTTTTAAATTTTCAGCTTTACTATTTACTATTTAGTCTTTCATTGTCATGTTGAAGTTTTGAACATTGAATATAATATATATAGCTGTAGCATTTTGGGCCTTGGCTTATGTGATGAATAAATTGGATTAATCATTAGTGGTTACAATCTTCAAACTTTCTTGTATTAATCATTAGGTTATTGAATTATTCTTAATTCATGTTATATTTGTAAAATAAATAAAATATATTTTTTTTTTATTAGCCGTCCCCTTGCCATCCCCCCCACCGTCCCGAAATTTTCAAAAAAAATTGCCATCCCCGCAAAACCCCCGTCCCGACGTCCCGCCGTCCCGGAGTCTTAGGTAACTATGTATATTATAGATGAACTAGAATAATGCCACTTCCATTTGTTATATATTTTATGATGATTTGTGATTTTTAATCTAAATATGAATGTCATAGATAGTTTTTTTGTAATCTAGTTATTTTCCCTTATGTTTAGAATAGTTTGTTGTGATTGATTTTGATGCAGAGCCCTACATACACTCTTCAAATCACCAAAAAAAAATTGCTTTAGAAGTCAAATTTAAACTATTCAATCACCAAACCCAATATCTTATCATTTGTTCAAGAAGGCTAAAAGTTGCTCAAATACACCAAACTACATCAAACATTGCAACAAAGCTCAAAACCAATTTACACATGCTTATGTTCATTAAACAAACATGATCAAATCAAAAAACAAGTTCCACTTCTTCAACTTTCATACTTTTCCTTTTATACCTCGCCTTAGGCTAGTAGCCCTCAAAAATAGGTTTTTCTGGCAAAATTCACTAACCACACACCTTAATACCGGACTGGTAAGCTTTTTCAATACCCTTGTCCCCCATTTAGATGTCTGAGAAGTTTCAAGACTTAACTCCTTACCCATTCATTTTTATTCCCTTTTTAGTCTTTTGACTAGTCTTGGCAATTAGCCCTCTTGTTGCACAAACCTTGAAACTGGGAACTATGCACAAACTTCTATGGAAAGATATTTACATTTTTGGATTTCTTCTCACAACTTCTTCTACATTCTTCCCAGGACAAAAACCCTCCTTTTAGCTTGTAAAGTAGGCCTAGGCTAGGGTTTAGTAAGAAAATCTGGGGTCTAATGTTTACCTCTGTTTTCAACACTTGAAACACATTCTCCCACTCAATTTCACCTTGTTCATGCCTTCTCCAACATTCATTCACTTCCCTATCTTCCTTTAAGTCACTTTGCTTGTTTTGCTCCTTAGTAAGCTCTCTAGCTCTTGTTGCATTCTTGGCTCTCAACCACTCTGTTTCCCTTCTTTTACTCTGACCTTGTCTTATTAATTTCTTCTCAACATTTCTCTTTGGATAATATCTCATTATCTTCCTTTAAACCCAATTTCATCTTAGCCTCAACACACACTTAGTGTCACTTTACTAGTTTTTGTTCTTCTTTGTTGGCTTAAGGTACGTAGTAATAGTCCTCTTAATCCTTTTTCACCTCTTACCCCGTTGTCCTAGGCATTGTTACTCCTTGTCATCATATTCTCAATTGTAATACACGTCTAATTCATCTTCTCAACCACTTCTCTGTCCCTAGTTTACCCCATTTACTCAATGTATTTTATCACCTTACTAGATTCTTCCTTATGACTGTCCTCGGGACAGTCTTTACCATGTAATCTCAACAAAGACCTCTGCTGGTTTCTTTACCTCCTCCTCTCGCTTCAACTTACTCAGACACTTTTTACTCCTCCTTGTACACTTAACTTCCCAAGTTTCTTAATATAACTGTACTAGCAACTTCAACTCTGTCTCACTTGGACTCGTAGGCTCCGAGTATCTCTTCAAAGATTCTAGATAGGTGATAAATCATTCACAACAGTTGTCAACCTTTCACCTAGTCATAAATGGTCAAATAACTAGTCTTGTTTGTATGGCTTCCCAAGCTGTGCATGTACATTTTGACCCCTGCAGTTTCTAGTTTCTTCAAGCATCTTCTTTCTTCATAGACTTCATAAGCCTCTTACACTTAGCTCAAAACTCTACATCATCCTCACTACCCTCCAATACCAATACTTGGGTCATTGGTCTCTGATATCTTGGCTTAAATCAATGATTTCTTCTCAAAACTATGACTGTCTCAGTTTTGGCAAGACTGTGTTTAACTTTTTCCCTTCCATAATATGAGTTACACTAGACTTTAAACTCCTTGGCACCTTACATCCTCCATTTTACTCCTCAACATCACACAGTTGTCCATAAAGACAAGATTAGATAACTTCACAAGAATAATTACTCTAAGCCCTCTACCTGGGGGGCACACAGTCAAACTCTACATATAGACAGTGGTGCATATACCTGGAGTTATTATCTCTAAACCTCTCTGTCAACCTTAATATTCATGAGCACCTCCTCATCCATGTATAAGACTATTCATGATCTCAAAAGCAACAATGATTCCAAAACAAAGAACCAACTGATTATAAACCCTCAAAACAGGGTGTCAAGACTGTGCAGACTAAGATAGACTGTATTTTTACTTAAAAGCTTATGAAAACTCAGGCATATACCACAAAAGCCTGCTCATACCTTAGTCATGTCTTCCTCAAGCTCTGCCACAAAGAACTTGTAAGTTTCAATGCATAAATATTAAGATATAACTCATTTTCCTTTAGTAACAAACCCTTCTCTGTCTCTATAACCCAAGAGCTCTTATTAACTTCTCAGATTCATCTTCTTCTTTCTCCAACTGTGTCAAGAATTGCAGAACTTACAAAGGACCTCATGCATGTTTATTAACATTTATTTAGTTATAATACATTCTTGGGGCTAGGAATCACGCTTTTAAAACCTCCATACTGCTGGATTCTTATCAAACCCATGTACAAATTGAGTCCCTGTAACAATCCTTTAGTATACTAACTTTACCATCCTGGAAACACACTTGCACATTCCAATTAACATTCATTCTCTACAATACAGTATGGTTTAGATGCAAACAACACAATAATCTCATTTACCAACCAAGAATAGTCCAGAAACACAGTGCACACACAACAAGGAGCATTTATAAAGGAGGTCTGATATATTCTTCTTAAAATCAACTTGCAGACTCCATGAGCCACCTAGGGGCTCTCTCCCACATACATTCACTGCAAATCCTTTCTCTATATGCCTAACTAACTTCCTCCAATTCGAATTTCAACTTACATGACTTGACTCAAGGTGGCAACTTTAAGGTTTACCCCAACTCATGAAGGTTAGGAGATGAGTTTCACTCATGGACCTTTACACAAAGGTGATAACACTTTATTTACCACTTACAAGGTCTATAAATGACCTCTTACAGCTTATCATAGCTTGTTTTTCAACATTACACCACCTGCACTTAGATTCTCAAATTCAAATTTCAAATAGTTCCTTTTTGGAGGGAAACTTAGAATAGCTCATCTAACACACAAGAAGGTCTTGTAAAGACCATGGAGGAGTTATAAGACACCTAATAAGACCTCTAAGACCTTACACCACCCCTTACATATTCAAAATTACAAAATTTGATGCCTTTACAGCGATGCTCCTGCATCAGATTTACTATACTAAAGTTTCAATAGTAAAGTTACCAAGCCCCAAAAATGACTTTCAATACTTGTATCTCAAGTATGGACCTTTATTGAGTATTGTCAGCCTGAGTATCAAACAAACACACCATGCTCTCCGTAGACATTAACACTCATAAGTTTTGACTCAGCATGTTTGATGATACTCAAAAGCATAGACGCGCCATGACATATTACTGCATTAAAAATGAATCATTTTTTCTCTCCATATTCTCGGGTAGGTTGACTATGAATATGTCGAGTGTGGCAATGTGTTTGTGTCAACTTGTATGAGTCAACTGCATGTATTCTGCAAAACATAACATCAGTATTGTCATGATTACATGTTGTGGTTGTATTGTTGGGCTTAGGTAATTTGTAACGACTCTTGTTGTTATGTTTGGGTGTTGACATTTGTGTCAATCAATAATCATATCTCATTTGTCTTGTATATTGCAAGAGATGCATCAGGGGAAGGGTGCTTGTATCAAGTCCTCTTTGTATTGTGCATATTGAGACTTATATCTTATGAATACAAGTTGCTATTGTTCATGTACTTTGCACTGTGATGGCATGATGTACAATTACTATTCTATGTACATTGTTATTTATCATGTAGTATCTCAATAGACATTAAATTAGTGTTGTATGGGAATGTGTCCCCCCATTACCTAGTCATCCGGGACGTTTCGGGGACTTAGGGATGAGGACAAAAAGTCCCCCCCACACACCCTCCTATGCCAAAAAAAGGGGGGATGTCCATGGGAAACCCCCTAAAAAGGGGAACATATCTAGGTCATCCACCCCAACTGAAAAAAAAAACAAAAAATAAAAATAAAGATTTAAATAATAGTTCAAATATCTTAAATATAGCTATTTGAAAAAAGACCAATATGTATCAATCTCGAGGCGCTAATCTTGAATATGTCACATAGTTTCGCCCATGGAAGGGTTCCACATTGACAAACGATGTGATCACCTTCTCCACAATTTTCCCAATATCTGGTGATGGATGGCCTAAATCTAGCTGTAACACTATGTTGGGCTTGGAAAAACTCGAAAATGAAATAAATTTTGTAAAGCCCCTAATGTCCTCTTATAGTTTAAGATTGTATTTGGAAGCCACGCATCTATATTTGAAAAAGAAAACTGTGTATCAATCTAATTGAAATTCATTGTGACAGCTCCAATCACTTAATAAAGCTTGTATGTATAAGTTTATATGAAGGGAAAGGATGTGTAGATAATAAAAGCAATAAAGCGCAGACCAAAATGTTTACCCATAACCAGACTGTATTGTATCACAGAGACACAATACGAATCGGGAATGCTAAATGAATGCAGAAATTTTCCAGCATAGATGTGGACAGTGGACTCTCACAGACTGCTATGTCTTCCACATTTCAGAAACCTCCAACATGTTATTCCTCATTTCAAAGATACAAATGTTGAATCTCTAATTTAACCTGCTTGCTCCACCCTGCCCTTTTCCTCCCAGAAGGAACTTGTTGCAAACTGATATTGAGAACAATAATAAGCTGTGTTACTTTTGATTCCTTGAAATTTCCAAAAAAATCTAGAATGGGCTGTGGTTTAGAAAAAGTCATCAAGAGGCCTTTTTGGAGTCTGTAAAAGCAACTTACCTGTTAATAATTGTTTTTACTTATTTGTATATTTTTATGTATATAATTTTATATATTGTTTAAACGGTCATCCCTCACCTTCCCCTAAATCTAAGAATTTGACGTCCTGGAAACCTCGTCCCCACATCCTAGAGTCTTAGGTAACTAAGCATTAACATTTTGGCACAGTTACCTTACAGAATATCAGGTCAAGTAAAAGGTGGTTCAAAGAGAAGAGAAGTGAAACAAAGCATTCTATTATCTTATAAGATCTATATAAGAAACATAACCATGAAATGCAGAAATAAAAGATATTACAATGGCACATCACAAAGAGTTCAAGAAGAAGAAGACCAATGCATATGCACAATAATTCACGTTATTGACTCTGAACAAAGGCGAGAGAGACACATAGTCAGGCAAGGAACCAAGAAGTTAAATGGTCTACTCAATTGGTGGAGCAACATCAAAGAAAACAAAGGTTGTGGCAGACAACCATTTCTAAAATCCATCAGCCGAAGTAGGGGAAGCAAAAGCAAACGCTGAAGCGTCAGTATTCGTAATTAAGACCATAACTGAAACCAAAAAGGGTCCAGCTGAAACTGGTTGACCCTATGTCACTTGCAATAAGGAGTGGGTAGAGATTGCCTTAGCCCCTTCCATAGGAAAGAAGTGTGGACCTTGTCGACTAGTTTGGGTCAGAGGGTGCTACAAGAGAATCATGTGGAAGTCCAAGGTAGCCCAAACAACAAGTTGAAGCACACGACAAAGGAACATGACAGTATGTAAGATATTCTATGGATACCTTTCGAAGTAAGGGTCGAGAGTAGGGACATGTCTAATGATGCTAAGAGGGTCGAGGAGCGTTTGACACTGACCTTCTTAAGGGGGAGACTTGTATTCGAAAAACCATGCCAAAGCAATGATTGCCCCATCAATGTCATCTCCAAAAAACAAAATTGTCAAAGTTCACCAATAATGGATCAAAGGATTGCACAACATGCATCACCATATGGATTGCCAATGGGCATACAAATAAACATACATGATTAAGATGTTTCCCAACCACCCTTCGGGAAATGGCTATTGACTGGTACGCAAATGCACCAAGGTTGGATAAAGCAACATAGAATTCACTTAGGAAATCCTATGAGAAAGAATTCAAACTCTTGAGGGATGACAATGAGATTGTTGCTGAAATATACATGATCTGGCAAGGTAAACACAAGAATGCTTGTGCCTATAATACAACACATAGAGAACTGTTGGAAAATTCCTACTGACAACTTAAAGAAGTGATGGTTCATTGAAGGGACAATACCCTAAATGTGGAAGGTGATGAAGGTGGTTCCCCCGTCACGATACGAAGATGCATAAAATTGAGCTGTGGACATTGAAAGCAAGGAAAAGACATCCTTGCACTCAAAAGGACGCAAAGAAGATGGCCCTAACTCTCACAATGAAAGTAAACCTAGATCAATGTGAGCTTTGGTAAAGGGGCATGCTCCTAACGATGAACTAAAGGGACACACCAAGAACAAAGGCAAAGATATTTTGTGCGAGAATTGTCAAGTTACAAGGGGTTAAATCAAGGACTGCTCATACGATTTGCGGAATAAGAGCGGCCATATACTAACCACACAATGAGAGCCATCCATACCACCCACTATACAATAATAGTGGTAGTGGGAGATGGATTGCTCTCACCAAAATGACATTGGACTTCTCTGTAGATGGTGCGGACCCAGTAAATAATGATGGCAATTGTTCAGTGCAACCAACAAAAATATGATTAACATAGCCTAAGGTAAGGAAGTTATGGCAATTACTAGAGCATTAGTGAAGAAAGCCAGTTACCATGACCCATATGTAGAGAAGGAAAGGATGGCCAAAGCAAGGGTGGAAGTGGAGAGGGCCATGGTCAAAGAACGACTTCAGTGGGATGAACATACAAGCACAACAACCTACAAACTAGAGTCTGACAAAGCTATTACACAACAGGTCTTGCAAACCATCATACCTATGACGATAGGAAACTTATAACAAAGCATTCCAAAACTCAAGAATGCTCTCACTATTGTCATACAAGGCATTAGCTTAAACATGCAGTAATATACAATGGCATACCTAACAATGGGTGACAGGAAGAGCAAATAGCAAAAGAATGAACCCATAGTGAGGCCCCCTTGTCAAGTGATCAAGTAATTGACCTTATGCTCTTGACAATGAACCAAAGCTTGACAAACAACAATTGTGTATAAGGAAGTTTTGGGAAGGATGTGACAAATGCCATAATTGAAAGTGGTTCTAGTGCAAATGTTTTTCCATAGGACACTTGGAAAAATATTGGCAAGACAACTATGTGGCCTCCAACATTCCAACTAGTCAGGAGTGTATCAACAAGGCATCAAGGTATTAGGTGTACTAATGGGTCAAAATGTACTTATTACAATCCAACCCTTTTTGTTGAATGTCATGGTTATCTTGTTGAAGAAGAAAGCCTATGATGCATCATTTGGTTGGGACTAGTTGATAACAGCCAACGCAGATCATAACTGGAAAAAGAATTGGATCTCAATTGAAAACAAAGAATGGAAGCATGTCATAGACTTAAATAATCATGCAATCAATGAGGAGAAAACCTCATCCGACTCATTGGATTCGAATTCCGATGAAGAATGCTTAGTTGAGGGGCACCACGACACAATTGAGCCAAATGATGAATGAGTCTTGGATTTGAAGTTGTGCTCCAAAGATAAGACAAACTCTGTCAACATTTTGTTCCATTCGTAGATGGAAGACTATGAAGCACTCCACCTTGATTGTAATAAAGCAGATATTATGGAGATTGATAAAGGGAGAAATTTGTAGCAAGATGACCAAAAGTATATGTTGGTAATGATAAGTCCTTCCAAAAGGTTGTAGTTCAATACTTTCAATGTCAAGGGTGCTACCAATTAAAAAGGCTAGACAACATGCATTCTAAAGAGACGACTTCAATGATCATGAACAAGGGGCCCGATGAAAATAATATGTAATATAGGTGGGGTAAAACCTCTTGAAGTATAATTTATTTTTGATGTATGGTCGGATACAACAGATATACTTGACGGGATGAACGTTGATGGCACAACACACAACTAAAGTCATGCAAAAAAGAAGTATTGGCATGATAAACACTTTCGATGGAGAAACTTTGAAGTCCAAGCCCTAGTATTGAGATATAATGGGCGGCACGAGACTAAGCCAAGTAAGTTCAAAGTACTATGGTTGAGACCATTTAAAATTATAGAAATCTTGGAGAATGGTCAAAGGCATCGTAAAAAACTCTAAATTAAAATTATATGAAACAAGGATAGAAAATATCAATCATATTGAAATCGAGCCAAGGCAAGACTTGACGAAAGGGCCCACCATGAAAGAGGAAGGTAAGGTCAGCTATAAATGCAAGAGAGCAAGGTGTGAGGCACAAAGGCAAGTTGAAAGGCACAACTTGCTCCAAAGCATATGCCCTCTATCAGAGTGTACGAGGATTTTGGCTCAACGAATGCACTATGTAGTTGCAAGAATCAAGAAATCACAAAGAGCAAGATGCAAATGAATGAATTCTAGAACTGAAAACATGAAATGAATCAATAACTGAATCAACCATAGTTACCTAAGTCTCGGGGACGGTGGGACGGGGAGACAGAGGGACGGGGTTTCCGAGATGGGAAAAAATTCCCAAATTTTGGGGATGGTTATTAAAATAATATATAAAATATTAATATTTGAATATTTTAACTTTATTCAATGAAGTTTAGGGATTTAAACTCTATTCAAGTACTTTCAATATTATAATTTAATGTTCTTCATAAAAATAACAGCTTTTAAAAAGCAAAAACATCAGAAATTTTTTGAAAGATTTAAAAAAAAATAGGGGACATCCCCTCCAAGTCCCCAAGTCCCTGAAATGTTCGGGACGTCCGGGACGTCACCAAAATCTAAGGGCGTCCTCGCATAACACTGGAATCAACTGAATTAGCTCTCAAAGGAGGTGTACAAACAGGAGAGTAATGTGTAATTGCCCCTAGAATAGTGATCAAAGACCAAGAATAGGAGTGTAACTCCCATACTCGGAATAGTCAGTCAAGAGTAACTGTTGTAACATATGACATCTATGATAGTCAAATGTAACTCCTATGACACATATGGCAATCAAATGACCCCTGATCAAGCCAATCCATGGGTGTAGGAAAAACCCATGTGTGTAGGAATAAAAAAATAAATAAACAAATACAAGACAAATGATATCCTACACTAACACCCCCCTTAAGCATAACTTAGGTGGGTAGAAAAAGTGGGTCCCGGCAACAAGGCTTGATAAGGTACCCAAGTACAATGCAGCTCTCAAAAAGTGGAGAAAAAAAAAAGAAAACCCAATGGAAAAAACTCCCCCCCAAACGAGAAAAAGAAGAAAGGATTAGAAGGCCCCCCAAAGATGATGTTGATGTAGCCCATACCCCAAGAAGAGCTTGCAAGTGAAGAAGTTTTCTCTCAGCGAAGTGTTTGGTGAAGATGTCAGCAGTCTGCTCTGATGTTTGGCAATATCTGAGATCAATGAACTATCCACGAATCAACTCTCTGATGAAATGTATGTGAATCTCAATGTGCTTAGTTCGTTGATGTTAGACCGGATTCTTGCAAATTTAAATGGTGCTTTGGTTGTTGTAGAAGATGATTGTGGGTCGCCTGTACTGAATACCAAACTCTGTCAGAATCCCTTAAAGCCAGATGGTCTATGTGGTAGCATTAACAACTCCTTTGTTTCGGCCTCATTAGATAATAAAGCAATAGTATTTTGCTTCTTGCTTTACATACTAATCGGGCCAGAACCTAGTGAGAAACTATAACCTAAAATGGACTTGAGATTTTGAATCTTGTCAACCCAATCTGAATCTGTGTATCCAACCAAATCAACATCAGGAACAACTCCATAGTGAATCTTGAATCTCTGTCTACCCTGAATGTAGTGAAGAATCCTCTTAGCTACTTTCCAGTGCAGCTCAAGAAGCTCTTGCATGAACCTAGAGACCAAACCTACAACATATGAAATGTCAAGTCTAGTGTGAGTCAAATATATAAGGTTGCCTACAAGTCGTCGATACAAGATAGCATCGTCCAATGGTGAAGTACAATCAGCCTCGAGCTTGACTCTAGATAGAAAGTCGATCAGAGTTGGCTTACAATCAGCGATGTGAAACCGATCAAGTAAATCGAGAGCATACTTAGGTTGCGCAATGGTTATCCTAAGTCACACTGCGAATTTTGAATCCCACAGAAGTAATGCAACAAACAAAAGTCAATCATGGAAAATTTGTCATGTAGAGCTTCTTTCACCGTTGCAATGGACGATGAAGAGCTCCTTGTGATGAAATGAAATGAAATATTTTAATGACGTCCACGTGACTAAAGAGTCAAAGGGACCAAAAAGAAAATACACTAAGCTGAAACCAAGTTCTTTGCCAAATCCGCTCGCCTGTTGTGAATCTTGAGCACAAAACCAGCAATCCTTTGAAGCTTAGCTTCCTCAAATAGCTCATTTAGGTTGTCCACGTGTAACTCATTTTCGTACTGGAAGCGGATGTCATCATAGGCTGAGCATTCCATGATGAAGTGCCATTCTGTTTCAACAACCCCTGTACTGCAGAAAAGACAAGTTCTCCTTTCCCACTCTTCTTTGGGAATAGTTCATCTACCAATTTCACAACAAAGATGATGTGACCCGGTCCTCAACTGAGCCAAAATAATCGTAGCCTTACCTTTGATATCTTCCCTTAAGCTAAGTTGCCGCATTCGAATTCGTGTTCGAATTCGCCGATGATTAAATTCGTGAAAAATTCGCTGGTAAAAAAATCAGCGATTAAATTCGTGATTAAATTCGACTATGAGAAATATACCTTTTTATTAAATATATAAAAACAAAAGATAAATTCACATTTCAAAAGAGAGATAATATCACATTTCATTGATTTCATTACTAATCTATCTACAGGTGATCAAAGCTCATGATTCTTTCAAAAGATTGCAAGAAGTTGCTTGGTCCAAAAAGGTGCAAAAATGGATTTTATGAAAATAAGAAAAATATTGCCATCAATGTGTAGAGCTCGAGAAAATATACACTTTTAGAGAAAACGACACTTGAAACGGAGTCACAGAATGAAAGTTATGGCACATGCAAGTTTTTGTTGCTACATCTTCCCGGACCCTTTCCAAAAATGGCAAATTTTTTTCTGTGCTTGTGATTTTTCCACCAAAAATCTAAAAAAGGAAAGAATTGCCAAAAAAGGAAAGAAACGCTGTCTTTGGCAAGTTTTTTTTGGACAGGTACGGCTGGAAACGTACCCACAGGGACAGGGTACGGTCCGGAATCCAAAAAAGAAAAGAATTGCCAAAAAAGGAAAGAAACGCTGTCTTTGGCAAGTTTTTTTGGACGGGTACGGCTGAAAACGTACCCACAGGGACAGGGTACGGACCGTACCCTGTCCCTGTGGGTACGTTTCCAGCCGTACAAACTGTACCCGGACTGTACCCTATCACTGTGGGTATGTTTCCAACCGTACCCACAGCGTACTGTACCCTGTACCAGTACCTGGTACGTTTCCAGGCTGGTACGGGACCCTCTAGGGCATTTCCAGGCTGTCTAGGGACCATGAAGTTAAAACTTTGTCATATCAACGGTCAAAAAAATGAGAACACTAATGATATTGTTTCATTAACAAACTGTGAGAATATAATGTCAGCGCCTTTAAGGAACACATAAATCTTACATGACCATATTTAAGCTTTGAATGTGATTACAGGTTTCAGTTTTACCCTCAAAATTACAATGTGTTTGATTCATCTCGCAAGAATATACCCTCTAGCCAATTTGAATATTCTAAACCAATTTTTTACTGATTATGAATATAGGGCAAGGGAAATTATTATTTAAGTAAATCATATCAATATGCTATATTAAAATTTTTTCAGCTTCACATGGTTGCCATCTATCAAGTATCTGTACTGATCTACTCTTCATATTGAAATAAAGGGTAAACTAACATTGGGGGGTTACCAATTTCTTCGACCATATATTCTTTAACAAAATTGAAGGTGGATGGTTTTTTTATAAAAACCTTTTCTGCTTCAAGCGCCCATATCCAAATCCCACAAGTCTACTAAGGCTTCCTTGAAGAAGACTTCCGTTGCCAGAATTTAGGATCTCTGTCATTGATTGCTTGGTGAGACTAATATATGTGAACTTGCACTCCAAACATAAACTTATCCTTCGACTGATAAAGAAGGGGGTCTTAGGGGTCTTAGGTAAGGGCTTGTAAACTTAAACAAACCAAAGGATTTGCTCCATACAAGGCACCACAAACCATGATCAAATTTTAGGAGATAGTCGCACTCTTTCTAATGATTTTGCATCACGAACATGAGGATCATCCATGCAAGCGGGAAATAATGCAAAAAAGTGTGGATGAGAGTCGTTTCAAGTTGCTGGGTATCCTTACTAACTATGCATTGTCGTGGAAAAAGAAATACGTGCGCGCGCACGCGCGTGTGAGTTCTATGTATGTGAAAGTGCTAAATCACACCAAAAGATCATGGAAGAGGAACAAGGAATGAATTATCACATGGAAAGACAACGGGAACTGCAGATGGTTCTTCACCAAACCAGGCTTAAAAAGCTCCTCCATACACATCATTCAACGATGTTGTTTTTCTTAAGTAGGTTGGATACTTTAGTGTTCATTCAATACAATGACTGCACAAGTGTTTGAAAACCTGGTTGTTGAAAGAAAACTAGATCGAGTTTTTGTTTTCAAGTTAAATATATTATATTCAATGGAGCAAATAAATTTGACCCCAAAAAAATCACCACCAATTTATGTTATAATTTGTCATAAGTTGTGCAGGCAATTATCAAAAGATCGTGAACAGTGGAGCAGAAGGATTTAGTATTGGATCAGTCAGACTAGCAACAAAACTAAGAACACTAAACGGAAAGCCAAATATTCTGGTGCTACCTGCCATATTCAAGATTCTACAAAAAACAGATCTGCAATCTCATAACCATTTAGAGCAAAAACAGCCAAATAATAATCCACTGAGCACAACCCTGGTGGCTATGATACCAGATGGTGGGATTTTGGGCAACCAGCATGCAATAAACTAAAAAAAGAAACAAAAACAAGTAGGGATCTAACTAAATAAAAAACTTGCACATATTATTGACACAATATTTAGGATGTGAAAACCCTTTCGAGTGAAAACCTCGGCCAGAACCTTGCTTCTTATATTAACTTAAAAGCAGCCTACAAATACAACATAAAGCCATCAAGGCTCTGAATCAAGTCTTAATAGGCACAAATCTGCACTGACCCTATCGACCTATTCTTCACCAAACAATAACTTTGACAATAACCTCCTCCTTTCTAGATCTAGATCGATCCTAGGATTCTACCAACTTGTCTCTTGCAAGTTCCGACTAATTGCCACTCCTCTCATAATGAGAGCATGAACTTTTATAACCAAAGCACATCCTAAAATTTACCTTGCTTTTTCCACAAGGAAAAATCCTAAAATAAGACTTTCAATATGAGCCATTGCTTTTCCCACGAAGACTCAAGTTGACCAACTAAAATTAGTTCCACCACTAAAAAGAACCTTGTTTCTTATATTAACGTAAACCAGTTTACAAATACAACATAAAGCCATTAAGGCTTTGAATCAAGACTTAATACACACTCCTCCATGATCCAGTATGCAGCCTTCAGGCACAAATCTGCACTGACCCTATCAACCTATTCTTCACGAAACAATAACCTTGACAACAACCTCCTCCTTTCTAGATCTAGATCGATCCTAGGAGTCTACCAACTCGTCTCTTGCGAGTTCCGACTAATTGTCACTCCTCTCATAATGAGAGCATGCACTTTTATAACCAAAGCACATCCTAAAATTTACCTTGCTTTTTCCACAAGACAATCCTAAAATAAAACTTTCAATATAATAAATTAAGCAAAACGTATACCAGACATGTTCTGATACCATATCGAAGTGTGCGAGAATACCGGCTCAACGAATGCACTTGTAGTGGCAAGAATCGAGAAATCACAAAGAAGAAGATGCAAATGAATGAATTGCAATACTCAACACATGAAATGAATCAAATAAATTAGCTCTCAAAGGAGTACAAATAAGAGAGTAATGTTTAACTGCCCCTAGAATAATGGTCAAAGACCAAGAATAGGAGTGTAAACTCCCATACCCGGAATAGCCGATCAAGAGTAAATCCTATGACATATAATATCTATGACAATCAAATGTAACTCCTATGACACCTATGACAGTCAAATGACACCTAAGCAAGTTAGTCCATGAGAGTAGGAAAAAACTCATGTGTAGGAATATCCAAGTAAATAAACAAATACAAGAATAATAATACCCTACACTAACACCCTCTTGCGTTAGCAAAATACAACCATTGTACACCCATCATAGACCCATCATACGATCAAGGAACCTCACTCTCACCCCTGCATTCCTTCGCGGATGCTAAACAAACCCAATCCTTGTCATATGGCTCAGCGTATAGCTTACCTAGGGCGAGTATAACAAAATGTGCATCCAAACATACAAAGTGTACGTCCAAACAATTCACAACTAGCCATACATCCATATTCTTGCTCCCAGTGTATGCCCCTCCTCTAATGCTCATTGTATGGTTCATGTATTCACATACCCCTATACATCCACCAATGCGCTGTCTTGAGCAGAAAAACTAACCCACCGTACATTGCCTAGTTGAGTCTTCACTTGTTGTACGGACATCGGTTCTAGCTTTAGTGATCACCCCATAGAAAATCAAGCTAAGCATGTACGCCCTTGACTGCCCGTAAACCCTACACTATATGGCAGCATACCAAGCAACAATTCATTCAAGCATGCAACACTATACGGCTCATTAAAACCTTTGTCTTCACAGGTACAAAGACAATTTATTGAAAATATCCAGTGTTTTGTTTCCAAGAGTGGAAGACTGTCTGGAATTCAATGTACAGCAGTGCATTTTCAATTGCTTTCAACAACAAAGTTTTTTTTTAAAAATGTGGGTTGTCATCGTGACAGCCCTGCAATGGGCTGCCACCCCCAAACCCCCACTTTGCTTATTTCAACATTTAAAGATAAAAAGTTGTTGAGAATTGTGCCAAGTGAAACATTTTCTTTCTTACCTCCATACAAGTAGCAGAATTTCTACATCATGAGCAGTTCCACCATAATGACTTCTATCTTCTTTTTCATTTTCTGTATTAATTGTATTGGAAGGGATTACAACTTGTTCAAAGGGGAGGGGATTGGCATAGACCATAACATTTCATATTGTAATGATTACGAGTTAATTGGTTGTATTGTTCGGCTTAGATATTTTATAATGACTCTTGTTTGTTATGTTTAGCTGCTGACGGTTGTGTCAACCCGCCAACCATATGTCGTTAGTCCTTATATATAGCAAGAGATACATCAAGGAAAGGGCACTTGTATCAGGTCCTCGTACAATGCGAATAATACAGAGACTTATGAATTCAAGCTGCTACTGTTTCCAATGGTTTAAGCTGCCATGGTATGTTATACAATTACTATTTTGTGTATGATGTTATTGATAATCTAGTATCTCAATAGAGATTAAATAGTGTACATATTCAAACTTGACTCACGGGAAACAAGTCTGTTTTTATGTGAGAGGTAATGGAGGGTAGCTTAATACAAGATGATCATAAGTGATCAATATGAGAAAAAAGTATGTTGACAAACAGGATAGAGGATGTAATCAAATGAGGATGATGAAGATCACAAACTTGCTGGAAGCATATACTAGTTTTAGTTTTGAATTTAATATGAATATATTTTGAATGCCATGTTCTTCGCATATACAATATTTCAGTTAAAAAATATGTAAACACCAAATTCAATCTTCTGTGATTTCATTCAGCCAGATGTCCTCGACTCTAGCTCTTGTTTTGCGTTTTGAGACTCTAGTGCCCGTTCTCTATCTATTCAGTGTTAATGTTGTTAGCCAATTCAATTTATAGATTCATGAATTGTCGTATAGCTATTAATTGTATGTATTCACTCAAATTTTTTGGAAAGCAATGGTGTTTATATTCCCCAACCTATATCCATCCCATGCACCCAGCCACTGTGACATGCACAAATACACACCCTATTTGGCATAGTGTTGGTGAAATAATTTTGTCGCAGTGTAGATTATTGGTTTCCATCAAGGGTCACGGGGCTAATCCCCTCCTTCTTGGGTATGGGGGAGGCTCCCATTATTGAATGTAAACTACCTAAAATTGTGGGGTGGTCGTTAGGCCGGGGATTACACAAGAATACTAGAAATACAAATACAAAGGGGAGTAGTAGAAATAGGGAGAGAGGGGTTAATGTTGTGAGTAGACTCACAGAATTCACATGCATTAGATAGAGTAGGTCCACATTCAATTAGAAGAACACAACAATGAAAGTAGCAACAAGGACTAATAAATCATAGACACAAAGTTCTACAGATCCATTAATTAAGGACACAAAGTTCCTTCTTGGTTGTACAAGATCACAATGCTTGCAAAGTTGGAAAGTAGAAAGAATGGAGGAACATAGACAACAACCAACAATTTATCAACCCTTTGGTATATAAAAGGCATTACAATTTATAGATTTATAATATGACTCTTCATCTTCCCTTCACATGACCTTTCACTTTCTTCTCATCTGTGACCTTCCCATCTCCTAAAAATTGAGTTAACAAATTCAATTTGGGCACAAATACAATATTACATTCCAAAACCTGAATTTAGGACCTTTCTTATTCCTCTTCTTGGCGAAAATCTAGGAGTTACTAAGAAAATTTGCATTGCAATTGGTCCCAGGCAGCAAACCAGAAAATAGGTTTAACTCTGGAACAGTTCCCTGTGGGCCTTCAAAAGTCAATCCAACTTTTTGCTTTGTATTGTGCGCAGGGGATAGAGGGAGCGAGGGAACGGTTTCTCTTTGTTCCTCATTCGGGCCGATATATCCGATTTTGACCGTGCTCCTCCCTTTGTCGGTCATATCAGGTTTCCAAAGAACATATGGAACATTAGAACTATTCCGCGAGTTCCACCAAGGGCTGACATGTCTGATCCATCCTCCTTTGTGGCGTTGTGGTGTTTCGGGACGAACAATGGAACATGGAAACCATTCCGCGATTTCCGCCAAGGGTTGACATGTCTGATCCATCCTCCTTTGTGTGTTGCGGGCTTTCGGAGGAATGATGGAACATGGGAAACCGTGCCGTGAGTTTTTTAATGTGCCTGACTTAATCCAATATAACCTCCTCCTCCCTCGTTAACTTGTGTGGGTATGTGGGGAATTCGATGAACTGTAGAACTATTCCAAGGGTGCAATTGAAAGCGGACTTAACCGATTAAAAAAGGGCTCAAGTATTCGTGGAAATAAATGAACTTAGAAACAATTCACAATGTGCCCAAGAAAACCCAAATTAGCCGACTTTTAGTGCTCTGCGTAGGACTTTGGTGCAAGAATGGAAGCGGGGGAAGCGGGGGCAGCAATGAAAGGGAGTAACAACTGGGTTGTTTCCACAAGTTCCCAAAAAAACCGATTTCCACCGACCAAAGAGCCCAAAACCAAAATTTTGACTAAGTCATATATAATGAGGCTCGGCAAGAGGATGGAAAACACAACCAAAGCATGAGGATTTGCCCATGACTTCAAAAGTTTTGAAATTGCAATGATCTTGTGGAAACAACACAATTCACCCTTTCAGCACGGAAGTAGCAACAGCAGTGTCTTGAGTTATCACGGAAGATTCTCAAGTCCTGAAACAAAAGTGAGGTCCATCATGGAGAGGGTTCCAGTGGCTTTCCAATGAGTATTTGCCTACCTCTCAAATCCTCCTAGAACTCCCAAAGTCATCCAGACAAGTCAACTTCCATAGTTGGAGCATGACATCCCCACCCACCTGAGATGACCCCTGTTTGATTCCTGAGATCACTTATCTCCACAAATTTCCCTAAATTGCCTTAAATAACATCATGGCTCTCCTGCACAACTTCCATATGGTTTAGGTCTTCCATGTCGGCGTCCCGGAGGCTATCCATATGCTGTGAAATGGCCAAAATGGCCCTTTTAAAGGCCACCGAGGAAAGTTGTTTTTTCCTTAAACTTAGTGACTTCTTTAATCACCTTAGGCATTCATCCCTACACATGAAACACACTTGAAAATCTTGTTTAGCACGTTCCCTACTAGCCAAAATAAGAATGACACTGTAGGCAGGTTGGCTAGAAAAAAGGGTTTACAATGACCGGGGAAAAGGATTTTTCAAGTGGGGGGCTTGGCTGTCATAGCCAAAAATTTTCAATTTTGCATGCTAAAACATTTAGCATGAACAACACAAGCATTTAATCATTAACAATTTTGTATCTTGTGAAAAAATCCCCATTTCGAAACATTTCCCAATTTAAAACATTTCCAAGAAAGGCTTCGGGAGAGACCCTAGTCTAAGTCTACCTCAACATAAATTCAAGAAAAAGCAATTTGTACTATCCCCTTTTCATAATTAATTAATTTTGAATACCTAAAGCCAATTTTTATTATTTTTTGTAGGCTAAGGGGAAGTTAAAGAGAGGAAAATAACTTAATTTAAGTTGTCTAAGGATATTTTTATATTTTACTTGGGAAAAGGACACTTAAAGTGGTCCAAGGATAATTTTATATTTTACTTGGAAAAATAACACTTAAATTATATTTTAGTCCAAAATGCATAAATAGAATAAAATACTTAGAATATTATTACTGGGCGCCAAAGTTAGATTAATAAATGAATAAAGAAAGAGGGTGCCAAAGTTAGAGAGGGCTGCATGAATACCAAAATCCTAATTTTAGGATAGGAGGTGGATAAAGTATTTTTAAATGTGTTTAATCCTATTCTTAGGACGGGGTGACAACATGGAGGAGGAATTTTATTATTTATAATTGTTCAAAGATCGTGCATGTAATTCTAAAAGGGGGGGCGCCACTTTGGAGAGTGTTTGGAAGTTATAAAGGCGGATTTGGGGTTCATTGTACAAACATCTTGGAAATTCATCAATTATTTTCTTCTGTCTGCAAGTAGCTCCTGCTTTCTTCCGCTTCCGTAACAGAGGACAAAAACCCTCCTTTACACACAGATTTGAGGACGGAATCCCTCACTTCTCAGTTGGGCAATTCCATTTCAGGGGTTGCAGTGACAATTCAGGGTGCAAGTGTTCCGCCAGTTCAGCTCCAAACAATTGTATTAAGACACTGGTATTTTTATTGTAGCTGGTTCATATTCAATAAATAAAAGACTGATTTTTACGCATTATGGTTCGTTGTTTTTATATAAAAAATCAGATTATCGCTGCTGTTATAAAAGTTAGATTTTTAATATTGTTGCCCTAGGGTTTAACAAAATATCTGAATTTGTTAGAAATTATTTTCAGGGATATTACAGTGGTATCAAAGCGAATTTCCTCCCAACCTGTGGAGGGAAAAAAAGGAAACGATAAAATTAAAAAAAAATTGCAGCTTTGAACTTCATGCAAGGTAGTGACAAAGAAGTTAGGTACCAAAAAAGGAAGGAGAAGAAAGCTACAAAATAGCCAAAAGTCATGGGTAACAGAGACCCAGAAGACGTAAGTTTTGACAAGCTTGTTCAAGGACAGGACAGGTTAGTTGATATGATGGGTCAGTTGATCCAAGTTATGCAGGGCACGAATGTGCAAAGGGCTCCAAACGGTGAAGGAAGTTCTTCAAGGGTAAACAATAACCAACACACTTAGAGGACAGTCATTGGTTCTATTGTTAGGCCCTTCCCACCTAACTTCCTACGTAAAGAGGAAGCAATTCAAGAGGCAAAAATTCAGCCTACCATAGCAGATGATATTGCTACTAGCTATGAGGAGTACAAGCGTACTTCCCAGTGAGATTAGAGATGATATATCCCTCACCAATTTTATTAATCTGCAAGAAGGTTTTGGGGTGGAGTTCCAAGAAGACCATGTTGAGGGGCATGAACATGAAAAAAGGGCTTTACTAGTTGCTATTGTTGATTTTCAGTTTGCTGGAATTTTCAAAATAGCAACCTATGGGAAGCAAATTGATTGTGTTCATGACTTTAGCAAGAATCATGAAGATGTTTTATTGACTTCTAATGTTTGCATGCGTCAACAAGTTCACTTGTTGAATGTGAAGAGTTCAAGGTGAAGAAGAATATTGATCCTAACCCAAAAGTTATGAGTCACAAGGTTGGGGATGTTAAAGATATCTCAACCAAGCTTCATTCGGCAAAGGATGGTGAACAAGTTGAGGACAGCCAAAGGTATGAAAGTGTTGTGGATTTGTTGCTTCCTACTAAGTCATTTCGAATGTATGGTCATCATGGACAACATAGTGGAAATGGTGATAGAGTGAAGAACACTTTGAGTGGCAAAGGGCACATAGATCCATTCATACAAGTTCCAAATTGTGTGAACATGAGAGTTTGGAATCTTGGTATTTGCAGAAGGGACTTGCAATTGCTTGAGGGCAAGCAATTCAGGGAAGAGGTGGACTGTAATGTCCCCTTTTCAGAATTAATTAATTCTGAATACCTAAAGCCTATTTTTATTATTTTTTGTAGGCTAAGGGGAAGTTAAAGAGAGGAAAATAACTTAATTTAAGTGGTCCAAGGATATTTTTATATTTTACTTGGAAAAAGGACACTTATTATATTTTAGTCCAAAAAAGCATAAATAGAATAAAATTACAATATAAGGATGACTTCTATTATTGGGTGCCAAAGTTAGATTAATAAATGAATAAAGAAAGAGGGTGCCAAAGTTAGAGAGGGCTGCATGAATACCTAAATCCTAATTTTAGGATAGGAGGTGGTTAAAAGTATTTTTAAATATGTTTAATCTTATTCTTAAGATGGTGTGCCAACATGGAGGAGTAAGTTTATTATTTTTAATTGTTCAAAGATCATGCCTGTAAGTCTAAAAGGGGGGCATCCACTTTGGAGAGTGTCCGGAAGTTATAAAGTCAGATTTAGGATTTATTGTACAAACATCTTGGAAATTCATCATTTATTTTCTTTGTCTGCAAGTAGCTTCTGCTTTTGCTTCCATGATAGAAAACGAAAACCCTCATTTGCATACAGATTTGAGGATGGAATCCCTCACTTCTCAGCTGGGCAATTTCATTTCAGGGGTTGCAATGACAATTCAGGGTGCAAGTGTTCTGTCAGTTCAGCTCCAAACAATTGTATTAAGACACTAGTATTTTTATTGTAACTGGTTCGTATTCAATAAATAAAAGATTGATTTTTAAGAATTATGGTTCGTTGTTTTTATATTAAAAATCAGATTATCGTTGCTGTTATAAAAGTTAGATTTTTAATACTGCTGCCCTAGGATTTAGCGAAATATCCGGCTCTGTTAGAAATTATTTTCAAGGATATTACACAATCAAATCCATTTTCGCGGTCTATTATATCAGGCTCACATATTTTGTTATCAATGACAACAAAGGTTGACAGATATTGTTAGGGAATATTTATTTTTCTCTAAAGTTTCCAGAGACGTCCTAAAATTCATTAGTAAACAACACTTCACAATTAGCTAAGGGCCTTCATAATTAGCTAAGGGTCTCCATCAAAGAATTTTGAGTAATCATTTTCCAAGTAATTTTTCATGAGCAAACAATCGTTCACCATTATTTAAGGGCCTCCATCAAAGAATTTTGAGTAATCATTTTCCAAGTAAATCAAAGACACCCCTCCTATATAGTAAGTTTTGAACTCAGTTTTTGGTAGAGGATTCAAGTTTTATAGATCCGAGAGTTGAGAGTCTTTGTGGATCATGCATTAGTAACTTGCATACCAATCTCATGAGCTAGGATTAGGAAACTTTTGAGGAAACTCGTCATCTGCAGAAAGGGGCAGTTTCATATTTCTTTAAAAAGGTGGCCGATATTTTCTACCAACTTTCTAGAACCCTGGATTTATAAGGTTTCTCACAAGTTCCAAGGATTAGCCTGCTGCTCTTGAAAGTAGGCATGGCTATATATAAGAGGGCAAGGAGACTGTCCCCCAAGATCTAGATTTGAAGCCCTAGTGGACTACTAAAGAGAACATAAATCAAGGGAACATAAAACAGTAGCAGAAAGTGGTTAAGGCAACAAAAGCGAAAAGAAAGCTCAAAGTCCAACTCAATGACTTCCTTGATCAGCAATATACAAATAAATATTTTAGATTATATTATTGAGACAACAAAATGAACTTTATAATATGTATAGTGTAATAATTTCTATAAGATAACAATTACATAAACTCTCTAAGACATAACGAACAACATCATACAATTTTGAGATTTAAAATACTTACTAATGACAAAGATACTAATGAAAAAGACATACCTGTGCACATATTCGTTTGCATCACCAGGAGAATCATATTGAATAATGCATTTCACTTTTGGAAAATCCAAGCCTCTTGCTGCCACATCAGTACATAAAAGAAGAGCAGATTTTTCTTCATTGAAATGATGAAAAGTTTGTCTCCGATCTTCTTGTGCCATATTTCCATGTAGACGAAAAGTTTTGCAGCTTATGAAGCTTCCCTCTTTTTGATCCCTATCCTCTCGGAAACTCGAAACCCAGTGAAATTCACTTATCAGTGCATAGTGGAGATCCACTGCATCACATGTGGAGAAGAATACAACCACCTATACATGTTCAAGTTTGATAATGTGATGAGTAGCGATTCTCCAAACTATATTGCTAGCAAATATAATTATATTAAATATTTGGGAATAAAGATATTTTTCACCGTGCTTGCTTTTGAAACATAAATTATAATGAAAGATACCAAAAGTCCATTGCTATTTCTATAACAGCTATATTTGTTATGCCTTGACCATAACTTCTTTTTTTCTCATTTTCTCTAAAAATTTGAATTCCGGTCCAAGGTTTACAATCTGCTTCACAATGTAAAAGCATTTCCTTCAAACTGGTCCTCAAGTAACCTCTTACTTAAACTAAATGTCTCTTGCAATCACATGTCAAAATCATTTAACCATGATAAATTTCATCATGTAAAAAAGTCCAAATGTGAAACATTAAGTACCATGGTAAAAAATTAGTTGAATATCATGACAAATTTACAAGTGTCTAGCAAATTCCAATTGGAACAATTAATGGAATCTGACCTCCCATCACAGAGGTAAGTCACATAAAGGCATATCCAGAACCCATCACAACTATCATTTATATGTGTAGAAATTGGTCCAAACGCCACCTTAAATACATTTATCTGAAAAACACAGATAGATATCAGTCTTAAAGATTTTATCTCTGATTTTCCATATACCATATTGATTAACAACTCCATTACATTCTCCAAAAAATTCCTACTTACTAGTGAAAATGGCATCCATCTAGTTGCACCAGTGCTTTGGACTCAAAAAAACCCTTTTGGAAAAACATCGGGCTCCAAATTCCACTTGCAGGACAAGATATTACAATTTTCAATTTACTTCTCAACACTTTAAGAAAAAAATCTATGTGACAGTCAAATGGACATCAAATTTGTGGTTGAAATTCTGTGACAGTCAAGTGGACGTCAAATTTAAGGTTGACATTCATTGTTTATTCACAGACATTACAATCCGCCAGCACAACCCCCGGATGCCATTGTATGATGCCTATCAGCAAAATTATAGGATTCCTTAGGCACTATTAGTTATAAGTTTAGTGTTTGTGAGATCTGACCGTTGTGTTTAAGTCGTCTCAAAATGACCTTTGAGGATACTAATGACATTTTTCCTCATGTACATTCGTAATAATCACAAGGTAAGGGGGCCTGCTTAGGGGGAGGATCAGTGAATATAATCCACCACTTTGGCCTTCTCACCCTCTAGCTTTTACCCCATTGGAAAAGTTTTTAGAGAATGTAACGCTGCCTTATATGTCACCATCCATTGTCTCTCAATTCTTATCAATGCGGGATTGACACAATTACAACCCAGTCATGTATTTGTGACATTTGAGTTAAGTAATTAAAGGCTTCCATAGGCACTTTCAGTTATTTTTAAAAAAATTGTGGGATTTGACTTGTGTGACTTTAAGTTGTCTCAAGATGACCTCCACAAATCACTAATGACATTTTTCCTTGTGTATATTGCTTAATCTGTCATCAAAATCAATGTCTAACCCCTGTGTAGTTTAGAAAACAAAGATTATTTAATGTAGTTGTTTATTGATGCCTAGCACATGGAGCAGACCACAAATCTCAGCTAACAAGCTGTATTCAAATTTATTTCTCAGAAAGCTTGGGAAAAAATAAAATGGCTTTCTATTATATTTAACAAATATTGCAAGCACAAGAGTTGGAATACACTTCATAAGGATTGTCCAAGCTGCTTTGTTTATCATTTTAATTCCACCACCCTCAACAGAGCTAAGACATGGGAATTTATTCTTCAAAAGTCCATTAGCTATAACACCGCCTAGCACATACCCTCTATGTGCTTGCAATTGACATTTTACATATGTCATTCATATATGTTTTCATATGTTTAGTAGGTCGGCCTTGGTGTTGGCCATAGCATAGGAATGGTATATATACGTGGTAGTAAGGAGTAGTTAATCATGATATTGAGCACTTGAGTCTTATTGTTTGGTTTGGAGGTTGCACTCTCGAAGTGGCTAAGTTATTATACTTGCATATTGTGATCATTTCTCTACATTTTGGTGTTCTTGGTGTTCTATTGCTGCTGATATTCGGATCTATCCAAGTAATTTCATTACATGCGGTATCAGAGCAACTATCCAGGTTCAAGTCCCGCAACGGCCCCAACATCTATAGGGGATATCGAGTAGGCTCCTCGGCCTCCCGAACCTACGCCGGCATTGCAGTGTTCACCCGAGGCTCGTATAGGACACGGCATGGTCCCACTATACGGGCGCAAATCTAGCCCGGGTCTAGGCTATAGAAGTGCGGTGGGATGTTATGATCCTCAAGTGTGGATTTCACTAATGCCTCAAGGTTTTGGAATAACAGTTTGTTACATATTTTCTTTCATATAGTAAAATTCCAAAGTAAGATAATTGAATTCTGCTATCATACATCCCTGGCTAGAAACTAGCAAATGGACGTGTATATGACTTTTTCCTCATTTTAGCAAAACAGAAAAACATAATAAGGTGCTTAATAGTACAAGGAGACATTTAAACAAGGCTCATAGTTTTGAAATAGAATGGGAAAAACTGATTGGTAAAGACTTCACCAATGCTTGCAGCCCACAAAGGTGGAGGAGGCAGAAAAAGAAAGTAAACAATACAAAATCACAACCCAATTTCTAGCTGCAAACTTTTTAAAACTCGTCCAGCATATTGAAGGAACTCGTGTTTGTTTCCTTCACTCCAGATGCAATCTCTGGGAAAAGGTTCATATGCCAAACTCAGACGATGAACTTCATTGATATTCACTAGCAAATTTCCAATGCATTGCCCTTCAAATAAAATAGATGCTTGAAACAATGCAAGAAATAAAAGGCAGAATTTTCATTAAAAACAATGTCCTAGTAAGGACCACTCGTAGAAAGAAATGCTACAAAAAAAAATGGAATAAAAAAGAAAACAAACTACACCCCACCCAATTGGGGAAATTTTACTTTTCAAAGCATTTGAGAAGTAATAGTAGTTTGCAAACCAATCCTAAATGGAATGGTAAAAAACCGAAGGAGGGATTCCTTTCAAAAACTATTCAACTAGCGGTCCCTAGCTTATATTGGCATGCTTTGAGGAGCATATATTACCACAAAGTTGTCAGATGCTTTGAAAAGGATACCAAAATAGTCACAACTATTTGTAATTTCTTGCAAGGAGAGTGATTTGGTTGAAGGGAATCGATACCAAGTAAATTTACAAAACAAATATAGGGTCGATGAAACTAACTTCTGGAAAAAACTGTGGAAGATTTTGAAATCAACGTTTCAAATCACACTTCATGATCCATCGTTGGAATAAAATTCATGTGGATCATGGAGTGTGATCCGAAACATTGAATTCAAAAACTTTTAGGCAGTGTTTTCAGAGATTAATTTCATCATATTTATGGACTCTAAAAACCTTTTCTTTAAATGATGAACAAGATGATAGACCTCTACCCAGGTACATTATCAAATAAATTATGCATGCCTTTTGGTGGTGCCAAAGGAAAATTTGCTTCAGAGGTAACTTTCATTTCTATTTCTAGCATGCAACAATCACTGATGTCAACTAGAGTTATCTCCCCCTAGAGAGACTTGAGCCCCATATTCCAACTTTCTCTATAGAGTGTCAATATCCTATAACTCAGGCTCCTTTTTCCTAAAGGAATCTTGTTGCACATGATAATTAAAATCTCAAAGCAATCCAACTCTGCTGAGGATTTCAGTATTATTGCTAATTGTTGTAGGCATATCAATAAAAAAGCAAGGTTGTGGAACATTTATTAGCTGTCATTCTTCACTAGAGAAACACCCAGACAGTGAAATTGTCCCATTTCCCTTCATCCCTAGACAACGCTAACCTTGGAGCAGCACAAGTGCACATCTAAATGCATATCTAGACATAGAAGAGATAGAGGAGGCCACCACATACACAGGCACCTATCATAAGATTGAAACTCAAACTAGTTTGGACTCAATAGACCTATTTTAAGGATAGACTCAGACTCAGAATCAGGCTTGGAAAATTAGAATAACATAAAATATAGAAAATTTGACAAGAGAAAATGTCAAGCTTGCCATGCATTCTCAGCCTCAACATTGACTCGCGAGTCAAGTCTCTGGAACTTGTCTGGATTCCCTTAGTTCACAATTCAGGCAAGTTTTTCAAAGACCTATCAAGTTTCAACACTATGGTACCAGTATATACTTGTGTAAGTGGAAGCCCTCTTGCAATCACAGCTCAAGCAATACCTTCGAATGTGAAGGCAAAGGGTAAGATGATTGTGGCTGTGAAATACATGGATGGAATCCACTCCTAAAGTAATTTAACTTTTCCTAACTTGATACAAGAAGGATTTTTAAGCAGTCTACATGTAATTTGAGATTACAACAGCCTATGCTTAGTTGTGAAACTTCACCAGAGTTGTTTATCTTTACCATTTCCCTCAAGTGGGTTTAATTTTGTTGATCGCTTACCGTTTGTACAACTTTTTATGCTATCTATAATGTCCCCAAATGGACAATTTTTACCCCCAAATGGATTTTTGGCAAAACCCCAATCCAAAGAACAATTTCCAAATAATTTATAAAACATTACAATGCAGATCTGAATTTTATACATGCATGGCGACTTGCATAAGAGATGAAAACCCACAAAATGAAAGGAAAAACCATTGAATCTTTAATGGAATCAACTCAGCAAATTTTATAAAGATGGAATCAAGATATAAAGACCATATTTGACCTAAAAACAGGTTGGAATTATTTTATATAATCTGCAGACATTTGTCCTCAGACACAACTGAAAAGTACAAAACCCTTGAGCCAAAAATTATACAAGATGGCTGATTTGACCTCTAAAATATGACAAAGATGTTGGTGATGAGATCCAGGACAGTCGTGCCCTAGAATGTATCAAACTCTATCAACCAAGGTGTAGATAACCATAGATATGGCTGCAAATGGAGGTTAAAATCTGCAACAAGCTTCCACCTTCAAACCCTTGTAAAAATCTGAACATTTACAGCCTTCTATACTGCTAGAAAATACTGAAAAAACCCGCTAACTCTGTGATCTACAATGGAAACCCCTGTGTGGAGAATCCTCTCGACTAGGACAAGGGTATTCATCCTTCTACTAGATCTCTTTGAGGGTTTTTGTCCTCAAGAGTGAATCTCTAAGGGTTTTCGTCCTTAGAAGATTATTGATGCAAGCTCAAAGCTCAACATACAAATCAGATTTTATTAAATAGACAAGGGATGATCTCTACAAGCAAATCAACTTGCTTTTATATTAGTAATGAGCCAAATGGCCACCCTCAACTCCCAATCAGATTTTTGCTCCTTAAATGCTTTTCCCACTTTATTCCATCTTAAAGAGGTCAAATTTTCCATAGGATAAATAAACATTATCAAATGCCTTTTTTCCCTTTCTAATTTTATTTTATCATTAAGTCTATAATAACTTACTATAAGTGCCTTTATAATATTTTCTTCTTTGTTTCTTTTATATGCACTTTATAATAACTTATTATGTAAGTCCCCTTTGTGATGATTCCTTAGCCGTCGGGGAGACAAAATGCGCTGAGGGTCTTCAACATGTATTATCTTAGGAAGTGGGGACATTTCACCATCCTATGGGAGTATGAGAAGCCAATTTAGATTGAGGCACGGCATCGTGTCATAATCTTTATTGTGAAATCATAAATGCATGCAAGAATATCTGATATCATGATTTTTGTTGTACAATACAAATGGAGAGAGAGAGGGAGAGGGAGGACACGGAAGGGAAAAATCTTAAAATTTATAGTTGCTTACTACACATGGCACATGTCTTACAAGGAAGTCCAAGTGTAACTAGGAATCACAAGGTTAAGTTTGCAGTTATGAGCTTCATGAATCCATATCCTGGTGGCTTGAACATTTTCTTCTATTTGATCATCCGAAACTCACTAAGTTGAATTAAAATTTCAAAGTCAGGATACAACACAGAAATTTTTAAAACTAAGAAATTGATCGATTTTAAGCATGCATGTTCAAATTTGACATAAAAAACTTTTGCACAGATTCTTCAAACATAAAATATGTTAACTTTACCTTGCGAGAAGGTTCCACTGCAAATTGAGATCGTAAAACAGCCAATAACACCACCAACCTCATGCCACAAGGTACTATAGGAAACGTTTCAAATATCAGAAATAAGAAAGATTGCAATGCCCTCATGTTTGTACCAAACTTTGACAATGGTAGATGCATATTTGATGAATTGTGGACTCACCTTTCATGTAGCTTTGAACTAACTGAGCTGGAAATTTATATTCTGTTGATGCATTACTAGCTTCAAACTGAGGCCTCTCCTTTGTTACTACGTCTGTGGCAGTACCAGAGGATGGTTTGATCTTGCCATTAAAAGACCTATTCTCTTCCAACCCAATGGTGACTGGATTATGTAAGCTGATTTTTGCAAGATTATTAACATCGTCATTCAAAGTTGCAGACAACAGCAAGTTCTGCCGCTGATACTCATCATTAGAAGGCTCATGGTTAGCTGTATTCTCATTACAATATCCAAGATGCCCTGATTCTAACAGGGCCAATATCTCTGCTATGTCTTTACCAAATCCTAGATCCAGAAGTCTGGTTCAAGCATAAATCTTATGAATAAAAAGAATAGCAACTAAAAATTACGAAAACGAACAGTATAATGGAGCCATAACTGAAAATAATTAGTAATACAAAAGATTCTAAAAAATAAAACCTATAATATCCACAAACAACTTGTATTGCTGCTATTTGTATACCAGCAACTACAAATAGTAGTATCTAAAGAAACTAGCACACATCCTAGACTATAACAAACTGATATGTTCATAAACGAAGAAGTATTAGTACCTGTCTGCTTCGTCGAAGACTAACCAGCGAAGGCGGTTATGAACAAAAGATGAAGTATGCTTTAAATGATCCAAAAGCCGGCCAGGAGTGGCAACTAGAATGGTTATTCCTGAAATGGGAGAATATGTATGAATCAAAAGAATTTTCAAAGTACATAAACTATAGATAATTACCTGAGAAAGCACAGCTAATACAAATGAAACAAGAATAATTAATGCTGGATCGGGATGTGTTCAGGCTTGGGACAGCCATTTCGGCGTTCCCTGTAATTTTTGGGACACTGGGACGGATGAAACATCCCTGAGCAGCCCCAAGCACACCCACAACAAGTCTAGGACATCACAGAATCATTTCTACACCTTGGGGGCTGTCCCCAAAACATTCATTTAAATTTCAAAGAGGATACCTAGACGTCCCCAAGATGCCTTGGGAATGCCATGATTGCTCTCGCACTGTCCTACATACAGCTGTGCATCACCAAACTATTTTGGCACACCCACCCATCCTTGTGACAATTCAGAGTACACCTAGATATCTCTACACAGTCCCAGGAATGGTTAGGCATCCCCAGAAATGCCACTGACGGGAAAAAAAATCGCAAAAAAGTTTTAAAAACATATTTAAAGAAGGAATTTGCAGTGCTTACTCTTGTTTATCTTAGCGCATTGTTATTGTCATAATTAAATAATCTTGTTTTCAGTCATTACAGCAGCAGAATGCATATTTTAATTATTTCAAAGCTAAATTGTTCTTAATCCTGACCATATTTCAGGACAACAGCACATGAGGAGGGTCGTCGTTATTACAAATTGGCTGAAAATGTATTGTTAATGGCTGAAAACACTTTCTGTAATTAGCCGAAATACTTGTAATTTTCTGTTAATATTACCATAATTTGCTCTGATTTAGGAGTATAGGGCCTGATAAGTAAAGGACTAAACCAATGATATGAGAGCAACAGGGTTCCTATGTAGCTGCAATAATTCAATGTGGCATAAAGATGATTTCTCCAGAAGAAGCCAAGTTTCTGATTGAATCCCAGTTTTCTATTATTTTCAATTTAATTTCCTGTAATTGAAGCAAGATGTGCCAAAAAGACTTGAATCCGGCTTCTTTGAAGTGATTAATTTATTTAAGCCTTGGGATTGTTTAATAACAAAATAATTATGCCAGAAGATATAGAATTTTGCATATTATTTCATATTTTAATGAATTTCTAATGCTCGCCGTATTTAAATTTCTTACTTTAAGGACAATACAATGGAGAGAGATCAAGAGGAAGCTCAAAAGGAAGCTCAAGAGGAAGAAAAATGGCAGAACAGGAATGTGGAGGATCAATCCACCAAGAAGAGAGCAGGAGGAATGGATTATGCTCTTTGCTTATTTTAGTATCAAGAGGAGGACTAGGGGGAGAAAATCAGGTTCGAGATTTAGCCGCAAAAGTCTCGAAGAATCTCCTGATTGTCCATAAATTAGATAGGGTTCTTGATAAGGTAACATTAATTTTTTATTGAGCCCTAATTTGTAAATTTAATGGAGCGTGACCAAGAATAGAGGAAATCAAAAAATGGATGATGCAAAAATGAAGATCATTTGGAAGATCAGACATCAGACTTTTGGCTGAGGGATATTTCCAGGTCGCTTTTCAAAAAGTTAAGACGTGGATAAGATCTTTCTAAGGGGTCTGGTTCTTATAGAACTTTGGCATATATATGCAGCCTCCCTGGTCACCCCTTTTCAACCCATAGGAGGAATTGCTCAGGAAAGAACCTTTCTGGGTTAGGTTTTATAAGTTACCTCCAGAGTAGTGTGGTGAGGAAATTCTAAAACATCTGGTAAACCAGATTGGTCAATTCATGAGCATAGCCAATGCCACAAAGAATAAGGACATATCCACCTGCTTTGAGGTTTGGGTCAAGGTTAATCTTTCAAGGCCCGTCCTAGAAGCTAGTCAGATTTGTTCTTTTTCTAAGAGTATGGAGGCAGGAGATAATATTTATTCTAAGTGTCTTTCATTTAAATGATGTAATTGTAGGATAATCAGACATTTTATGCGGGCTAACCACAGGAAGTGGATTGTGAAGCCTCAGATTTCATGAAGGGCGTGTGAAAAAAAGAGGCATCAGATTTTTGGCAAAATGATATGTTTTAGGACACTTTTTACATATTCAAAGACATGGGAACATCTTTCTGTGGGGGGTTGATTCCAACAGAACTCTGGCTTACATGTGGCTTCGATCACCCCTTTTCAACATGGAGTAGGAATTGCTCATGGAAAAGCCTTTGTGGGTTAGTAGGAATTGCTCATAGAATTGCCCCAGATCATTGGGGCGAGGAAATTCTAAAACAGCTGGTAA
Source organism: Taxus chinensis (assembly GCA_019776745.2). NCBI lineage: Eukaryota > Viridiplantae > Streptophyta > Pinopsida > Cupressales > Taxaceae > Taxus > Taxus chinensis. The sequence continues at coordinate 700,099,690 of CM034148.1, forward strand.
ACTAAATAGATCAACCCATAAGCATAGCCGATGCCACAAAGAATAAGGAACCATCTACCTATGTTGGGGTTCGCATCAAGGTTAATCGTTTGATGCCCATCCTAGAAGCTATTCAAAGTTGTTCTTCTAGAGCATGGAGGTAGGAAGCAAAATATAAGTGTCTTCCTTTTAAATGCATTAATTGCAGAAAAATAAGACATGTTATGCAGGATTATCCCGGTATGTGAACTGTGAAGCCTCAAATTTCAAGAGGCCCCACACAAATCCTCCATGTCAAACCCAATTCTCTTAGCGTTTAAGTGCCAAAAGTAACTTCGAAGGCTCAATGGACTATTTTCTGTTGAGAAATCAAAAACAAATCTGTCCCATTAACAATGGAACCAATGTAATTCCACCTCCTTCCAGATGAGTTTAAAAAAGGCCAAGGAAACCCAGTCAGGAGAAACAAAAGCTACACCATCTTGAGGACTTATTGTAACTTAGGATTGTATGATTATGATTTGATTACATATTAGAAGACCAAAGATAGCTCAATGGTATCCAAGGGCCTATAGAGATAGAAAGGCAGTCTAAGATTCATGCAGAGGAATTGATTGAAAGATTAATAGAGGAAAGTGGTTTTTGTAGAAGACATCATTTGTAAGTAAGATTCATTGGGCGATGAAAGTATTGGCCTTGAAGAGGTTTCAGAAAGGCAAGCTCTCCCAAATGGGATTTTAGTGAGGATCCAATCAATGGATCTAATCAGGATTCAGATAGCAGCAGCAACAGAAGATCATCACATAAGAAAGGGCAAGAGGTAGCATAAAATGCAATCAAAAATTTCAGGGATTTCCATAAAAGATACATACAACCTCAACATGTAGGTCCTGGCCAGATGCAGATACAATTGGCACTCAGGGAAGGAAAGTAAAACCCAACCGGATTTGGGAAGCAGACATCAAAAGAAAATTACAGATACCAGAGCAGGTGGAAGGGAGAGGCCTTCCACCTGGGGGCTAAGAGAGCAGGTCAAAATATTGCCGATGGCATTTTGGTAAACTAAAATCAGCAAGCAGCGCCATCAAATTATTGCTAATGGCATTTGATGAAAATTGGAATGGAAGGCTTCAATAGATAATGGGTCAAAGGGAGGTATGGTTATCATTGGAATTCATAACACTTCTTTGGTAAGTTTATCCTAAAATCACGAAAGGGGCTACCGGAAAGAACAGGTGAATTTCAGGCTCAGCCATAAAAACTCTTCTGCATCATGGGGGCACTTAAATGAAACTATTGAAAGTGGCAGAGAAGCAAGGTGCTAAATCTGTAAAAGCGGGCTTGAAATTCGAAACAAAAACCCTTCATTTTGTTGGATCAGACTCTTGCTCAATAAGCCTAGCCTTGGAAGGGGTGTGCGTTTATGTTTGAATTCGTGTGGATGGAAGACCCATCTTTTGAGAGTAATCTCGTGCCATAGTGGAGCACTTTTTGAGAAGTGATCCAAAATATTTATCCCCCCTAGCTCAGATATCTTGAATACAAATATCTAAAAATGTCAAAAGATATCAATCTTGAGGTGCATCTGTTGGGTTTGTTGTGCTTCAATGTCAACCATATTATTTTTTATTTTCAGCAAAACCAGGAGATCGTTCAGAAAGGCCCGTGTTACAGACTATCTCTATAGCCATTGAGTTGTGTTACTCGGAATCAGCCATAAGATAAAAATGAGTTTGGCAATGCCTTATAACAACTTCATGATTGTGTTCATGTAATTGTTGTCTTTCTATTTCAGTCACAGAATCTACACACGTTACTTATTGCAACCTGCTCAATATATCTTGTTCATCTTGTGACAATTGAGCACATTCTACTCTCATTTTGACTACAAGATGCCTCATTTCCATTTTAGGTAGTTCGATTGGTGTTTCTACTCTTCATTTAGCATGTCTTCCAGTTTGACGACTTGTGTCAACTCAAATTAGACATGAACCTTTTAACTCCAAGCACACTTGGGGTCAATGAAGCAGCAAAATGATCTGCATTCAATTGAGTATCTCTGTTGAACCTATGAATCTGTCCACGTTTTACAAACAAGAATGATAATTGCTCAATATCTGTGATCGCACATGTTCGTTCTACCAATATGTGCATCTTGTAAATTCAATTTACTTTTCCTACTCTCTCTCTATATATATACTAGTGCAATGTAAAACACATATTACAATTACAAATATGAGGAAAACCCAACCGTAAAGGCCAATTCTAGTAAAATGTTTGTCTTAGCTAAAGATACTCTCCTCCTCTCCTTGTGATTTTGTCATCTGTGCTTGTCTATGCCTTTGATATTCTCTCTAATAATCCCATTGATGCTTTGTTCCTGTTCAGTTGGATAGTTTCCTCTGAGGCATGCTATGTTAGCTGCAAGTTACACTTTTTATCATATGACAAATATGAATTTTTATATATACACCTTTTTAACATATGAAAGCTGTAATATATAAGTTAATATCATATATATATGAAATTAAAAATCACTAATGTGTATGTATGTATATATATAGTATATTGTATAAAATATAGAGGAAATTGTTAAACTAATACATTTACTTAACCACAAAACTTCCGAGGATTAATTAATAATAACCGCAAACATTCCAACGATTAATTAATAACAACCACAAACCTTCCAACAATTAATTAATAATATTACTAATTATGGTTTGAAATAAAACTATTTTACTCAGAAAACTCCCCTAAGATTCCATTTTTGATGTGAGCATCAGCCTTAAACATTATGATAAATTATGTCACCAATACGATAAATAAATCAATAGAACTCATAGATTCAAAAGCATTACAGAACATAATTCCATTTCTTTATTTCAATACCACCATTCTTATATAGTCAAAGAAAGTTTCTATGCATGTGGATATGACATTAATCAAAACAACCAAGTATAATATTAATAACATATATATCATAACCTTGAACTATCTAATTTAAAAATTATTTGATTGTGCGGAAAGGGAACAATGGTGCATGAGGGAAAGAAGAAGGCATGAGAAGCAGATGAGCAATGGAAGGGCATGCGTGGGAAAGGGAGTGGTGCACACATGTAAATGCAGTTGCAGCAGGAGTGCAGGTGTGTGGCAAGTGAAAAGGTTGGGAAATAGGTGCATGAAAGGAAGGAAGAGCGATGGAATGCAGGCATGAGGGGACTGGGTAAATGAAGGATGGGCGAGGAAGAAGTAAGTCCGTACAGATGAAGTCCTTGCATGTTCCCTCAACCGCCATGTCTCACTTCTTCACTGGTTCTTCACCACTCGGTTACCCATTTTCTTTTTTATTTTACTTCGAATCTTATATTTCTTTACTCTTTCATATGTTTTTCCCTCTTATTTATACATTTAATTTTGAAATGTCACATTGGCTTTTTCTCGTCTATCACTGTAGATTACACCTCTCAGCATAATCACAAAATTTGAAAAATGTGGAAAATGAAGCCGGGAAATGGAACAAAGAGCATTAGAGAAGTATCCAGCAGAAATAGAATCCACTTTCCAAGGAACTGAAACAAGTTCTAGAGAACGTCACCTCTAAAGGAATGGATCAGCAAGTCTTCACATAAGAAAAATCCCTCATGGCTAATTTTTAGAAGATACTTTGAATGGAAGAAATGCATTGGAAACAGAAATCTCAGGTTAAGTGGTTAAAGGAGGAGGTCATAAACATTGTGTTCTTCCATGTCTCTAACGGAGTTAGGCTGAATTTCAATTGCAATGACAACCCAGGGAAGGGATAATATCTGATAATGAGAAAATCGTGGTTGAAGCTGAGAATTTGTACAAATCATTTCTTCAAGAATAGGTTTTTGATAGAACAGGTTCAAAATGATTTTTCCCTCTTAACATTCCCAACCTAATTATGGAGGGAGATGACAGGTCATTATTGGTGCCCATTTTGAAAGAAGAGACCAGAACTGCAGTTTTTAGCTTTGGTGCAGATAAAGCTCTTGGACCATATGGTTTCCATGATGGCTTCATTGAGAAATTTTGGCACATTGTACAAGACACAAGATGATGTTATAAATACAATTGAGGAAAGTATAAGGAAGAAAGCTATCTTAAAAGAATGGAATTCTACATTTCTGGCCCTTATTCCCAAGGAGAATGCTGAATATATTGATCCTTTTTGCCCAATTGCACTGTGGTAACTAAAGTAATGCCTGTCCAATATCATCTCAAACACACGAGGAGGTTTTGTGACTGGTCACCAGATCTTTGACGTTATCCTCGTAGCCAATGAAGCCTTGCACTGCCTGCACCATAGAAAAAAGCAGGTATGGTCATCGAGTAAGACATGAATGAAGCTTGTGACCAGGAGAATCGGAGTTCTATAGATAAAGTGATGGAGAAATTCGGCTTCTCAGAGGATTGGCCTAAGTGGATACAGAGTGTTTTTAATCCCAAGAGCAGATCATACACCTATCAGGAGTCTTTTAATGATCTGTTTTCTATTGAGAAAGTCAGGATTTCCCTATTAAACCTGTAATAGATTTTAACATTTTACTGATTCCAAAATTTCAATGATCAAATTACTGCTTTGGAAACACGACAAGGCTTCTTTCATTCACATAAATCATTAAGAGAAATTGCATCATCACTCCAAAACCATTACACATCAAACAAATTCTGTGATTGTCTTCTAAATATTAGACCCCATTTGATGCCCAGGCAGCCAAATAAAATATCAAATGAGTGTTAAGTCCTGTCTGAGGAAGGTTAGAAACCAAAACATCATAGGTGATTGAAAATGTCAATCATCAATGATCATAAGCTCGTGAAAATAAAGCATAGTTCTTTTGGCCCTTATAATATTCATCACATACTTATTGTCCTACATTGATCTGAAAAATTGCAACAGATGAAGTAGAATGTTACCCCGGAAACTCCAACCAGGGCAGCGTACCCGCGTATTGACGTACCGGGTACTGGTACTCTCCTGAAATGTTTCCGAAACTCCAAAAGAGTCCCGGGTATGGCTCTGCCGTACCCCAGACATTTCTGTACCATTTTAGGCTGTACCGGGGGTGTTTTCTGTACTGTTTCAGCAGTGCTGCTGTTTTTTAAATGCCAAAAATAAAAATAAAAAAACTAGTTACTTCTGTTTCAGCAGTACTTCAGGAGAAACTAGATGATATATTCTAAAATCTAGATTATAATTATGTGCGTATAAAAATTTAAGCATGTTGAATGTTTTGAACTTTCATGAATACAAAGTGATTTTAAGTGTTTTATCTTTTATGAACAAAAATGAGCATTATACATTTTTATTTATTTATATATATATATATATATATATATTGTACAGATGTTTTTCGTGCCATTTTGCACTCAAGGGTTTTTTGAAAATTGGCATTTCCACGTTTCGAATCCGTACCCATGCCCGTTTCCTGGCAACCTAGCAAGTGATTTCAAAACAAGTTAAAAAGCCCAAGAAGATATCAAAGAAATAATTCGATGGGGGAAGCAAAATGAAGAAAGTTCAACTGCATAGAGACTTCTGCATAAATTGATCGGCCAAAAGAACATGAGAAAATATGTAAAATATCCATCCTGAACAGTGGAAGTCAATACCTGTATAAAAACTGGAGGAATCATCATAAAGCAGTGACTTCTGTGTTGGCAAATAGGAATCTAAGGAGTAGTCAATCTGAAGGACATGGAATTTCTCTAGATTATTACTTAAGTGAACACAATAATATCTCAAAGTGATCAATATGCGATCATCATTTGTCAAATGGCATCAACGTGCCACAAATTTGACACTATATGACACCTTCTTCTAGTAGCTAAATTACTGTAAATTTTTTAAACACGTCATTCTAGCAATAACTTTTCTGTTTTAACTTCCTCTTCCTGGCCATGTTAGGAGAAACCAGTCCAAATATAAATGTTGTGCCAAATTAAATTAATATGTATTACTGATGCTTCTAGCCACATGTAAACTGTATTGAAGGTGATTATACTTTAAATTTATAACTCTATAAAATAAAACTTCCAACTAGAAAGTTTTCACTTTTGCCCTTTGAAAGATAATTACTAGAAGTCAAGATGGCATATTAAGGTAAATCTTTGTTATTTTCCTGTCCCATAAATTCTATTTAATCCGGATTCCAGATTATACCAAAAATAGAATAACAGTTTCTAGTAGCAATCAACATGAAAAAAAATCCAAGAGCAAGATCGTTTTAAGGGCATTTCTAGTGTTTCTTCAAGGCATTAGGTGCCCCTCATCAAGAAGTTCTTGCATCCAATCTCTTTGAGAACACTTCCACCTCCTAGCTGGCCTAGTAAGTGAGCTCTTGAAATCTCAGCTTGCATGTTATGTTGAGGCACGGATAGGCAATTGTGGGTTTATGCAGTGCATTGTGAATGGAGGATCCGCCGTTAATGTCATACCTTTGTCCGATTTCCACCATGTACTATGGACAAGTACAAGCTTGGGTCTTTGCCATATGCCTTTATGGTGTTCAATAGGCATATTCCACCTTGGATGGCATAGCTGTCCTTCCTATTAAGCTCTGTTACAGGACAGACACTCATACAACCTCCTTGGTTGCCCACAATGAGGCCCATATACAATCAATTGTAGGATACATTTTGCTTCGCAACATTTCACTAAGGAATACATATCAAACAGATGTCCAAAATTCATAATAGAAATCCACATGCAGGTCCTTGACATTTTTAGTACAGTCAGGATCCTATTAAACAGTTAATAAAGTTCAAGAACCAATGGAAATTAATCACTCGTTGAATGTTCTGGGATTGAGATGTCCCAAAGTAACACTCAGCTATCTTTCTTGGCTTAAGGTAACTTCATGCTATGGTGTTTATAAATGCCCAAGGACATCCTCTAGTTTTACTACACAGTTGAAATCTTAAATAGTTTTCCTTTTTGAAGGCCTTGAGAACACTATGGAATAATCATTATTTATAACAAGTCAATTATAAAGCAGAAATATGGTGATACCTGAACCATTTGATAATCCATTGCTAACTAACCTTTGCGCAACCTGGCTTTCTCCTTTGACCTGTTCTCACCACCCATTATATATCCTGGAACAATCCAATGAAAACGGTGCAACACTTTCTGCAACACTTCATAAACCTGCATACACAATTCCCGTGTAGGCACAAGCACCAATGCTGGAGCTAGATAAGTCAGCTCCTACCATTAAAGCAACATCATAATTTAACCAAAATTTTGATATAAGCGTATTAATTTTTACACTATAAACTTTTACCAAATCCTGAGACAAAACACATCTAAGAAATGTCTTTAAATTGAGAAGAATAAACATATGGAAGACCTCATATCTTCTAGTCCAAGAAAGCACACTTGCGACACTAAAAGTTAAAACTGGCCTCTAAAAAATTAAAATTAAGGTTTCTGATTTAGTATCAAGAAACATGTTGAAATGACATTTAATCACATTAACAAATCACACCAAAACCCCTTTGTAAATAATCAAGTCATTGTCAAATAAGTTTCTCTCACTCTAGCACTTATAGTCTAAGTCAAAAGGTTCGAGTTCGATGAGGATAAAATTCGGTTCAAGTTCGCCAATAAATAAAGTTCGAAAAAAAGTTCACCATTATGTTCGACCAATAAAAAAATTATTATAAAAATACATTAAGCATAAAAATAAATCAATATCCAATGGGTAGTGGTGTAACGGTTCTTGGGTCTCCTAGTAATTGGGAGGTCCAAGGTTCAAATCTCAGCTCCATGTTAAGGTGGCCTACTACCAACAGTTGGGATACCCTAGTGATAGGGCACCACGATAATGCGGTTTAATCTGTGGGCTAACCGATGGCTTAAACTTCCATCTGTAGATGGTTCCGCGGCCGGTGTGGGTTGGCGATGCCACAAAGGGCTAGGGCCCTCTCCCTAGGTATCCTCAGCAAATAAATAAATAAATCAATAATATAAAATGTAAATCAATAATAAAAAATTGCATTAAACATAGAAGTGAATATAAAAAATATATTTGCAATATAAATTGTGAAGTTCATTACGAGGCCAGTCAATACACATACCAACTCAATTTCTGTCCTAGGAATAAATATGTTACAATGTACTGAGAAATAGCATATTGACAAATAGATTCAATAACTATCAACTACCTATTTTTCTAGCTTAACAGTTAAGGTGCATAGAAACTTAAAAGCTCATGTTCAAATAAATATTAACTCAAATCTCGAAGCACGCCATATGCATCTCTTGGTCTTGACAAATTTTTCACACCTGCAGTGAAATGCACCTATACTTGATAACGTGGACCATCGACTAGAAATCGTGGTGACTTTGACCCATAAGACCACTTTAGCTATGTTCATTCCTTCGATTCCTGTTAATTTTTCCACGAGCTCAGCAGGATAGCCTGTCACTCTTGTAGCATACCAATTACAACTGAAGAATCTTTGAAGCCCACCTCACAAATGGATAGGTATATAGTTTCAGTAAGTCTCATTGTCCTTGCCTCTCAAATTGGGGCAAAATCATAATTGGTAGCATTTTTGGGGAATATTCCTGGGGGGAGATCATAATCTTGTAACAACTCTGGTACATGGTTTCGAGCATTTTGCCTGCAAAACAAATAGATTGAATATTTCATGCCCAGGGTCATACCAACGTCCACACAGTACTTCCACTTGATCATTTAAAACATAACAGCATCTTATGACTCATGCCTGATCATGCACTTGCAATACTAAGCCAAATCAGACCAAACTTGTGAAAGCAAACAAGAAGATGCTTTCACAAACTGCCACATTGTTCAAATTTAAGCAATTTACATTTAGGCATCTACAACGTTTGCCGAACCATGTAGACATATTTTTCTAGGAAGATTTATCATGCACTTCAGTCAGGATATTATATCTGTGAACTTATTAGTAATCAGTAGAAGCTGTGGCATTATGTTTTCATAAAGTTTGATACATCTTCAATTCAGAAAGTGTCAGTCGTCAAAACAAAGAGACAAAATAAGATCTTCGAAATCTGGGTTGGCATATCAAGATACAAGGCTCCACAAAATGCAAATGGTTAAATATATCTATATCGAATGACGTTTGGCTCAATGGTGAAGATGTTGGCTCTTAATGAGCCCAGCAGCGGTTCAAGTCTCGCTAGACATGTCGAAGTCTTGAGATACTGTGCTAATCCAAGGGATGAGGCCGGGATCTATTCCACGTGCGAATTTAGCTGAATGGAAACCCCTCAATCCTTGGCAACTTAGCCTAAGAATTTGTGCACCTAACCCATGCAGTTGTTTCAGATTCAATAAAAAAAAACAAAATATATATATATATATATATATATATATGCTAGGTAATCAAGGCTTAGTTTAAGTCTAAAAGACTATCAGGTGCCCAATGTTATGCCATAAACACCAATGGATAAATAATCCATGTTCATACAAAAACTGATGTTCCAGAAGGACGCATGTTCGCAAGCCCTGGTACTCACCCTAAGTTCTAGGGGTTGATCAAGAAGATGTGATATATAATTGTTCCTCAGTTTATTTCTAACTATAAAGAGTATACAACGTGTCTAGTGAAATCCTCTTGTCGTATGGAAAATTATGTCCTCTCCACCCACTTTCACGGGGCCATGCCCATCCTTGTGTATGGAGACCCCTCCCATCCGTTAAAAGTGAGACTATCAGGTGGAATTATATCTAATGTATGTGAACATAGTTACCAGGTCCAGAAATCCGGATCCATTCGGGAGGGCAAAAAAATCCAAAATTCGGAATTCTTGAAAAAGTTTGAAAAAATCCGGTCCGAAATATATATGCGTTGAATTTTATAAATATGAAAATTTGACAAATACAATGCAAATTTTTAATAATGTACTATAAAATGTTATATTTTTTGAATATATAAGGTTGATAGTTGACTGTTTTTTTCCAGAAAACAACAGAAATTTTTTTAAAAGTAAGAAAAGTAATTTTTTCCCTAAAGTAGGGCTGACTCTGGACAGAATTTATCCGGGTCACCTGATAAATCCGGATCCGGCTGGATTTTGCGCAGATCCGGCCGGATTTTGCAACTATGGTTGTGGGGTGGCCAAATAAGTCGAGGATCACACAGGCACACTTCATTGAACCTGTGGCAAAGTGCTTGTACACGGGTACAAGGGAAGAAATTGCAGCGATGAGGGATAAAGGAGATAAGATAAGATAAAGATAAATATATTAATGTCCAACGAATGACCACAAAAGTAGGTCAATGGGACTGCAGCCCAAACAATATACAACGTGCGGGCGGGGAAAACTCAAAATGAGTTCCCAAAAATAGAAGAAAGGAAAAGAACCAAAACAAACAAGAACCACGAAGCCAAACCCCCACAGGCGGGGGCAATGAAACAAACAGGGGAGAAAGAAGAGACAAATTAGGAGAGAGGGTTATTGTGGTGAGTAAGCAATAGCAGAGTTCACACACAATAACCAGAGTAATTCAACATTCAATTGGAGGAAAACAACAATGCAATTAGTGAGATGGGTAAACTAAAGACACAATTCGATAGGTTCATCTACCGAGGACACCAAGTTCCTTCTTGATCACCATACTTGCAAAGTTGTAAAAAAGAGAGAATAGAGGAAACATGAGCAAAGGAAAAGGAAGAATGTAGCTTTTATTTCTTGTGTTATTGATACAAAGTTCAACATCCAAAACACAATTCACGATTGCTACAGAGGAGAAATTATCAAAATTTAGGATCCTTTGAAATGGAGAAGTCGTTTCAATTTATAGCATTGTGAATTGACCTTTCACCTAACCCCCCCCCCCAATGACTCTTTGTGTTCCTGTTTTTCTTGTGACCTTTCAATTGCCCCTAGAAAAGACAAATTAAGTATCTCTCTTATAATTTTGCGAGAATAATTTTACAAATTACAAATATTGTCACTTAAGCAAATAGGACAAAATACCATGATTGTGTACAACGAAGAATTAAAAGAAAGGGAGAGAAGAGGGGAAAGGAAAGGAATGGACTAATCTGTAGAAGAAGCTCCTTCTGATGCAGAACTTGCTGATCCAAGACATGGTGGTCACAATCTTCTCCTCCTGCCGGATGTACGGACACCTCGAGTTGTTGAATGAGTGTTTAGAAACATTGTTATGAGACCTTTTTGAGACAAACACGAGCATCACACATGATGATGCATTCTTGATCTCACAATGAGAGTGAGGATCACTTTTTTGCTCCTTAGGCTTTCACAATTGTCGTTTATGATGCTCAAACCTCTTAATTGGTGCATCCTCTGTCCCACACACTATGTTGTAAGATTGTAAAATTTGCCTTTACTGACCTGTGAAATGTGAGCTCCTGAAATATGAGCTCTCTTGCCTTGGCTAGCTCAATCAACTTGCTTGGCTTACCTCAATCAGCTCACTCATTTCAACTCAACCAGCTCATTTCAAATCACTCAGCTCACTTCAACCAACTCACTGAGAGATGATGATGGATAATGAGCCATGATGACATCTTAGCTTGGATCTCAACTGAACTTCGACTCTTTTTGAATCTCTTCCAACTACATAGTGTTCTTGGATTTCACCTGTTGCTCACTGAGATGTTCTACCTTGCCTCTGAACATAACTGAGCTCAAGATGATGCTTTGGGACCCTGTGAAGAGATGATTTTCCTTGTTTGAGCTATGCAACCATCTTATAACTCATTAAGGACATCAAAAAGCAACGAGATGAACAAAAACAAGGCCAATTGCAACTTTTTGCACAAAAATTTGAGACTTTCTATTTTTAGCAGGTCCTAGCCAGGACTGCTATTTTTGGCAAATTTGCCTTGTTTACATTCCCTGATACATTTTGCCTGTCTGGAGGATCACGAATGTCAAGAACTCACCTTATTCAACCACTTACTATTTTTAGGCATGTCCTGCCATAGACACATGCTATTTTTTGCGAGTACACCGTAGGTGTCGGATTACAACGAAAAAAGTCTTGAAATTATAGGTTTTATTCCAAGATTCCATGTTCCAATTTTTGAATGATTTATTCGTCCGAACAAGCGGGAAAATGGATTTTTTATCAAAGAGAACGGAATACTAAGAAAACTCAGTCCTCCATATCTTGAAAAATTAGCAACTTCATCACGCAAAAAACTAGTTTAAATGGAACTAGATTTTTTGAGGACCCTTCCCTCCAATTTTCGGATGATTTCGCCTGTTGGATCTTCAGGAATTTGAAAATTTCTTCGAGGAGGGCAGAATGCTGATGAAAAAGATAGTCCCCCATATCCCTCAAAAATAGGGGCTTCGTGGCACGAAAACTAGTTCACATGAAACTAGATTTTTCAAAGATCATTTCCTCTAATTTTCGTGTGATTCTGCATGTCGGATCCCTGAGAAGTGAAGAGGGGCCTCGTTGTCCTTTCTCTGCTGCGTCATGGCAGCCATTAGTGGAGTCTCTGAAGCTTTGATCATAGGGATGTTTGGAAAGAGAAAAATCCGTTCAAAACCTCAATGCAATCGATTTTCCGAATGAAGAATGATGAGGAAAGCTTCGTTCCTTACAACCATGAATGCTCTGGAAGAATTTTAACGTCATGGTGATTGTATTTGCAGGTAGTTGAAGGTTTTTTATCTTCATTCATGGTAGCAAGGATCGGACCAGTGAAGAAATGGAGCAAAAATAAGTTGTTTTAAGTCTTTTCTCTTCCCAACAGTGTTTTCTTCATACAGCAATAGAAGCAGCTTGCAAACTTGAAAATTATGCTTTTTGCTTGATTTCCATGGAGCGCAAATTTGTGTCCCCCTAGTCCCCTTGGCAAGGGGGGCACAAGGGACAAGAAAATGCGCCCTCATAAGGACTTGACAAGTGTCGCAACGTGATTTGGTGAGAGGAGGAAGTGAGGAAAGGGCTTGAAAGAGGCAATTTAGCACTCTGAGGGGCTAGTTTAAGGTCATATGAAGATCCAGGAGGCAAAAATGGGGTGGGGCGCATTTTCTTGTCCCCTCTGTCCCCAAGGGACAAGGGCAAGAGGGACAGAGAAATGCGCCATGCACTTGGAGGTGAAAATTTGACTAAGTACCTAAAACACACCTCACAAAAGAGAGACTTGTCGGCGAAGTTTTCGGAGCTCTATGAAGTCATTTTTGATGAACCCATATGTGATTTTGACTCCTAAGAGCCTTCTGAAGACAATGGCATAGGTATCAACTTCCAATTCTACCTGCAACATCCTAAAATGGCTCCTTATTTCTCGGGCCAGGAGGGTGTGTCTATAAAGAATAAGTTGTGCTGAGAAGAGCTTATGTCTTATGAAGGATTTGAACATTTCATCATGTAGAGCATCATTCAAGCTTTCCAATGAGTATTTGTTTGCCTCCTAACTCCTTACGGAGCTCTTGGAATTATCCACGAAAGATTAGATACCTATTTTGATTGCCTTCTCCTTACACCTTAGAAACCCGATGTTGCTCAGTTTGTCCCCAAACCTCCAAATCTTTCCTAAATCACTTTCAACATGTTCGTAGATCTTCAATACCATCTCCGAATGAGTTTGAGCCTTTTGTTCCATCTCGGAGGATGCACACCAGTCCCAAGAAGGTCAAAATTGCTTTCTAGGCCTACTGAGAAACTAGTCGTTGGAAGCATCTAACTGAATGAAATTGTTGACCTTGTCTCATCATTCCAAACACATGTACTTGCTTGTTCATCATCTTGGAAGTACCTGCAAGATCAAAATGGATGACACAACTGACAAACTGACCAGGAAGGGGTTTCGAGAGGACTTGGGAACAAAATTTTCAATTTGGGTCTAATTGTCGTGCTTGAAAATTTGAATTTTCATGTTGCACATTTGCATGACAACACAACGATAAGAAAAATGCAGTAGAATTTTAGTTATAAAGGTTGCAAGATTGCATTGGTTGTACTATAATTATTCACAGTTTATTCCCAACCATTAAGGTCACATATAAGGACAAGAAAATTGCAGTACACATTTAGAGATGTTTGTTCACATTTCGCAACATGGCCATCCACCAAAGTAGGTGAAGGAATGGCTCATCTGAACAATATTATCAAGTTGAGAGATTACATTATAACACAACTAGGGAAGTTATCTATGTGACGATAGGTTTTATGGATCATCCCCATCTTTCCAAGATAGTGGTTTCCTTTAGTAATTCATTACTTCTTTCTCCTATAACACTTGAAAGGGAAGATTGTCACTTAGCTAATGAGAGTAAAGTGAAGGGTTGGGAGGTAAAGTAAGTCAACTAGTTCCCAAGGAAAAGGAAAATGCATGGAAGGTGAAATGAAGGGCCAGTGAGCAAAGAAAGAGATGTAGAAATCCTCTTTATAGAAAAGACTAAAGTATGTCAGACAAAGGAGTTACCATATAACTTGCAAAGTTACATATATATGATAGGAAATGGGAGGTTATTCTAACCACAAAGTGACTGGACAATGGCATGGTTGGCCAGACGAGTGTCTCGCCATCAAGCAGGGTAAGTACAGTCTCACATAGAGTTACTCAACGGTAGAAGATCTTCAGACCGTGGAGTGATTCAACAATTGCTAGGTCAGCTAGCAGAGTATTTCACCATCTAACCCAGATATTGAAATATGTAATAGCATCTACCACAAATCATTCAATGATGGAAGATCTCTGAACCACATACTGACTCAGTAACTTAACAGCTTTCAATTTTATCTGATTGATTTTTCCTACGCATTAAACAAAAAGGTGAATGGGTCTCCTATTACAAATAATTATGATTCTAGCTTATTACCTCAATGTCATTTGTGCCAAATTTGATTTCACATTGACATTGTTAAGACTGCTCGTATCACACATGAAAAGATGACAAACTATGCATGATGTATGGTAGGAAAGTGATTATGGAGAATTTTAACAATAGATTAAAATAACTCAAATTCTAGCATGTCTATAATAAATGTTCAACCCCTTTACTGTGCCATGCAAATGGTGCATGCTGAATCACTGTTGACACTTAAAGCAATCCACTCAAAATCAAAATCATTAACATCTCTGCCTAAAATTGAAATTTTGGCTTGTTATTAGAGTGTGCTAGCCTCAATAATCTCCTTGAACCCTTGCATTCTCCTCTAATTACAAAAAAAGCATAACAAATTTCATTACGCTACATATTTTTTTACTCCTTTTTGTAGAATAAACAAAGATTATGCTTCTAAAAAATGTAGTGGTCAATGAAATATGTGCAAGTAATCAAAGACCCAATAATTACAGGAAATAATGTCATTGAGAACTCAATTCTTACCAAAAGTTCCATCAGATCGATTGATACGAGGAAGATATGCTTGCAAATGGTGAATAATAGGTGAAAGGTAAACAATTGTCTTGCCAGTTCCAGTTCCTGCATTCACAAGTCTGCCTTCTTTTCATTAATGAAAACTAACTGATCAGCATACGCAAATCAACACCAGCTTCTAATTCAAGTCTCCCAAAAATCAAAACGATCCCTGATTGAAACGTCATATTAAGGAAAGGGAACAAATGGATACACATCACATCCTGAAAGGATGAGTGGAATGCTCTGCTTCTGGATGAGAGTTGGGAATTTGAAACCCATTCTATCTGTACCAAAAGCACGGTAAACTACTTCAGTAAAACAACCTATTTGAAGCAAAGGCAAATACACTACATCTTTGAAAGCAAATTCACTACATCTTGTTAACGGCAATCAAAATCTCCAAGAAACTAACAACTGCTGCAAAATGCAAGCATGCTCCATAAACAGTTTATTCTTGCAAAGAATATCTTCAATAACAAACAAGTTTATAAACCATTAGAATAAAGTATGACCTTACCAAACTATAAAAAGAAACAAAGAAAGACCCAAATTTTATTTATCTCAAAATCCAATTTCAAAAGAACTAAATATTAGAGAAAGAGAAATTCCCCTTCCTTTGATGAGCTCAAGAGAAGCTCTGAATTTCAGTGCTGACCAATATTTATGTCAAACTCAGTAAACAATATAACCTAGATGCATATGCCCATGTGCATAACCCAGCTCCACAGAAGCATGATACATCACCAGTTCAAAGCAGATCATATTCTGTTATAAAATTTCTATAATGAGTCACATTCAGCAAGGGAAGGAAACAAACTGCTAAAATATAATATTCAATCCAAAATGCACTATCTAAAGTCAGGTTCAAAAGCTCAAGTCAATCGCAAACCAATTATGCACTTCGAAGGGATCAAGATCTTATCTTGGAATGGAAAATATGAAATCTGCGGCTTATTTATGCATATAGTTCAAGAGTTCATGTTCAGATCTAAGAAAAATAGAATTCATGACAAGCCAACACGAGCTCCCCATAAAAGTGAGGACACAGCTCTTCTCACTTAGTAGGTGCATACTCTTCCCCTCACAGTGACTCCTTACCATATCTGTAGTGCACAATGAATTGAAAACGGGTACATGGAAACTTTGGAACTGCGAGTATCAGAAGTGGGGATGGGCTAAAAGATGCTTAAACTTTGGGTAGACATCTTAAGGAAACGGTAAAAAGTGTGGAATTGGAAGCTAAGCAACCATATACACAGCGGAAAACTTGAGAAACACTAGGAAATGGTGTGGGAAACTCAATATATATTTTGGTATGCTGAGTTCCAGAACAGGAGATTTCTAAAAACTCCAGGCAAATGGTTGTGAACAGCTAGAAATTTGAAAGCTTCAAAAATTGTCCAAAACATTTCTGGAAGTTTTCAGATGCTCTCTGGGAGTTGAGAGAAGTTCCAAGACTTGCGTAAATCTGGAAATGAATTTCCAGACTATTGGAAAAAGGTTTCAGGGATTCCAATCTCTTCTTATAAATTGCAACTGCTGTGCAGATAGCTGTATGAGTAATGCCTACCTTCTCCCAATACAAATGAAGGTAAGACTAAGCATTTTTCAACTAATAAAAGGAGTCTGAATAAGACGACTAAGCATTTTTCAACTAATAAATGGAGTCTGAATACAATTTGGGTAAGACTGGCATGTCTCATTTGGCTAGTGCACACTCTTGTAGGATGAAAACAAGGAACACATCGAACCACAGAAGATCCGGTAACTTGAGCAGTAGGGCACCCTGTCATGACAATCATAGTCATGAGAAGGTCCTAGGTTTGAATCCTAGCTAGTCCACAAAAAATTACAACCCTGCCAGTCATACTAGATCATGGCCACCTAAAAAGTGTAGAACATGCATCCGTGCCCTGAGTCTGACCAACTCGACATCACAATGAAGTTATAGGCCCTAAACCCTAAGAACTGACTAATGACCAAGAAAAAAATATTAAAAACACTGCACGAGGCTAAACCTACTTTGCCAAATATATGAAAAGAAGAAAAAAACTAATGTTCAACCTGAAAATCTCTAATGTGAGAATTGTATACACCTCATGTGCCAAATTCAGCAAAGCTTTTCGATATTGTTTTACAGAAGCGAAAACTAATCACAGTTTCATCCAAAGTTCAATATATATGAAACAAAACCGAAAAAAAATCATTTATTCACCAATTAATTGTTCAGAGAGAGGAGGGTTGAGGCCCAAATCTGTAAAGGAGCAATCTGCAAAAACTCCATCTCCGTCTCCATCTCCGTCTCCATCTCCATTTCCTTCCATTTTCATTTGTAATTTCCAAAGAACTCCACTGCTTTCGTTAATTTTAACTTTTAAGCACCTTGTATCAGTCCTGTATAAGTTTTCTATTGCAGAGCATATTACCGTCTTACGCCGCCATGAATGGTTTTTTCGATTACGGATAGTTACGATTTTGCATTGTTCGTCGGATTTTTGCTTTACCTTCTGGGATTTTTCGTTGTATAACGTTGTGGGATGGTTACGATTTTGCATTATTCGTCATTAACATAATGGTATTGTTTTATGATTCTTTTTTTTTATTTTATATATATATATAAAAGTTGGTTCCCTTCTTCTTTGGTGCTAATAATAACAATTCTAAAGGTAAAAATTATCCATTAATTTTTATAGGTTATTCGAGAAGTGGGACTCGAAGTCTCCCTTTACGGTTTTTTTGTTTATGTGATATCTTAGTATATAGATTGTGCCCTCCAATTGGTTCTTTAATTCTATATTCCTATAATTTCTCACCTTAATTTTCTCAATTGTATTCCTCAAAAATATCATAGAGTCCATGGAATCGCCTACATAGAAAAGGCTCCTAAATTTTCTCAACACCATTTGTTAAAATAAAATAGGTTGCCCTCTCCATAAGATATCAACTTAAGCTAAATTTTCTCAATTGTGTTTCTCAAAAATGTTATACAGCCTATGAAACCACCTCCATAGAAAAAACTTTTAAATTTTCTCAACATGTGCTAAAAAAAATGGGGTTCCCCCCTCTATGGGATAGCAATGTAAGCATTTGTTATTGCGGGGAGAAATGATGAATGTAATCAATTGATTTGGGCTTTCACCTTCTAGCTTATTTCCCCAATAGCATATCTCTTGGAGAGTGTAGTGTTTTAAACATCACCCTTGTCTCACAATTATTACCAATAGGGAATCAACCCAACCCAATTACAACCCAATCACGTATTTATGTTAAGTTGTAAGCTTTAACAAGAAATTTAACTATATGATGTAATTTTTATTTGGATGTGTTTAAGTCATTTTAATATGACCATTTAGGATGAAACAATGTATTATTATCTTGATATATTGTGTCATAAGGAAATATTGTTTCCTCATGAGTAATCCTCTTAAGATGACTTAAATGTGCAATAAAAATCTCACAAAAATCTATTTCACCTAATTAAATTGTTTATGAAAGCCTTCAACTTAACATGATGTTTTTACTTTTAAGTTTTTAATTACATTATCAAAGAAATAATACCAATTTAAGAGAAGAGGTCGTGTACTCATATATGTGTATGCGTATGCGTATGCGTATGTGTATGTGTATGTGTATGTGTATGTGTATGTGTATGTGTATGCGTGTTTATATATGTATGTGTGTATGTATATGTATGTATATTCGTGTGTGTGTGTGTGTGTGTGTGTGTGTGTGTGTGTGTGTTTGTGTACACACACACACATTCTGATAAATACTTCTTAAATAGGATGAAACCTATAAAAATGGAGTTGAAATCTCCTTTCAATTTGTGAGCAAAAAATACAAGGGTCGTGTGGTGCAAAATTTGGGGTAAGGCATAGAGTAGAGATTTGCAAATGATATTGATCAAAGGGTTAAAAACCCTTTTATGAGAGCCTAACTTCATCGAATGATTTCAACTGCCTCTAAAATCGATGAAGTGGAGGAGAGGGACATTGTGAAACCGATGAACGCTAATTTATTGGATCTCAAGCAATAAATTAGGCGAAAGAATGTTTTTAAATTCACTCAGTCTTTAAACATAACAAATATGCTTTCTAATGGTGTAGGGTCTTTCTCTCTCCATGAAGAGCATGGGGATATAGAGACACTAATGCATGTTATTGGGTTAGAAGATTGTGACCATCAACACATCATCGTCAATGTTTTGAAGCAGGTGAATAAGGGAATGAAATTTGTGTCCTGAAAGTTGGATATAGAGCTATTTGAAGATTTTATTTTCAATCCCAAGCCATGTTTCTCATATGATGGAGAGGATGTTGCCTATGTTGGAGGACACCTAGAAGAACATATAAACTAGGCGAATTCTTAAAATGAAGGAACACCGTTGGAAGATTTCATCTACATTGATTAAGATATTCAATATTATAGTCGTAATATTATATGTAGTAATAGTTTTTGTAATATTATATGTAGTAATAGTTTTTTTAATTCAAGAGGCATGTGTAATTTTTATTTCCTGATGTCAATCTTGGACTCTCCAATGTTTTTCTATGAATTCAATAATCTATATGTGTTTCATTGGGTAAGCATTTCCTAGAGGGTGTATAGGTGTGGATGATTTCAATTCAGTCACCCTACACACACAAGAAGATTATAATTCATTGGTTCATATGTTTGTAGAAGTTACAGTTCACAAAAAACTCTTCACATGAATCAAATATTTTCCGGTTTAAGGTTGCAATTAAATACACTTCTCAATTTGCATGCACAGAATAATAGAGTACTCAACATGTTGACGATGATGCTTGAGTTCATATATTGAAGATTTTATGGGATTCTCTGATTGATAACCTTGTTGTTTATCAAAGGAATCTCAATCAGTCTTCTTTTATAGTCACATTTTTATGCCCATTCACTTTTCCTTGTTGCATCCGTGCCTGATTCTAAATTATTATTTTTGCAATCTAGGGCCTTTCCACAATTACCTTTAGCACAATAAAAAAATTTATAACACACTATGAGAAACAAATGGATAATTAACATAATGAGTATTTTTAGAATCATAGAATCAATTCCAAGATGCTCTAAAGAGGCATATTTGACTTGGGGTAGCAAGGTATGTATTTAGAGGAAATTGTATGGAATATTTTTTAATATAAATGTCATCCTCTACATCCTACATCCAATTTATATCGACCAATGTGGAATTAAGTTTTTAAATGAATGAGAAATTTTAGAGTTGAAGAATCAATTTCAAGATGCATTAAAAAAGCATATCTTATTTGGGATAGTAAGGTGTGTAATTAGAGGTAATTATACATGTATTTTTTAGCTATGAATCCACAGAGGATGACTAGGGAAATCTGAGCAAGTAAACATACTCATCGTGTATCCAATTAACCATTATGTGTGTAAGCTAAGCTAAAATTCATTCTTACTTAACAATAGAAGTGTAAGAAAATTACACTTTGGTTCATCCATCATGGGTTTGAATTATCAGATTGTAGCGATGATCAAGAGCATTTTGCACAAACAAACATTGATTGAACTATTTTCAATTGTAGAACAAATACAAATAGTTTAATTTTCCTCCTCCTTTCCTCTTCAGGGGGGCATTGGTCCCGAGAAGGCTAGTGGTAGCCCTTCCCAAAACTGTCCAAAATTTACATTCTTCAAGAACTCCTAAAATCACCTAGGGGGACTAACTTGACTTTCCTAATTCACCTAGGTGACTGAGTTAACATCCACTAGGGGTCATTGGAATGACTGGGTAAGGCTTGTACTAAGGACGAGTAGACCTAAAGTGTCTTGGAAAGGTAAAATTTGAAAATTTTGACACATGGGTATCGTTGTCATGCTTGAAAATTGTGAATTTTCATGTTGTACATTTGCATGATAACAACTGGCTCTAGCTTGTGGACATGGTATGTACTAAGTGCAACAAAGAAATGACATGAGGAATCCTAAAACCTTTACATATATTGACCAGTGCCTTATCCATCAGGCCCTACAGAGTCATGTACAACTCACAAGAGAGAGATAACAAGAAGAACACAACACACACACAAAAAAATGAAAAATAAAACACACAAAACATGCGGAAAGGAAAAGAAACACACAATAGAAAGGTAAATACACCTAACAATCACCAATGGTACAAGGCAGTGGATAACCCACATTCACTGATGATACTGCTTCATACGTATTTCCAACTACGAGGCAATTAAAATGGCATGTTCCATCCAAATATGAAAGTAGAAATAAATTTTCACCGCAAGTCTCGTGGATCTGGAATGGACCAAGCCATAATGAATAAAACTTTCCATGAATCCCTTTTAGCTCTCTCCACTTTTCTGATAACATAATGTGGTCTCCAACTTTGAATTCCCTTGCCTTGTATTTTTTGTCAAAAATCTTCTTCACCTTCAATTTATTCTCTTGTGATACGATCTACCACCTGGAAATTCTGTTTTCCTCTAGATTCTTGAGAAACAAAATCCTTTTGTCAATCATAATGCTTATATTGTTCATCTTTTATTCCTTCAAGAAACTTGAGAGCTAGGCATTTCAACTATGATGAGGAATTTCCACTTCTATCTCGTATAGTAACAGTTAGAATGACAACATGTCGATTGCCTTCTTTAGAGTGATCCTACCTACCCATAGTGCATTATACAATTTCTTATGCCAATTCCTCTAGTTTTTATCCACAAGATTGTGGAAAATTGTCATAATGTTCTTGTTACTTGATTTGTCCTAACCATTTACCTTATGGATAAGTAATCTTGATAAGTGGGACATTGGGAGATTACCATATCCATAAAATGAACTCAGTCAGCTCCCTTGGAGGAAAAATATGTAGTCATTGTCTACCACACGATCTTCTTGCGGCACTCCAAAAACATACTGATGGTGTTGTCCTTCATGTAGTTACATACCATCTTCGGTGTTATCCTATGCTTGACTAGGATAGCCTCCACCTACTTCGTTAAATAATCTGTCACTATGATCACGTAGGTATGTCCCACATGCTTGAATGAGGATTCAAAACACCAACGAATTCCAGATCCCCCGCTTCTCAAATGGTTCTTCAAATGACGACTAGATTGAGCATGGTAATTTTACGAGTTGTGATCTCCCAAATAAATTTTTTACATACTTCACACCAGGAAGACCCATTCTTGAGTGTCCATGCGAAGAGGCTGGGCTAGTATTATCTTCCTTAAAGAATCTTATGTGTAGTGATTGTCACCAAAAAATTACCTCCACCACAAGCTTTGTCATGATATTCCTTAAACATTTTTTTTTTTTTTTTCTTTATCAACTCATCTAAGGAAGAATATATCGAAGACTTTCTTATATAGAGCGAGTGGTTCCAAATGATGATTTTTGGATTCCCTTTAGTTTGACAATTCTCCTTTGATTGTAATCAAGATGAGTGATGGAACTCACCGTATAGGTCAAGTAATAAGTAATATATGCATGTAACACTTGTCAATCAGTGGTTTTCATTAAGATGACCTTTGTGGTTTGTCTTCAAAGTACTTGGGGAAGAGTGAAGTCATCTTTAACGTGTTGGACTTTGATATTTTCATTTTCAGAAATCAATCTAGCACAAACCATTTCCCTCGTATCAAATTGGAAGGGCTAGATCTCTAATTTATAATCTTTAGTAGTTTTTGCAACCTAATTTCCTCTTCTCTATCACCTGGGGTATTGTTGCGTAAAGATGGATTTGATTGTGTTGTCAAGGACCATCACCATCGTATGAGAGTTGAGTATGTAAAACCTGAATTTTTTTAACATCCTTGACTACCGCATAAATGAATGCTTCTCCTAATTGGATATAGTTTAGTTCATGTTTTTCTTCAATGGGAAACTCATGAAGGTGATAGGTGCCTCCACATGTTCATCATTATTTTAGTACAAGCACAGAAAAAAATATTATGTTACAACGTATAAAAATAAATGATTAATTCTTTGTTAAAATCCAAGAGATACATGGAGTTGGGGCTTTGAAAATGGATTTCTTGATTTATTCAAAATACTTTATTTTCCCGTCTTCATTCCACTTTAATATTGATTTGAGGTTCTCATCATGGTTGTGATGTGCTTCGTTATTTCTACAAACTCTGAGAATGAAGCGACCGAAGGAATTTTACCTTGCTGAAATAAGGAATGAACTCCTTTCTTGCTTATGTGGTCAAATATAATGCTTGAATGGCCTCTTGCTCTTTTTGGGGTCAATATGTACACAATGCTTGTCTACAATGTTCCCCAGAAAGCTTACCTTCTGTGACTCCTGAATATACACTTTTTTGGGTTCAAGGATATGTCGTGCTTTCTACACCTTATCAGTACCTATTCTAAATGGTGGATATGGTCTCCCCTTTTTTTTCGAGAGGACTGTGAGATCATAAAGGTATATGAAAATACAATGTTTCAAATATTTTGAATGCTAGATCCATCACCCTTTGGAATGTAGCTCCTGCATTAATCAAACCACAAGGCATTTTGTTGTATGCAAAAGTGCCTCAGGGTGTTGTGAAATTTGTCTTGATGCGATATTCCTCTACCACTTTGATTTGGTTAGACCCTAAAAATCCATCAATAAATGAGAGAATTTCAGATCCGGTGATGGTATGAAAAATGTGATCCATGATAGGGAGATGATAATTATTCTTTAGCGATGCCTAGTTCAAATTACAAAAATCAACGCATATTCTTATTTTTCCATTCTTCTTCCAAACTGGTACAATTTTCACCACCCACATGGAATAATGGATGGGAAAAATGATCCTCACATTGAGTATCTTCATCAATTCCTCTTGATGGTGTCTGCTATCTTTTTTATTTTGCGACCTTTATTTTTTTCTGAATGGATTTGTATCCAACTTCAAGGGAATCGAGTGATGCATTTCCATTGGCTGAAAGTATTTAAGCTCATCGTAAGAATACCCCAAAACATCTAAATATTTATTGAGAAATGAAATGAACCTTTTCTTTTTTTCTGGTGAACATCACTTTCCAATATTGACCATTCTTTGGTTTCCTAAAGTGTTTATGTTTTATTTTTCAAAATCAGCTGGGCACCGGGAACAATTTGTTCACTTTCTCCTGAATGAATATTTTGTGCTTATCAAAGAGGTCCTCCAAAAAGACTAAGACTTGAGGAATATTATTTTCCTTCAATTTGAAAAACTCCCTCTTCATCAATTACTTATTTATCCTCTTCAGATACCACTTCCCTATGTGTATTCTCACTTCCTTCAATGAAGAGGTTATTTAAATTGTCTTTTTGTTCTAGGAAAGAAAAGAGTTTATTATCGTCATTGAATACTTTCAAGTGGTTTACATTATCGAGCACACTGGGTGGGAACACCATCTCAACAATAAGTTTATCTTTGCCAAAGGAAGGATGGGGTGTCACTAGAGAAGATGACACTGCAAGGGAATCAAACTTTTTATTTTTTTCTCATGGAACAAACTTATTGGAAAATGTATCAAAAGATTAATTGAAATCCCATACTCTATTTCTATAATGATGGATTTTTGGATTTTTCACCTAATATTTCTTCTAAGCTTTCTTTACTATCATCTTTGTATCACCCTGGCATTTCAACTTCTTGATTCCCATATCTTCTACTATGCCCAAGCCTAAAAGAAGAGCTTCGTAATCCACTATGTTATTTTTATTTCCAAACTCTAGGTTTTAGGTAAACGGGTACAATTTTCCAGAGGGAGACCATAGCACCACACCTACTCCTGAACCTGCGCTAGAATGAATACAATAAAATTCCATTATCCAAACTTGATCTCCTTCTTCTTCCATAAGAAATGAAAAAAGTTTCGTCTTTCTCTTATTTGAGGAATTAGTTACCTAGCCCACTATCTTCAAATAGAATGTTTTCCATTGGATCATCATATTTTCATACTGTGTAATTCATCTTCCTTACTGGAAACAATTTCTTCATCTCACCTTTTATTTGGATAGTTTCATATGACCAATCCATTTTTATCTCTCTGTCCATATTTCTGTAGAAGCCTCAACTCAGTAGCATCCCAAAGGATGTTGGAATGTCTACCACCAAGACTGTGAGAAGCACCTTCTTTTCTGGAAAATCGAATAGCACCACCTGTGCATCTTTGATTCTTCACACCAATGGCACTTATTTGGATTCCATTGAATAATAGAAGCCATTTTCTTGAGTCAAGGTGATGCCTAGATAATTTGCAACTTTTACTAGCATCACATTATCTAAGGCTCTAGAATCTATGATGCAATTATTGAGTTGAAAGCCTTTAATGAGAAGTGACAGGTTAAAAGTTTAAACTTTGTTGGTTTTGTGAGGCACTGAGGGCTAGCATGTTTTGTGAAGGTCGTGTCAATGGCATGAGAAGCTGGAATTTTGAGTTTGCATTTGATTCTATAGAAATACCACTAAGGAACACATCAACAAACCTATCAAATTAGGCAGGGTGTGTTTGTAAATATTCTAGCTTTGTCATTTGGAATTTGGTTTTAGTTCTGTGTGCCACATAACCAAATGGATTTCATGGTAGGGAAAGTTTGAGGTTCTAGGGACGATGGAATATTTACATGGCAAAGGTTTGGTTACTATGTGAGTTAGATTTTCTTTCATGGGTGTATTAATTGGTTTGGAAGGAGATGGGGATGTAGATTTTGATATGACCTTAGATGACTTTGCAGGAATAACATTCGAAGAATAATTATTTTTAGAAACTTTGGGGACTATGAGAAGGATTAGGAGACTTACTTGGTGTGGCTATGTGATCCTTGCTAACCAGTGAGTCTGGTTTCTCTTTAGCCAACTCCATCGAAGGTGGTAGAAGTGGATCCTCTACTAAGTATTTTTTTTATGGAACTTCCATAGGAGAATATTCTTTCTCAATTCTTTTCCTTCACCACAACCATCGAGGATGAGGCCCCTTTATTGGATTGTGCATGAGTGAAAAACCACACAAGAGAAGCTTGGGGATTATTAATCATTTTCATCTTCATATCTATCAACATGTACTCAATTAGGCCATTGTGTGCATCAACCATCCACTTCTTTTGACCTCGATATAGTTATTATCATCTCCTACCTGTTCTTCTTCAGTTTCTTCTATCACTATTTATTCCTCTGGCTCTTCAGTGTAAAAATTTACATTAGAAGGTGGTGCTTCGAGAGTCGAGCCAACAAGGAGGAAATATGATTCTTGGACGATTGGGATGATTTGGATTCTTGGGAGTATTCCACATTTTGATCTGAGATAGGTATTTATTTATAGAAATTAAGTCATTGGCCATTTTTTGGAACATGGGGTCAAATGGAAACTGAGCCAGAATTATGACTCTAAAACCATTCTTTCCATTTTTTCCTTTTAATTTTCTAGAAAATATCATTTCATCTTCTATCGTGATCGCAAAGTCATGTACTTTCCTTAAATTTCTACATTGGCCTCTTCTAAGGAAGAAACCAACTTCTAGATGGCAATACACTGATGAACAATATTTTCAAATTACTCTTAGGAGGCACTAAATATTAGGGAATTATTCTTATCACCTTGTTATATTTGGCGATGAAGTCTCAAATTTATTCAAAATCATATTTCTTCATTTGTACCAACTGTCACTTGAAGAGGTCCTAGTAGTCTTCTAGGGGATTTAAACCTATGTCCAACATGCACTTCATATATCTTCATATATAGGACAACTGATAGACATGAGGGGAAACATGTAGATCCATCTTGATAAATTTTTCTTAGAATTGATTCCAAAATGATACTAGAATGATACATATTCTTGTTCCATGCCTAAAACACTGCAAGAAGCCTTGATGAATGTTGCTACATGTTCATTGGGGAGTTGAGAACCATCCCCTCGAATTTTTGGAAAGATTTTTCTTGAGGCTTTCTATAGCTTGTGCAAGGGTTGAGAAAGGGATATGACTTTATCAGGGGATATATTTTTGTGTCAAATATTCCCTAAACTTCCCTAAACCATTCAAATGCAAGTATATCCTTCAGAGAGCTTTCCAACTACTATAAGAACAAGTGAATAACGGACACTCTAAGAAATTCCAGATATGTTCGGTCAAAGTCCTATTCAATATTAGAAAATTAATCATATTTTAATCTCAAATAAATAATTTATATTGTGTCCTTAGATTTTCATGATATTTCTAACGCATTTTGATTTAGACCAATTTCAGAACTTCATCTGTCCAATGTTCAAAAGATATGGTCTGTCAAAGTTCGAGTCAAACATGCGGGACAAAAATGACATGGGAAAAGGTAAACCAATCACATGATGACACTTTTGGAAGCACTCCATTTGAGCACATTTTGGACCTCCTAATTTTTGTACTACAAAATGCTTTTATGCATACATTCCACAATGACAAATAGTCTCAACGATTGATTATGAAATCAAATCATGCCTAGAATAGATGTTGAGTCAGATTGCGATTGATCAAATATTTTTAGGATTAACTCTCCTTGGATCTGCATTCAGAAATCTTCTCGTCCTTCTTGATTGAAAGGGTTATAGATGCAAAATCTCCAGATGTGGTTAGAATAGATAACTCTCATCCATTTTGGAACTTTGGAGAGGTTCCAAAACCATAGGAAATTGTTAAGCTTTTTCAAAACTATGAGAGTTTCGGAGCTATCCCTAGGAGTTCCAGAACTAGTTTTTGAAAATTCTGGAACTAAATACTGGAGTTCTGGAACTAAGTCCGAAATTTTCCGTAATTAGATGATCGTGATTGTGTGATGGAGTTTTGGAACTAGCTTATGAAGATTCTGGAACTGTGATGGGAACAAATGTTGCTTAAACCATATTGAATGCTTCTTGCTGGATCATTTCCTCGACTGATTGAGACATGCTTTATTACAAAACTGAATTCAACACACACTTGTCAGGAATTCTAGAGTTTTTAAAGATTAGAATCACAATAAATCAAAGGACAGACAATTACATCCTAACTCATATCAAATCAACTAAAATTCACACAATGCAATCAAACTTAATAAAAAGGAGAGTAAGATGAGATCATATATTACTACATTAATTGAACATATTCTGGCCTCATCAAAGTCCCTCATTGATTCAGAAGTTTCTTCATTTGTACCAACTTAAACCAAGAGATCTTGGTAGTCTTCTATAGATTTGAACCTATGTTCAAATGTGCTTCTTATATCTTCCCAACATATGATAGATCTCAGGGGCAACATGTAGAACCATTGGGAATTTTTTTCTTGAATTGACTCCACAAAGAGCCAGACTGACACATCTTTGTGCTCAATGCCCAACACATCGCAAACAATGATGAATGCTACTACATGT
Source organism: Taxus chinensis (assembly GCA_019776745.2). NCBI lineage: Eukaryota > Viridiplantae > Streptophyta > Pinopsida > Cupressales > Taxaceae > Taxus > Taxus chinensis. Next base: position 700,128,403 of record CM034148.1, read on the forward strand.
TCCTTAGGAAGTTGAGAAACCCCCCTTGAAATTTTGGAAATTTTTTTCTCGAGCCTTCAGAAGCTCGTGGACTGCTTGAGCAAGGGCAAATGAGCCAGTGTTTCCACCCCACAATACATTTGGCTTACATTCTTCACGATCAAAATCCACCATTACATTTTTGATTTTAGCTTCCAACCTTTCTAAGGATGTGGCTTTAGCTATCTACTCTTGTGTCTTCTTTGGCTTGAGTCTTTCAATCTCTTCAATTTGAGCTCTTATTTCCACTTTCGCTCTTTCTTCTCTTTCTCTAGCTTCTTCTTCAGTCTCTATGTCAGTGAAATCTTCAAGATTCTCATTGATGTATGGAAATTCAATGTCTAATGGATTGAAAACACTTGGAATCCCAATGTGACCAGTTTCTTGATAAAGGGGAGACCTCTTATTTCTGAGTAGCTCTTGTCTTCTTTGAAGTTCTTCAAAAATGGGATCGGTTTGTCCTCCTTGTCCTTTATTACTAGGTGTATCTTCTATCCACCAACTTGAAAATCTATACTCTTCTTTGCAGTGACTGAATCTATCTTCTTCTTTCTAATTCAGCAACGCATTCTTCTTTGAGGTCAAATACTCTTGTGGCAATGAAGTAGTGGTTGACACTTTTCCTATTATGCCAAATAGCCTCTTGCAAATCTGAAGCAATATCCTCTTGAATGTGGAAGAGTAACTCATAGTATTTCAACAGGAGGGTTTCCCATAGAATAACCATGGTTTGAAGACATAAGGCTCGAATGGCCATTCAAATTCCATAAATGTTCTTTTTTGAATTTTTGGATTTTTTGATTTTTTTTGTATTTTTCTAGGTCGTTTTTTGGGTGCAGATGCTGCTAAATCTGCCCCACAATGGGCGCCAAAAACTGTTGGCGAGAAAATTTCTTCGTGGGACAAATTTTGTGGGTTTCTTTCCAACACTATGGGAATCTAAGTTCCTCTACTTAAATAGTGCAACTTCTGTATATGCATGCGTGAGTAAGGTGATTTTTATCTGGTTGGCCTTGCGACCGGGGATCCAACAAGGGCACTCCACTGACCCTGTGGAAAAGCTAGCAATATCTTACTAGAGAGGAATTTTTAAGAGAACGGGAAGGGAGTGAGAAGGTTAGATAAGAGGACTAATGCTGCAAGTAGAAAATCAAAGTCTTGCATACATCAGTTAGAAGTTTCATCACATGCATTAAAATTAAGAAGAAACAACTCTACAAATGACAACAAGACCAATTAGAATTTATGAGCACAAAGTATCAATAAATCCCTCAGTCAAAAAAGGCTAGAAACTCCTTCTTGTATTGATGCTTAAACAAAAGTTGTACATAGTATGAGAATAGAGGAAATTTTAGAATGGGGAAATGGAAGAATTTTCTATCTCTTTGATTTTTCACAAGGATCTCTCTCTCATGAATTCACAAAAATACTAAGAAGACCCTCAAATGAGGAGTTCATTACAATTTATAGAAGAGAAAAACTCTTCATCTTCCCGATGAATTTTCATATGCCATATTTTTGACTTTAGGTTGTTCATATCCTATCAAATATTAAGTCCCTTTTATAAAAACAAGGTGACTTAAATTTTACATCATGTTTCTAAAGTCACTTAAATACATATCAAAAAGTACAAACCCCAACGCAAAATTAGAACATTGAAGAGAGAGAGCGTTGGGAGGGAAGAGAAGAGAGAGAGAGAGAGAGAGAGAGAGAAAGAGAAGGAAGAAGAAGAAAGAGGAAGAATCATGTAGAAGAATGAGTTGCATCCACCTCCATCAGACTTGATCTCACTTCCTGACCGGTCTCCATCTTGCGCTATTGAGAAGACCTCAGTTCCTCCAAATTCATTTGTTGAAACGAGCCATTGCAGGTTCCACTCTGTCGACATGAGGAATGCACACATAGCTTAGAGTCTCTGTCCACCCGTCAGACACACGTTGATATCTTTTCACTTTTCGAACCATGATGGATGTTTCTCTGCAATGAGTGCAATGGCAGCCCAAATCTTTGAGAGGAACTCTAGGGTATCCTTATTGAAGGATAATGGATTGCCTTCACCTCTTTTTAACATATTCCTCGAATGGCTCAATCAACTCATCAAATTTTGTGTCTTCTCCCATTGCAGGCACTCCAAGTTTCTGAATTTGGTGATTGATACTATCCTGCAACTTGTACACTTGTTCTTCTTTTTCATCCAACTCAGTGATGGCTCAATTGATTGCTTCAAATCTGATTGCTAAGGTCCTTTCCCATACACATGAAAAGTCTTTAGAAGGGGTGTCAAAAACCTTCTTGTTAATCAAATCTTGAGAATGAGTGTTACTCATTTCACTCACCACTGGGCCCAGAGGATCCCAGTGATCCCTTTCTTTCTCCAAATCTTCTCTAAGTGCCCACATCCTATTTGCAGTTGCACACATGTAGGTGAAGAGTTTGATTGCTTCTTGGAGTACCAATTTCCTTTTTTAGAAATTGTGTTGATCCATTCATTATTAGCTCACCCCTGCACCGTGAGCTCTTGTGCCTTCCTGATGGATTTTGGGTTGAAGCTGCTGATGGGTACAACTTCCTCGATCGGAATTGCTGAGGTACTTGGATCCACCAGGTGTTGTACATAGGAATGAAAGAGTTTGCACATGTTCTTCCAGCTTGTTAATCCTTTTCTTGTAGTCTTTATTCCCCGCACTAAGTGAGCGGAATATTACTGGTACATATGCAAGTCCCCTTCATGAGTAGCTAACCCTAGTTGGATTGTGCTCATTTCATAATCAAACGTTGTCATTTCATCCACTGGATTGATCACCTTTGGTCAGGATACTTCAACATACTGATTACCTATTTCTCCACTGTAGAACTGTGAGGTTGTGTGTGTAAGATTTATCTTTCTTCCCTTAGACAATGATGTAATTACTAATAAATTGGGGACTGCCACTTGTTAAACAATGCAAGTATTAGGTGTTATTGTATCTTGCATCCATAGGAACATTTCATCAGACTCAGGTTCCATGAGAGGCATATCAATCATTCCCTACTCAGGTGGAGGAGGCATATCTTGGACGGGAGAGGCATTAGTGTCGACAAGAGGTGAGACCCCCTAAGGTGGCTCCAAGATTGGGTCTTGAACTGTATGTGCTCTTCTTCTACTTGTGTTTCTGACACTGGGTCTTCTTCTTGCATTTCTATAACAAAATATTCCTCTTGCATTGTCGCAACTGAGTGTTCCTATGTCCTTGATTCTCTTTGGTGACTTTTCATGAGAAGAAGTCTCCAATTCTATGGTTTTTCACTTTTCACTTACTCCAAAGTTCCTTGAACTCGAAGTAACTTCCACCACTCTTGATGATGACTGTTGTGAAGCTTGTTTCTGACTTGTGGGGGTACCTTGTGATTGAATGGCCATGACTCTCTTTCTCTAGAACCAATCCCTTGTTCTTCTGAATACTTTATTAGTTCATTCTTTTATGTCTCTTGTCTCGCGAACGTGCCAATTGAATTGAGGCAATGGGGAAACCTTGATCATCATATATTCACGATCATACATTTTTGTTCCGTCATCTTATAAAATATGCTCATACCAAGAGAACTGGAATTTCCTCATCTCATCAACTGTCATTGTCATATGATCCTTCTCCCATACCTCAAATTCGTCAACACTGTTGACCCAATAGTCTTCAATTTGTAGATCATGACATAAGTCTGGGATATGGAAAGAGTTAGGATCATCTCGAATGTCAAAATTGGGTCTGATAGTGTAGGAATGTAGAGTCAAGTGTGCAAAGGCAGCCTCCAGATGAGACACATCATTTGCATTCTTTCATGTGAACACCCGAGAGAGATGGGAAATGAAATCAACTTCTTTTTCCTATTTCTAAGTCTATTTTTTACTTATATGAACTGCCTGAAGAGCTCAAATAGTATAATTTTGTCACTAAGGTACTTGGGAAACCTTAGGGGAGCTTGATCGAAGCTAGAAAATCGCAAGTAGGAAAACGTCAAGAATTGTATGAAATAAGAGCCATATTTTTTTATCAAGGACGCCACTTGTGGTGACATCCTTGCCTCCAAATCACCCTCCAAATTTGATACCACGTACATCATGAACGCATCATTCATGCAGGTGAAGTGTTTGTGACTTTCTTCCATTACCAAATGTGGGAGTTTCTCAAATGTGGGTACCTTGGCAACAATGTTCTTTGTGAGAGCCAATCCCTTGAATGACCTCAATTTGGTGAGAAAATAGACCAAATAAGAAGTCATGTGGAACTTCTTTGTCATGGGTACTTGGAGTAGTTGTAGATGTAAGTTATCACTGATTATCTGTCCCCAATCAATTCATTTCTTTCCTTCAGTCACTATCAAGATGAAAAGGGCCATCCAATATTGAAAGTTCCTTTTGTTTGCTTCTCTCATCACCCTGATAAGGAGAGTGATTGCATCTAAATATCCTTCACAAAACTCACATCTCAAAATTTTTTTGGCATCCTTGAAAGCTTTCTCTCTGTCTTCATCCATGATCTTAGTGCAATCCCTTGCATGTATGCATCCATCTTTTCCCACTCATGTATGGCCTTCTCCTTCGTGATGATGACCATGCTGGGTGATGTTCGAATTTTTAAAGTCAGTGAGATGGTTCTGGGATTAATGACTGCCATTGCCATACCATTTTCGGCTCGAATTATTTGTGTTTCATGCTCATATAGGTGTGAGCAGGCCAAGACCAACTCAGTGCTTTGTACGGACACAGGGTGTCCTCACAGCTATGAACAACCCACTTGTGAATACTTGATCTTAGATCTTCCCTCTTTCCTTGGCTATCATGCGAGCCTTTAGATTATTGAAATCCATATAGGAGACATCACTGTCCTCTATCTCATACTCAGAAGGGAAAGGTTGTGCTAGTTTTTTCCCTGAAAACTTGTACTTAATGATTACTTAGCACTTACTATGCCTAGAAAGGATGACTTACTATTTTTAGTAAGTGACAAAAATTGCTTCTTCGAACTCCAACTGCAGTTGTCAACTTATATGTCCAATCTCTGTATGCTCCTTTTGTGAAATTCACCCTATGGAATGACTTACTATTTTTAGTAAGTGTCTATGAGACAACTTACTATTTTTAGCAAGTGTGAAAATTCAACTTTCTCGAACCTCAATTGGACATGACAACTCGAATTCCTTCTTCTCCTTGTGTTCCTCTCATCTTTTGGACAAGTTTACTATTTTTAGTAGGTGCTCATGGGACCACTTCCTATTTTTAATAAGTGTCAATTTCATGCCAAGGTGACGTTTCTGATGATTTTCACTTGCAATACTTCCTCTGTGTTCACTGCCTCCTTCACAGCTTCTTCAAGTGGTGGCTTACCTGAAATAACAGTCTCCCATGTAGGAAGGCCTGATATTTTTAGCAATTATGTTTCTGGTGATCAGATCATGGTGGAACAAAGTTTTCTGATATGGGTTTTTGCCCAATATCACCCCTCTACAATTTTAGGCTTACTTGATCACTAGTTTATGAGATTTTAAAACTTTAAAATTTTCACCTAACACCTAGGAACACGACAACCATTAATGGAGCTTGAAAATTATAGGTTTCTTTTTCCTCCTTGGATCATGACAAAAATTACATTTTTGATGTGGGTTTTTCCTTCTTATTCCACTGGTGAATTTTCTTTGCAAACCGATCACCGTTTGATCAGGAAATTAGCTTTTTGTTTTTGTTGTGCCAAGAAGGAGATTTCTTCGTTGCAAACAATCCTTTCTACAAATGGGAGATCTATTATTGAGTTTTTACGACATCTGAAAATGGTGAAGATAGAAAAAAACCTCATCTCGATCTGTGCCCTAGTTTGCAAGTTATGTCATTTTCTTCATCTCCCGGCTACGAGGGTTTTCAGATGAAGTTCTTCGTTCTTCTCTTCCGTTCTTCATTTCTTTGATCAAATTTTCCTCTAAGATATCTACATTTTCATAGTTTGAAGGATTTTACAGAGCTGGTTTAGTGCAACAATGGTGGATTTTTTGTCTGGGAATTTTCTTCCAAAGTTCTAGCAGGATGTGCAAATGTGGAGAGATGAAATAGAGGTAAAAAATGCTAATCCCTGACTTTAAAGCATTCAAAAAGTAGATACCAGGGGTTGAGTGCATTTTTGTGTCCATGATGTCCCTTTAGCTAAAGGGATGAAAGGGACATCAATTTTCACATCGTACCTGGAGCTGACACTTGGCAAGATCTGAATGGCTGAGCATTTGAGCTAGGGAGCTTGAGAGAAGCACTTGGGGGCTGAAATTCAAACGTATGGAGGACCAGAAGGCATACCTGGGGCTGGGCGCATTCTATTGTCCCCTATGTCCCTTTAGATAAAGGGATGAAAGGGACGTCAATTTTCACATCGTGTCAGGTTGCGACACTTGTTGGTCATCCATGCATTGTGAGGATAGGCTTCGGCAAGCTCCTGGGAGCTGAACTAGCGATGCAAAGGGTCCTATGGGTAATTAGAGGGCTAAAAATTGCTGAGTAAATTTTACTGTCCCCTATGTCCCTTATCTTAAGGGATGAAAGGGACATCAAAATGCATGAGGCTCCTAAATTTTACATGTGTCGTCTTAAAAAATTGACTAATTGCCAAAAGATTACCTTGAGGACAACTTGTAACGACAATATATTGAGCTCCTGAATGAGTTTCAATGTGAAATTTTATATGATATTGACTAGAAAAGGCCTTCCAAATCCAATGGTGGGGGTTTTCAGGATGAGGGGTGAAAATGTACATTCACCAAATTAATTAACTTTATTAAATGTTAGGTTAACATACATTAATAAATGGAAATATAAATGTACACACCATAGTGAAAGTAAATAACAACATAAAAAATACACAGTAACAATGTATGTAACTTGGAAAACCCGTAAATGGGTAAAAAACCATGGAAGAATAATCCACTATAGAGAAACATTTTACAACACCAGTCCTGTAACTCCTTCCTCACTTCTACTCCATGTATTTACCCAAAATCCATTGATTCACATGATTTTGAATATGACCTAAATCCATATTTAAATAACCTGAAGGGTTATGTCCATATTAAGTGACGGGGCACACCCTGATTTAATAAATAGTTAGTTAATTAATAACTAACAAACCTAATATAAAGTTGATATTTAAATAATAAGAATATAAACTATTCTATATTATTTAACTATAAACTAAATATTATGATGCACTTAATATTATTGTTCTAACACTCCCCCTTAATATTAAGTGGGGATTCATATGCTAACATTACCTGTTTGTACAACAAGATTTACAAATCCATAAACCCTAAAGGTTTAGGCTAGTATATGTACCTTTGAAGGAATTATAACACCTTCATCATGCTCAACTTACCTTTTGGTATAAAATGATTTAAAATCCATAAATTAGACATATGATTTAGGCTAAACATGATTTGTGAGACTACATCTCGCCGTTTCTCGTGGAAATATTTTTATACCGCATCTTTAAGAGTTTTTTTATAACACAAGGACATCCTTTACAAATATATGCACACACTAGATTGTATTTTCCGTAAACTCTATCAGTTTACTTTAGATCATACAAGATATTTTACAATGCTTTAAAACCATAGTAGAAGTATAGAGGAGAAGGAGTTAACAATCGGCCGACCATTAGGAGGTGACATTGCATGCACACTCCCCCTTAATGGAAACTATGAAAGGCCAATCATTGCACACACTTGCAATATTTTACAGCACACAATAGCTCGTAAACATATCTGCAATATAATCTTCAGTCTAGAAGAATTGGAGATCTCTATCACCGCAGAGAACCATCTCTCGGATAATAAGTATATGAACTTCAATATGCTTCATTCTCTGATGTTGAACTGAATTCTTTATCAAGAGTAATACCACTCTAACCACCACATATAATAGGAATACTTCCTTCAACTTCCATGTATATCTCTTCCAACAATCACTTCAGCCACATGGCTTCTTTGCTGCTTCTATTGTACTTCTTTGCCTCAATAGAAAAAATGGAGACTTTTAGTTGCTTTTGTTGTTCCAAGTAATAGTTCTTGCACTAAAAAAAACTTGAACACATATCCAATATATATCTAACACACCATTAGAATGGTTAGAGTCACAATATCCATATAGACATCATAATAAGCATATACATCTAAATCATTATTGATTTCATTTTTAACCATATGTAAAAGTTAAACATTAGTTGTATAACAACTAACATAACAATATGCTTAACAACTAACCATGTTATAATTAAAAAAAATCAACATATTACTCTTGTAAAATATATATTAAATGCAATCAGTATTGGACGTCTCCAATACAAACGCAAGGGCATCCCCAAGTGTCATTTGATATGCATATAATAACATTTTAGTTTCACATAATAAGAAACATTTTATAAAAAAACATATATATCTCCATTATCTTATTCCAAGCCATTACAAATGAGATAAGTCTTGATAGATAACATATCTAAACAGATAATCAAATCATTCAAGAATAATCACAATATTCACTGAAAACATAATCCACTAATTATGGACACTTCTTATGGAGTTTGCTTCAAAAGATGCCATGTAAACACCCTTCAATACATTTCATAGGTGGTAAATTTAAATTTAGACATGTCATATATGATCAATTTTTCATGTCAAAAAATGAACAGTTCTATTTTTGAATAAACTATCACAAAACGAAGCAAAATTTTAAAGCATATATAAGCCATTTTTTTGTCAGTTTTCAGTTGTAGTTACTTCTAGTTCATTTTTACTAACCCATCTGAGTTAATTATAAATGAAAAGTAACTCCTTTTTCAACAATATATAAAATAACATGTATACTTTTCATTTAGAAGTAATTTATAAATCTATTATATTAGCACTATGATTATTCTCATCATCTTCAACTTGAAAAACTGATTAGACCCCAATTTTGTGTAAATAAAATTAAATAATTAATGAGGATTAAAAAAGAGTTTAATAGAAATCACCCTGTCGTCGTTTAATCCTCGCAATAAAAAAATGATCAATTTACACCAAAAAGGATGTCCTGTCAATTTTGATAATCTATACATGAATGTGTTAGTATGATATCAAAAATAATTTGAAAAGTAAGTGAAATTTTTTAGTTTGGCAAAAAAATGACTTGTCGTGTTGTGAATATAACCTCTTATTTCGTAAAGAAACTATAACTCATTAATTGTCAAAAGAAATTTTAATTTTAGTAAAATATTAACCATATTAAATTTCTCAAAAAAATATAGTATATAAAAAATTATGGAGTCTAAACTTCTATTATGTTCACCTCGGCCGAGCTATCCGGCGAGTTACTTTATTAACATATGCCAATAATCTTTCACAACACATTAGAACCAACGAGTTCACCCACTTACGTGGCATACCAACTCACCATTCACATGGGTGGTTACAAGTTCGAGTCTTCCTAGTGTTGTTGTTGGAACTTCTCCGTAATTTTGCTTCTATATTTTCTTGTTATAAAAAGGCTTTGTACAAACAACGAAACTAGACTAGGAAGAACACATTGTCAAGGATTTATTTATAAAGGTGAAACTAATAATAATTGCATGCCTTCCATGCTAAGTGACATAATTTATTTAATAATATCCTTAACAACAATTTTTAAAAACACATGTTTCTAATACTTAGAGAAAAAAAATCTCCTAAATTAATAAAAACTGATATTTATAAATTTTATGGAAAATTTGTATTTGATAAGAAAGAATTATTCATTTAACAAATGCAAGTGTTTTGAACCTTTGACCTATTTAAGCCAATGTTATTATAAAAAATATGTAAACAATTTGATCTGAACAAAATTGTACAAATAAAATTAATAATGTATTATGTTAAATGTTTACAAAGTTTACACTAATGAAAAATAAAATGAAATAAATATAAGCCACATAATACACCAATTTACTATATCATATGTGTTTAAGGGGTCCACTTGGCCGGTAACAAGCCACCTTAAGTGCTTATTATAAGGATTTTTTAAAAAAATGTTTTATACATCATGCACATTTTTATGGGGGCTACTTAAATTTAGCATCTTAAACACATATGGAAGACTCAACTATATGACCCAACCAATAATGGCTCAAGCCTCAATGATATAAGCAGATAAGACTTTGATGTTAAATAAATTTAACTAAGTCTTTATAGTCCTTAAACATTTATCCTATTACCAATATGTTTTTTTTAACGAGTGCATATTATGTGTTATCCCCAAGTCATACATAGTCAAATAATGTAAAGGTTAAAGTGGTTATATTTAGTTAATTTAAAAAAAACAAAAACTATATAAAAAATCATTGCATACATTAATGCAAATAAAAACCAACTATATGTTATATTTAATGCAGAGTGCTTAAGGGGGTTATAATATAAATTCCTCCACCAAACATATGTTAATATTAGTCATAAATTTTCACATGGGCAATAGGAAAATTCAAAACCCTATTTGTGTGGAGGGTTGTCTCCACTTGGGAGACCTTGAATTTAACTTGGCTTTACCCCGCAAGTTTACTTTAAACCTTGCACATTGAAAAACTATATAAATTAAATAAATAAATAAAAATTCCAAACTTTATTCACTCATATCTTATTAAGAGTGTCCAGGGAGGAGTATTTCACCTAACCAATTAATCCTTTTACATATGAGGGTAAGGATAAATGGGGCCACCATGATTATAGGTTTAAAAAATCATAGTATAATTTTTTAACACTAAAAAAAGGCCACATTACTATAGTTTTAAATGTTTGAACTTTTAATTTTTTAAAATATATAGTTTTAAAATATATACTATTTAAAGTATAGTATTTTAATTTAAACTATAGGATACATAGTTATAATAACATGAAGATTAAGTTGCATAGGTTTATAGTTTTTAGGATATTTAATAAACTATATAAAAAAATTAGTGTATAGTTTATGTTTTATAAACTATAATATCAATTTTTTTATTTATAGTTTAATAAATATTTTAAAATATATAATTTTCAAAGTATAGTTTATATAATATAAACTATAATATAATGTTTTCTATTATATAATTTTAAAAATTTTAAAGATATATTTTAGGTTAAATTAAATAAACCAAATATATAGTTTGTAAACTATAAACTATAGTTTTTTTAAAAATATTTCAAATGTAGTTAATTTAAGAAAGGGTATGGAGTAGACATACACAATTGTTTTCAATTTTAAAAGGTGAAAGCTTAATTTACTAGGGTTTTATCAATTTTACCAGGGAATATTGCTAAATGTTAAACTAATAGAAAAAATTCATTTCCTATTCTTATGGAGTTTTTCTCCTTGCTTCTTGTAACCTTTATTTTTACTTAATTTACCCTTGAAATGTTTATGTGCATACATTTGAAACTATAGAAAAAATAGTAAATATTTAAATAACCCTTACCTTAGTTTCCATGGCTTCTTGAACTTGACAAGTGCAATTAAACTCTCAAGTGCAACCAACATCCATCCAACCATGCACACCTCGATTTAATAAATAGTTGGTTAATTAATAACTAACAAACCTAATATAAAGTTTATATTTAAATAATAAGAATATAAACTATTCTATATTATTTAACTATAAACTAAATATTATGATGCACTTAATATTATTGTTCTAACAGGGGCATCAACTCTTTATTCCTCCATTTAAGCCCTAAAAAATTAGATTTTTGTTCTTGCTCCATGACCAAGCATGAGAAAAACTTGATATAGACCTATTGTTCCTAGGTTTTGTGAAGAATCTGATTCCACTATATTGTATAGATATGAATTCCCTTTTTGATGATATCTTGTTTAGCTCCTAACTCCTTCAAGAGCTCCCAGAATCACTTCTTGAAGCTCAGTAGCTTTTTTGGCCATGTGCAGTGCCTAAGCTTGAGAACCCGTTTCTGATGAATCTGCCCCAAAAATTCTAAATCTTCCAATATAGTTTCCTTGATGTTATTAGAACTTGATTGCATCTCCATGTCGAATTTTCCTCCTCTTTTCATCTTCAGGGTGGGGCATTGGTCTCGAGAAGGCCAGTGGTAGCCCTTCCCAAAATTGCCCAAAATTTTCATTCTTCAAGAATTCCTAAAATCACCTAGGGGGACTAACTTGAATTTCCTAATTCACTTATGGGACTAAGTTGACATCTACTGGGGGCATTAGATTGAGTGGGTAAGGCTATTGGTGAGGACGGGTAGACCCGAAGTGACTTGGAAAGGTAAAATTTGAAAAATTTGACACAGGGGTATCGTTGTCATGCTTGAAAATTTTGAATTTTCCCGTTGCACATTTGCATGAAAACAATGCAATAAGAAACAACCTTTAACAAGATATAAAAATAAGAGGTATAACACAGTACAACATATAAAAATACACCCATATGGTCACTTTTCTTTCCTAGTTTACATGCTTCATTTTCACATTTGTTCCACCCTTCACTTGTCTCTTTAGCACACTATCGCCATCACACTTTATAAGAACAAAAGGTAGACATCTCTTATTTATTTTATGTTATCGAGTATTCACTCAACAACATAAAGTGGGGGCAAATATAGACACAAAATTATGCACTTGGGTACACATTCTAGGTCCATAAACACATACTAGCATTAATATGATTCCTAAGTAATAAAACTAGTAATTGACGACTATATTTAGCCTTTTGTATTTGTTTTCTATTGTTTATCTGGTCTTTCACACCCTAAAGCCCAGTCAATACTTTACTTGCCTATATTTTCTGACTTTGGACACCAACACCCAGTCAGGACGCCAACGCCCAGGTGCCATCGTCCCCTCTGGGCACCCCTGACCTCTTTCCACCTTACTCAATATTTTTGGGCCTGTTTTATCTTTTGGGCATCTTATTTTCTTATGGTTTGACCTTTCAGATGCCAATTACAAAATTTAATCAAGGGAATCATATAAATACATAGTTATATGACCAAAATAAAGGACCAAGCTCTAAGCATTATTACTATCACCTAAGATTGCACTCAAAAGGTTCCTAAACACTTCAAAGCATCCATTTGGCATTCAATCAAGGGAAAATGGAATGTATTTTTTACATACACAACATAGGAAGGGGAATTTTCTTTATTCCACCCACACATCTATCTACATTGGTACATCTAGCTACAACTCGTTATCAAGTACACTTACATAAGGGCATCTTAGGGCACAATTCTTTCACACACTCACTAGAACTACATGGAGTCTGAGATGTAGTGTAGTAATCAGTTGTAAGATCACTTTTTTTGGTGATCGCTATGGTCAGTATGGTTCCCCATATTGCATCATTATTTTTTGGATTTGATGTGGTATTGTGGGTTTTACTGGTGAATATTTGTTTTACAAGTTACAGATACATCAACGATCTTATTGCGACACACATGTGATCAAAAATGAATATTTGTGACATTATGTGGGACACTCCAAAAATTAGGTTCTGACCATTTTTATAGTCACATGTGCCTAGTAGAGGTCATCAGTTCCCAATTTCCCCTGTCCTGCCATGGGCGCCCGTGTCAAGCCTGTTTTGTGACCTACATAATTTATTTAGAGCAATAACGACCAAGATCACTTCCTATTCAATAGTTTTCCCAGTCTGCATCAATCCCAAATCATGTGAAAATTAACTAAGTCATTCCTTTTGTCTCTTGCACTTAGGGTTTCATATTTATTAGCTTATTGCTTGTGTAAAATCTATGTTTTAGCATTTATTTATAATACATGACTCTGCAATTAGGGTTTAACACAAATTCCATTTTTGTTAAATCAACCCCAAAAAATATCTCAAACTTATCATCCCCCAAACGTCCCAACTGAGGTGATTCACGAACACCCTTAGCTATGACGGGCTATATAGTATAAAAGAGTGCAACTCACAGAAAATATATAACACATTTGTAACATATTTTGGATTCATTTTCATTCGTGCTTTTAAGGCTCTCTCACTTACCTTTTATGATCTTATACTAAAATCCAAGGGTCCACTCCCTCAAACTGATATGTGCCACCATCCCTTTTACCAAGGCCATGTTCATGTTTGGCTTGAGAGAAGGGACCAATTTTTTTATCCTACATGCCTTTTTGATCTTCCTAAATAAGATCCTACTTATATTGATGTACAATATAAGATCATCACTATGACTATGCATCCAAGAGCTTATACATACTCTTCTATCTCACCCCCTATTCATCCTAGGACCTAAAGTCCATGTTATTACCACAAGACATAATAAACAAGTAGTTGGGGGCAACAACCTCTACCCCCCACCTTTTACTCTTGTTACAAATCTTAGTGCTCCACATAAAGGTTATGATATATTGGTTCAATTGAACAATACACCTATTAAGATATATAATATGTAATTACTTAAGAAGGCACCTGCTTATAAGGAAAATTTATATGAGACCTTTCAATGTACTATTTAACCTACCGATACTCAACGCTCTACCTTTACATTTATCATGCATACATTTAAGAGCATGGACAAAGCTATTAATTTTAGTCGCGTTGAGATTCCTCCTGAGCATATAATGGATCAACATTCATAATTACTCATCACTACACACATTTAGGGATTTCTAATTAAACATTTTTTGATTGCTAGTAGATCTAGTTTGAATTTATGTCCTAGCTCCTTGCCTCCAACAAATGAGCATCTCTATAAATGTAGTTGATAGGACCACTACTGTTATTTAAGGCTTTCATAATTTATCGTGATCTACACTTGGAAAATCACTTTGGATGTTTCAATTTCCCCTAAAAATATCCCTATTGTATTCCATATTATGGATAATGCTATTCATTAAAATATCCTCTTAGGACACCTTTGGATCCATGTTATGGAAGTTATACCATATACTTTTCATCATTGTGTCAAATTTATACATGACGACTATGACTACACAATTGTTGTTGATGAAGATTATTTCAAGTATCACAATATTTGATCTTCTAATATTAATGATCCTATTATTACCCTCTATTGCAATCCATTTATATGAATAAGTTACATATATATGTGATTGGTGAGTTAAACAAAAAAAATGATATTAGGCCTCTTGTACAACTACTACTCAGTCAACCTCAATCTTTTCCACCTTGTCCCCTTGCAGCCAAGGTTTGTCATTGATCAAGCCGAAAACGTGTACCATCTCCTACCATCTCCACTAGCTCCTAAAGTTCTTCCTTACTTACCTTTTCTAGTTGATATAGAGCAACAAGATGACTTGGTCATTGATTACTAATATGATAGTGATGATGATATTATAGACCTCTCTAATGTCAATTTGTGTAAACGCAATTTTAGTCATGTGGACGAGTCCATGTTTTATTATCTTTTTGTTTCTATTAGCCCTAGGAATTATTAGCTTAAGTCTCCTATGAAAGATATTAAAAATATGCCTTTTGTAAAGATAACAATTTCTAACACCATTATACCTATTTATGATGTTTGCGTAATTTCACAAACAGGGACGGAAGCCTGTATATTTTATTAATGTGAAATTGATTAACCATTACAATGGAGTGTTGCAATATTTATACATATTGGACATCAATGTGCAGACAAACAAATATGTTGCACAGGTAAAACCATACTCAACATACATGCTGTTCCAATAATACATCCGGTATTCCAAGCCAATTATAAATTGTTATAATAATTGTAACAATTATCCCTGTGAAACAAAAAGACAAATATGGTTTAAAACCATATTAATAACTTACAATTATATTATGGTTTATAATATAGCCATATAATATGATTATTTAATTAATAAAATAAAACAAATCCAGAAATGGATATAATGCATAATTAATTTATCCTAACAGATTTGTAATCTTATCCATTCAAGAAGTTGTCGTTCTTCTTGTATTCTAGACCAAGATCCACTGATCCTTTGAGATATCTCAATATGCACCTTGCTGCTTTCCAATGACAAACATTGGGTTCCTGCATGAACCTGGATAGATAGCTTACTGCAAAGCTGATATCTGGCCTAGTGTAGGTTCAGGTAAATGAGACTCCCAATCAACTACTGATAGAGAGTGGCACTTACCTCAGGAGATGGATCTGAATGAGATAACTGCAATCTGTTCTCCATGGGTGTAGCAATTGGTGTGCAATCCATCATCCTAAACTTCTCGAGTGTAGTCTTGGTATATTTCATCTGAGAAACAAAAATATGATTCTCTTTCTGCCACACTTCCAATCCAAGACAATAGTGCATCAGCCCGAGATCGGTCATGTCGAATGATCGATTAAGATCTTTCTTCATTGCATTGATCATCCTCACTAAACTGCCAGTGATGACTAGATCGTCGACATAGACAACAACAATCACCATCCCCCCCCTTGCTTTTTGAGGTAGAGATTGGGATCGTATGGATTTCTAACAAATCCATGTTGTACGAGATGCTCATCAATCTTGATGTACCATGCCCGGGGTGCTTGTTTGAGACCATACAGAGATTTCCTAAGTCTGCATACCTTTGCTTCTTGACCAGGTACAACATATCCCTTAGGTTGAGTCATGTAGACTTCTTCTTGTAAATATTTATTTAGGAAGGCACTTTTTACGTCCATTTGGTGAACTTTCCATCCAAACTGAGTAGCTAGAGCAAAGATCATCCTGATCATTTTGATCTTAGCTGTGGGAGAAAATGTCTCCTCATAGTCAATGCCTTCTTTTTATGCGTACCCCTTTGCTACAAGTCTTGCTTTGTACTTGTCCACTGTCCCATCTGCTTTGTACTTAGTTTTAAATATCCATCTGCATCCAATGGGTTTCTTCCCTGGTGGAAGATCGACAAGCTGCCAAGTGTTATTCTTCATCACTGATTGATATTCAGAATCCATGGCATCTTTCCAAGATTTTGACTGTAGGGCTTCCTAGACTGTAGAGGGCTCATCTGATTCAATAACTCTACTCATCAAAGAAAAATTAACTTCTTCTATTGCTTTACTGCGAGTCCATGGTCTAGGGGTGGATGTATCTAGTGGAGCATCCAATCTTGCATCTCGTAATGTACTTGTACACCATTTAGGCATACGCTGAATTGTTCCCATGGGTTGTGGTTCTATCTGATCAACATCATCATCCCCATCATCACTTTCATCTTCTGAGGGAACATCAGCTTCAATTTTTACAATAGGTGAAAAATCTACATCTTGTGAGTCTGGAGGAGGAGTCTCTGCTTCCTTCTTCTCAAAAAACTCAACATCTCTGCTGGTGTAGACTTTTCTGGTCTTAGGATCCATCAATCTATACCCAAGAGTCTCTTCACTATACCCAATGAAGATGAGTTTTTGTGACTTCATGTCCAATTTCTTTCTGTTCTGTTTGGGTATGTGCATGCTTGCTTTGCACCTGAATACTCTGAGGTGTGCAATGGATGGTTTCCTTTTTGACCATGCTTCTTGTGGTGTAATTCCATCAAGAGCAGTTGTGGGTGCTCTATTCAACAAATACACTGTTGTCTTTGTTGCTTCTTCCCAAAATGTCTTTGCAAGTTCAGAATCATCGATCATGCATCACACCATTTCCATGATAGTACGATTTCTTCTCTCAACAACACCATTTTGCTGCAGTGTGTGTGGAGGAGGCATTTGTCGACGAATCCCGTGAGTTTGTAGGTAGTCTCTGAACTCATCACTGGTGAATTCCCCCCCTCGATCTGAGTGGAGAGTTTTGATGTGATGACCAGTTTCTTTCTCAACTGCTACTTTGAAATTTTTGAAGGTTTCAAATGCTTCACTTTTCTTGTGAAGACAAAAAATCCACATTTTCCGTGAATAGTCGTCAACACAAAGCATGAAGTACTGGAACCCAGAATGACTTGGCTGCAGTGGACCGTAAAGATCGGTATGAACCAGGTCAAGTTTACCATGAGCTCGAAATGTACTCCTCTGGAATGAAACTCTGTGTTGTTTTCCTGCTAGGCAGTGAGGACACTTGTCTGTATCCTTCTGAAGAGATGGTAGCCCATGTACCATATTACACTGGTGAAGTGTTTCGAGATATTTGAAACTTACATGACCAAATCTTTGATGCCACAATTGTGTTGAGGTGGAGTTTTTAGCCACAAGTGCTTGATCATCTTTGTGAACAAAATCAAGTTGGAACATGCGTCCCACATTGGAGGCTTTTGCAATTATTTTTGAGCCTCTTGATTTATCTCGAATCAAACATGTTTTCTTGCCAGATTGACTATCAAAGTCAATTTTCAGGTTGTGATCTAGGAGTTGACTAACTGAAAGAAGATTCTTTGTCAACCCAGGGACATATAGGACATTTGATAGTCTGCATTTGCATGAACCAAGGGGTAGAGAAATGTTCCCAATCCCCTGAACTGTATATGAAGAATCATCTCCCAACGAAACATGATTTTTCGATGGCGTGTCCCTCATTGAAATAAACCAGTCTCTGTGGCCGGTCATGTGTCGAGTGGCTCCCTGAATCAACATACCAGACATCACTAGATGACGTGGATGGTTCACTTGATCGAGCAGTGAACAAGAAGTCTTCATTGTCTGACTGTTCTTGTTGCTCAACAATATTACCTTACTGGTGGGGTCTTCTTTTCTAGTTCCCCTTTTTCTTCCCGTGATAGTTGTTAGAATGTCCCTTGTAAGATTGTTGTTGTTGTGGTCCAGAGTTGCTTGATGAACCTTTCTTGTAAGTGTTATACCAACAATCTTTTAAGTCATGTCCTCTTTTACAGATTGGACATTGCTTCTTCTGTTGATTGTCCCCATGATATTGATTTCTGATGTTGGGACTTCTGATAGGAATTAGGTTTTCCTTTACCTTTTCCTTTCCATTTTTGATGTGAAGATAGTGCCTGCTCCTCTTCATCATCCTTATTGTGCATTGCTTCCTCTTGTTGCAGTAGGTTTACCAGTTTGTCAAAACCAACTGTCGTATCTGACACGTTTAGTGTTGTGACAAAAATGCGGTAAGAAGAGGGGAGTGCTCTCAGAACAATGGGAATGAGAGCATCATCTGTGACTGGTTCTCCTAGGGCTAGAAGTGAAGCCCTCAATTCTGTAACTCTTCTTAAGAAAGCTTCAATTTTCTCATTTTGCTTGAACTTCAGTGTATGTAACTGACTCTACAAATTCAATATGACATTCTTGTTCTTGGCCTCATATACTGTACTCAATTTATCCCACGCTTCTTTTACTATTTTGGCATCTCGAATGTGGGGTTGCACATCATCAGACACTCCAAACAAGATGATGAGTTTGGCCTTCTGATCTGCTTTATCAAACTGTCGTTGTTGTGTTGTATCAGTGGCTGATCTGGTCAGAGTACCATTCACAACAGACCAGATCTCTTCAAACTCAAGTTGTGTCTTTATTTTAGTCTTCCATGCATCATAGTTGCTTCCTCTGAGTAATTGTGAATCCGGAAGAAAAAATTTGGGGGCATTGGTGCCCATTTTGCAGAGATCACTGACAGGGTTTGGCTCTTATCACTCCAGGTATTAGGTCTCCCAATCTATATACCGTCAGTCCGATATACCGAACCTTTCTATATACGCGCCCTTCCGATATACCCATCGGTACATGGAAGAAGCTCACCCTTTCTATATACCCGGTGGTACGTGAAAGAGGCGTTAACGTACGTGAAAGAATTCAATACGTGGTACCAAGATAGTACTGATGGGGTCTATGTGATTATTGACACCGGCTCAAAGAAATATCCTCATACGTGCGCGTAACTTTGCTATATACTTGGATAATTTCTCAGTCTGGATTTATGTCGTGCAATCATTCACAGACGGATGGGATGGTTCATAGTGTGTGCACTGTGACCTTATTACTCCCCATCAATTTAAAGGGTTGATGCCCAGATGACGTTGTTGCAGCTATATTAGGCATTAAGTGTAGTAGTAGTCATGACGACTTTACCCGTAAGTGCTTCCCAGAGGCACCGTATATACTGAACGCTGCGAATGAGATCTAGGATCTTGTGAGTGTTACAGAACCAATTTTATACTGTTTTTTTATTACAATTCTGCCAGTTTCTAAGCAGTTACAAAGTTTGCAGTTGACTATGGCAACCTGCAAATTAGTACAATATGTTGCAGCATGCAATTACATTCAAAAATCTGGAAAAATTGAATGGCAGGAAAAAAAAATTTGTTTTTCGGGGCCCTGGTGGCCTTCGGAGCCCAATACAACCTTGCTTGATGCAAACAATTGTAAAAAAATAGCTGAAAATAGCAATTTTTAGATAGGATCTCCTTTGGCAAAAAGTGCTCCGAATGCAAAAAATATGCAGAGTAGAGAGTTTTTTTTTTTAACCCTAAAATAGGGTTTTTCTCGCTAAATTTAGTTAGTTATAACTAAATTTGAATTTTCTGCTAAATTTAGCGGTTCCACTAAATTTTCCGCCAAATTTGGTAGTGGGTGAGGGAGGGGGATTTGACCCCTTGACCTCTCTTGATGGGAAGTGTCTTACAAAAGTTATGCTAGCCACTTGGGCGGCTAAGCTAAACAAGTATATATAAAGAGAAAATTATAATTAAACACTTCCAAACTGTAAAACCATACCTCTTCATAAAACCACGGTTTTGGAAAGGTGGTTTTGAGAAAAAATTCCAGCAAAGAGAAAAAATGACAGGTGGGTTTTGGCGAGAATGAAGGCAGTTTTGACTGTGTATGGCGCCTTAGATCATTTTTCTTCCTTCCTTTGAGCTTGTAATCTCTTCCTTAGTGAATTTTATCCTCCTCAACCTTAATTGCAATGAATAAAGGTGGTTTTGAGGAATTTGATGGCAGTTTTTAGGAAATTGATGGTGGTATTGCAAGGGATGGGGCTGGGAAGTTGCAGAGGCAACTCTGGCTCTCTTTTGCTTTACACAAGCTTCTCCAATGCTCCTCAAAACTCTACTGCAATCCTCCAATATCCTTCAACCTGCTCTGAAACAAAATGTAATTTCACAAACAGGGACGGAAGCCTGTATATTTTATTAATGTGAAATTGATTAACCATTACAATGGAGTGCTGCAATATTTATACATATTGGACAACAATGTGCAGACAAACAAATATGTTGCACAGGTAAAACCATACTCACAACTGCTTCCAATAATACATCTGGGAAGCATATAAATTGTTATAATAATTGTAACAATTATCCCTGTGAAACAAAAAGACAAATATGGTTTAAAACCATATAACAACTTACAATTATATTATGGTTTATAATATAACCATATAATATGATTATTTAATTAATAAAATAAATTAAATAATAAATCATATAATGCATAATTAATTTATCCGAACAGTTTGTAATCTTACATGTCTTGAGTCTTTTTTTGATACCTATGAAGTTTCGATGAGTAAATTTATTGATCATAAGATACTCAATATTGTTATACCTAACATTATGAAACACTCTACTAATACATTTGATCATATGCCCACTTTTAAATACATGACAATACACTGCCCAAGAATCTAGCTTGACATCCTAATAAGTCCTTTTGTGACTAATTTCCAAACATTAATATCCCACATTAAAAAATATGAAGAATAAAGACATAATTCAAATCCTTAAGGACAATATGGAAATGGCAATTACTAGTTAAGTGACCATGTCCCATTTTGTAGAATATACACACCTATCGTCATCATCACATTCCTACAATTACAATTTGCAACAATAGAAAATATTAGGAATATGTTCTAATTGATAAAAATGAGCCACATAACATGTGTACCATTGTAACCTTATAGACACTTAGTTATATTTTTTCAAATCTTACACAATATCCTCAACTACCTCAATATCATGGCTCTACCAATATCTTAATTGCTTGTAGCATGCGCATAATAAAAACAACACCATGGGTTAAAAAAGATGAACAACCAAACACTTTTGTTTAGGCACACCATGGTTCCAACATATAGGAGCAATTCTTGATATTGATCTAGATTATTTTTTATTCCTTCATAATGGAAAAATTATCTCTATTTTGTGTGACTCTCATTTTGTGCACCAATAAAACCTGACACATTGGAAAAATTTCTTGGCACCACATGTCACCCCTATTACTGATTATAGACACAAAACCATGCACTTTGGGTAACTATCTAGTCCTAGTTGCATACTACTATTCATATGTTTCCTATGTTAGAAAAGTACCAATTAACCCATGTCTTTTACCACTTTGTTTTCCTTTCAGTTGATGTTTTCAGTCTTGCACTTCTACTTGTTCAGTCTATACTTTAACTCTTCATCATTTGACACCTCGGACACCAATGCCCAGCCAAGACACCAACACTAAGCACCCTTGTCCCCTTTGGGAGATCATGTCCCCTTTATACTTTACTCTTATCTTTTTGGGTCCTTTCTAGTTGTTTAAACAATTTATCTTTTGGTAGTAAGCCTTTTTGGGGTTTATTGCGAAATTTGAAGCAAAGAATCATATAAATATAAAGTTATGTGACCATACTAAAGGACCAAGCAATAAACATTACTACCACCACCTAAGAGTGCATCCATCCAAGGCATCTATAGCTCCATTTGCATCCATTAGCTCCATCACAAGGGACACATGTTGGTTTTTTGCATCACACTTCATAGGAGGGGAGTTTCTATTCTATTCCATTGCACACATTATTTACATTCTACATCTAGCTACTTGATCACTACTTCAAGTGTGACACGCACAAGAGCACCTAGAGAAAAATTCAACACACCTAGAACTACATTACGTCTGAGATGTAGTGTAATACTCAGTCATAAGTCCATCAATTTGGCAGCTAGGGACAGTCTGAACCCTTCATATGCATCTTTCTTTTTTAGGGTTTTGATGCTTGGTTTAGGGTCTTGCAAGTAATTATTTCATTGCAGGTTTACGATGACATCCAAGGAAGTCCAAAAACATACACACGACAAGAAACAAACAAGTGTAAACACCTTGTGACCTTGAAAATTTGGGTTTCTGACCATCTGTGTAAACCAAGGCATCCAAGATTCAGACCAGAGTGCCCCAGGCACCACTATCCTTCTCTAGGCACCTCAATCCAGCTAGATTCTCCAAATATGCATTTTCTTAGGCTCCTGTGTGATGGTCAGTCCTTCGTATTTTCCAGATTTCTAACTCTATGTACTTTTTAGAACTCTGCGAATCAACTAAGTCTTCTTTTATCCTCCTTACACATTAGGGTTTCATATTTACTTTGCTTAGTTTCTTGGGTGTATTTTTTATATTTAATTTATTAGTTATTTAATGCTCTTATAACATCTAAATTAGACTAATACATTCCTATTTTAGTTTAATCATTTTGGTGAACCCACATTCGAATACTCTTGGATCTTTCTTTTTCTTCTATCATGGCTTCTAAGGTCTGTCAAGTATCTTTGATTTAATTGATTCAAATGCACCCATCTTGTAAAGAATCTCTCCAAAATACCCTAGAGACTACGTATCTGCCTATCAACATGTTACTTGCTCAATTCAATGTTATCGTTGCTTGTCTTTCTGATGACTCTCTTTGTTCCAATTCCAATCAATCTATTGGAAAATCCATTCAAGCTCTTCATTCTTTATTTCAAGATAAATGTCAGTCTCCGAAATCCACGATTACATCTCTAAATTCTAAAACCCAACATCTTAAGGATGCTTCTCGGGGTCATGTTTACTCTCCTTCTACATCTCATCTCCATTCTATGTCTTCTACATGTGCTCATATTAGTGAACCTCAAATCTTACTACTCCCCGCACCTCTCAAGTTTGCAATCAATACTAAGCAACAAGAAATTCTTCCAAAAATCATAACACATCACTTAATCAACTTTCCATCTACTCATTTTTATCCTTCTTATCAACTTGCAAGATATCAAGGCCTTCCATATTACAATTACCATCACATCAATGGACATGATGAAAAATATTGCCATACTTTACAATGAAGAATCAATCATCTTGAGCATCGAGGTTTCATCTCATTCACTACATAATGTTCTGTTACATGGTCCTCTCCACTTGTTACATGTCAATGGGTTTTTAAGTATGATTTGTCTAATGAGCATCATACCATCAGTTCTAAGGATAGTCAAGAGCCGCCTAAGCAACCACTCCTCAAAATCAATACAACACCTCCCCTCGAGTCATTTACGGCATCACCAAGTCAAAATAAGCAACCTCCTTTAAAAATCAATCTCACTACTCTTAAGTCATCTACGACATTACCATGTCAATCTACATAACCACCTCTCAAAATCTGTTCACCCTTTTCTCCTACAAAGGCTTCTGTAACATCCTCAGTCCATCATAATTTGCAACCAATCACTTTTGTTACAGCAACTACTCCTTCTACTGATGGCCAAGACACATTTCACATTCCATCACCATCGCATGGTCCTACTATTGCTTCAGCCTACCATTGTGTTGGCCCTCACTCTTATCATGACACAAAAAAGCTCTACCATAATGGCATGAAACCTCTCACATCCCTAATAGATCTCCATCATCATAGTACACTTGGGGGGCATTGGATCTATATCCCCATAGCCTTGATACACGTATTTTACTCACCTTACTTACATACTTATTTTCTTACATATATATCTAGATACAATCTACATTGTCATTACCCGATGACACACTCTTGTGCTTCAGTTCACACTTGACTTTTGAGCGCATCCTATACACATGAACCCCACACATTTTACTATAGAATCTACACATTGCACATCTTCATACGTATTACACTTTGTATCCTACATTTTTACACCTTGCATCTTGTGCTACATACATCATACACATTCCTCACACACTGCACCATAAACACTACATATTACACATTTTCACACATCACACACTTTACATCCTAGATCTTACGCTTTATCCTATATACCTTATACACATTGTATACAATACCTTGCACATTACATCACATAATATACATGCTACATTACACACTTTACATATCACACTACATCTACTACACAATTTGCATATTCTACTCATCTACTTATATGCGTTGCACTCACTACCCTGTGACACACTCTAGTGTCATGGTCCATACTGGATTGTTGAGGGTATACATCACAATTGGACCTCATCACACTCACACCTTCCATCATTCACACCTTTTCTCATGTGACATTCCTATATTAGTGATATACACTTTAGGGTTCAAGGTCAATTCTTCTAGCATCATTTAGTTGTATACGTCATACACTACATCATCTATCTTTCGATCATCCTTTAGTGATCTGCGCTATAGGATACATCATCAATTCCACTTACGTCATTTAGTGATATAAAACCATAGGCTAAATCATAACTCCTTCTGTGATCGCGTTGTGATATACGCTTTAGGTTAAATCGATCACACATTCTTGCATCTCATCACTATCATTACTACACATTTTTCACAATGCGCTACATATAACTTATAGTTCAAACCATTTCCTAATGATGCACTCTCGTTAATGGTTCTTGACTGCTGAAGGGGAATACTAAATGAACCTCATTGTATACAACTCCATTCACTCGGGGGGCACGCGGCTCCTATCGTTCACATTACTTTCCATTCCATCCATCCACAACATACTGCATTTTATGGTTGCAATTACTTTTACTTACTCATGATTTTTACATGTACACTTTATTACACATGCTAGCTAGATATCTTATATGTCATTATCCTTATCATACATATGCGCGTGTTTACTTGTATTTCTACCTGTGATTGCATACTCTATAGATCCACTACACGCAACATAGATGCTTGGACCTAATACTAGTCCCACAATGGTTTTTGTTGATGAGAAATTACAACACCCCATGAATTTCCAACTTTCAGATGAGAACATTTGACTTGATTGCACAACATTGAACTATCCTGAGTGTGGGAAATTGTGAAACATGATAGCTCACCGGAGAAGGTCAGTTCCTTTCCTAAACTTACCTACCACAAACTACTCCAAGTGCAGGCCAAACCACTACTAAACCCTAATCTACAACTTCCAAGGGAACAAGGACAAAAGGATGCTTGAAATGAACCTACACTACAAGTGGTGATACACTAGAGAAAGAGTGCTAATCACTCTTCTCGATCCCTGCCAAAATGGAGAATGGGTGAATTTTGGGAGGTTGGACATGATGCAACCCAACCAAAATCACACCAATGCACTAAGGGAAGGCTAGACAACTGCAACACAAACCTGAAATACAAAATAATCTTCATTCCTGAATGAGTACAACACAACCAAGATCCTGCAATAACCATATAATATGCAAACAAATAGACGATTTGCAAAGAGAGGTAAGACAAAGCAACAAAATCATGCAAAGGTTTGACAAAAACAACACATAACATATGTTTTATTGCTTATGAGGTATACACGGTACATTGCATGTACAACAGAGAGGCATGAAGCCATTACAAATCTTGAGAGGAAGGATTGAAGCCCCAAGAAGAAATGGGGTGCATGGGAGAAGAAAGGTGATCAACAACCTCGTTTGTTTGTGTAAACCCCTTACAATATTTATAGAAGAAATTTGAGAAGAGGAGAGAGAGAAAAGAAATCCATGAAATTGTCTCCAAAACCCATAAAAATTCATTGTTTAATCAACAATGGGTGCTTGAAGATCTTTCAAAATCTCTAATTCATTAATGGCATGCCTTATGCTTCAAGAAATTGACTGTGATTGCACCTCCTATCTAGTCTAGCCCCTGTAGACTCATGATGACCCCTACTTTTTCACCAACCTCATTAATGGATTTCATCTACCACTGGAATGATTTCCATTTTCAGAGGTTCATGAGCCTTGAAATCTGAAATTGACACTCCCATAATGTAGATACCTAAATCACCTTTCCAATGACTATAAATTTGCAAGAAACAAGTGAGTACTTTGGGAGATATCACTATTTTCTCCTGATGCTTCATTGGGCTTCACCCTCAACTATTCCTCTGAAATTGAACTTAGCCATCACCATTAAATTCTCCTTTGAATCACCTTTCTAGAAATCAAAAGTTTTGTTCAAAAATGGTTAAGGATTGATCAAGTTATGATGATTTGAAATTTGGTATAGATTTTAGGGTTTGCATGGCTCCATCTGAGTTCTCCTTACTCATCAAGCCATTTTCATTCACCGGCGAGCTACTCGCTTATGCCGAACTATTTTCTAGCATGATGAGCTAGTTTCTTTCAATGCCGATTTAATTTTCCCACTCGCCACCTCTTCACATGACACAAACCCTGAACTCGGTATCACTGACATGGCTGCCAACCGAGCCACTCTCAACACGCCACATGGCCATCAACCTCAGGCTTGCACTCCCTTAAGCCAATGACTCAATGACTTTTTTTAATGTTTTGGGCGGGAGAATGCCAAATTATTGGGGTTTCAGGCTATTCCTTTGGGATTTTCAATCTCTCAATCCCAAAATGAACTCACCCCGACCTCTGAATGACCCTATCTCCAAGATCGAAAAATTCCCTATAACTCCATGCTCAAGTCAATCTCCCATTTCATGAGATTTGGGCCCTCCCACTTTCGGAACTCTGCGAGCTACGCTTTTTCAGACTTCTCCCTCACCGACCCTGAAATAGCACCTCCGTGGTGACCTCTGAACTCGGCATCATGCCACGAAACCAGATTCTTCCCTCCCATTTCTGTGGTGACCTTTCAAAAATTTTGATTTTTGGGTTCTCAGATGTTGGACGTGAATTTTATGTCTTTTCTCGGTGAATGCCCAAACCTCCGTATCCTCGAAGTCTTGAAGTCTTAGACTTCAGGCTTCCATTCACCTCTAGCTCACTCCCCCCCGAAATCCACCCACTTCGTTCCTGGTTGAGTCTGATCTTCATTCTTGGTCAAGCCGAGTTAGACGTGTTGTCAATGGCATCACCCCGTGATGCATCACTTTTGGTTTGAGCTTGGGGAGATCATCCCAAATGTCTTTCACCTACAACCTCCACATGCTGACAAGCTCACCTCCAAACCCTAAAATATTGCTTAGCTCCTTGCCATTGGGTCGGCTCAATCAAATTCTTTGACTCAACTTGATCTGTGAGCTCAACATGGCGAGCTACTTTATATGGGTCGTGGATGACTCCATGATTTGTGACTCACTCACTTTGCATCCCCATTGTCCTCGACAAACAAGTTGCATCTATTTCGAAACTCACCCCTCTCTGAGCTCAGCTTTAATGCGTTCAGATCCATTAGCCATATATTTGCTTCTCAAATATGTCCTCCCTGAAGCTCCTCAGACGATAAGGCTCATGAGCTATGAGTTTGAATGGATCTCCCCATGAGCTCATTGATTCACCTCCAGTCCCTTTGCATGCTTCCCACATTGTTCCCAAGGCTATCTTTGACTCAACCGAGCCTCCGAACAACTCGTTTCATCCTCCATGCAAATCCCAACTTGATCGAGCTCCATTACGACCCATCTCCGAAGTAGCTTGCTCGAGCTACTTTGAGAGCAATCTCTTTTGAGCTATCCACAATGCAAACCCCCTAGCTCGCCGGGCTACTCGCCGAGTAGCTCAACGAGCTGTTTTCTAGCTTCGTTGGCCCAATGAGGCCAAATGAGTTTTTTTTTTAATTTCTGAAGGTTTTGGACCTTTTTGAATTTTTAATGGGGGAGTGGGGATGAGTCAGTGCCAGAACCCCAAAAAACGCTAAATTTCCCGTCATGAGCTATTTTTTTGCCATTTTTTGAGATCAGGGGCCTGTTTTTTCATTGCAATGGGACCATGATCCTAGTATGTCCCTGGATGGCCTTATTTAGCTTGAATACTTCTTAAATTACTATAAATGCTCCCCAAGATCCTGGAGATCACCTATAACTTGTTCACGACCTGTAGGGACCCACTTGGGATCATGGAATTGCTCTGGGGGAAAAAATTATCAATAATTTGGTGACTCACATGGGGGGACATCTACCTGCTAGATGTGTCTGAACTAGTAGCATAGGCATATCCATTGGGCATGAAATCATTGTATCTCTACTAAATTGATCTTGAATTTGTTATATTGAAACCTTTAACCATCTACATCCGTGAAGCTTGGGCTAGACTGTTGTGAATATCCAATCTTCCTAAGAAGATTTCTTGATCTTCCAACATCACGAAAATCTATTAAACTTGATTCCCTTCTTTCTCTCCTATGGTTGTCTATGTGTTGTGATGATCTTGAATGGTCCTATGGGAGGCTACTCAACTACTTGCACTCTCAATTTTCATATGAAAATCTTAAAATTAGGATTTGTGAGAGTAAACAACTGTCCTTGATTAAATATTTCCATCTATTCTCTCTGCAACCCTATTCTGTGAGACTGAAATGGATTATCTTGAAACTTGATTCTGCCAAGTATGAAGCACACAACTAACAATTGCTTAGCATGTATTGTATGCTGTGAAATTTTGAGTGAGATAATTTTCAATCTTTTACATCCTGTAACTCTATTAATTTTGAATTTTCTCTTTCTTCTAAAAGTTCCACTCTTCGACATGATGTTGGAGGCTTCTTTCCCAATATGGCAAAGGAAATTGGAATTTCACATGTGATTGGCCTTGAAGGACACAAAGAATGAAAAATCATTAAAATCAGTCCTTAACCTAATTTTTGTTACTCTTAATTTGTTTTCTTTTGAGATTTGCAACTCTTTGTCATAAGTATGAAACTTCTCCTACATACAGGAGGACCCACTGAAACACCCTGTATTGTGTTGGAGAAAACATGAGCCAAAAGCTATGTACAAAAATGACGAATCATACATGCCCAAGTAGACATGCAAAGTTTTTCAAGAGCACTTGTGATGAGGAAAACAAAATCCTACACCTACCCTACACTAACCAAAAAGAGAGAAAACTTCAAACAAATCTCGCCACTAGTAGTGCAAAGTAACATCCTCTTCTTAACACTTATAGCCATGGTGCTGATTTGAAACTGGACATGGTTGTGCTTATGAATGAGAAATTCCATAGTAGAAACTTCTCACCTATATCATCGAGGTATCAACCAGAAACCAAACAAACTCCTGTTCAAAATGATTCACCTAGGGCTCCTGGAGGCATTGCAGTTGATGTAGTTGGTCCTTGGTATTGTAAAGGTCATCCTCATGTTCGAAAGTGAACATGACTGGTTGTGGCAAATCTATTTTTATCTCCAACAAAGCTAGATATCTAATGGGGCATGGCCTGAGTCGTTGAATGTGCTTGTTGCTTTGAATTGGAAGTTCAATAAGAAAATCCTTAAATAGATTTTTTTGGAAAAGGTATCTGTTTGTATTTGAAATTTCTTATCTTTGCACATCTACAGAAAACTGATGTCCCCTTCTAGTGAATGGTGTGAGATGGATGGTGCCCTTGGGCTCTTTTCCTTCAGTTACAACATAGAACTCCTTGTCTGACATGCTCTTAGGAAGATTCAATTCCTCCAATAGTGGCTCAAGAGGAGTCTTATGAGAAACATGTTGCTCTTAATTGGGCTCCTCCTCAAAAATAAGCTCTTGTACTTGAAAGATGGATGATAGAGAAGAAAATGTGATGATTTCCATGGGCTCCTCTTCTTTGAAGAAATCCTTCAAGTCTGACAGATAATCTGCCTCCTCATTGTCTTGTTGTGTCGACTCAACCTCCTCCATAGCGGGAGCATGGTCCTCTTCTTTTGGATTTGGAGCTATTCTTTCCTCCCTTCCTATTGATTTTGCAACCTGTGCTTGATCAACATTTTCTGAAAACAAAGTGCCCTCATGAATGTTACATTATGAACACTCTGATTTTTGATCATATTCAATGTGTTCTTACTCTGAAACTATTACAACTGGATCAGTCTTTACCACTTGCTCTTCTCCAATTTTAGCCTCCTCCAAAGGCTTAACTAGTAGAGGGATTTTTTTATATTTCGAGCTTAGTAGCCCAATTCTTCAAAAATTGAGGCATTTCTTCTATGTTAGGCTCCTTTTGCTGCTGTTCCTTTTTACTGGTTTTTTGAGTTTCATCCCTGCATGGATCCGAGGAAGTGTGAGGAGTATTGGGTTGAGTCGCAATAGGTGTTTTTGTTGGTGGTGGAGATGGTGGAAGGGGTTTGCAAATTTTCTCCTATAGAGGGGATAATTTTTGGAAGGGAAGAGGACATAGGAAATGAGATGAGATGGAAGAGTAGAAGATGAAGAAGTGGAATCCACAATAGTGCAGAACATGGGAAACTTGGAAATTGAGGTTTAGGTTGAAATGATACTGATTGGGATGAAGGAAAAAGACTATGAAAGGGTAATGTTGATGCATAATCACAACACCCTTGAATGTTGCAACTTGATAGATTGAAACTGTCAGTGTGATTACATAACATAGAGATTTTCATATAGTGTGGGACTTTGTAATCGAGAAAGCTCCATATTATTCAATCACACTAACAGTTTTAATCTATCAAGTTGCAACATTCAGGGGTGCTATGATTACGCATCAACAGTTTTGGGCATGCTCGGTGGGACCAACAAGTCATTCTATGAACTTTGAAGGCGTTTTCATGAAATTCACACTTAGAAAGCTCAAATTTTCAATTTCAAACCTTTTATCTCTCAACTTGAAATTTGAAATCATTTTCGAGGGCTTAACTTGGTCAAAACAAGTCTACATTTCACCAGTTGATAGATCGGGACCTAATTTTCAAAAGGGTACTTTTATTTTTTTGAAATTTTGATTTTTGAAATTTCAGAGTTTTTTTAATTTCAGGTTTCAAGATTTTGGGATTTCGGATATTTAAGGATTTCAGAATTTTGGGTTTCGGGGTTCTCCAAACTCTAGATTTCAGGGGTTTCGAACATTCGAAAGTCTTTCATATTTGGGTTTTCAGGACTGTCATTTCAAAACAATTTTCAACCTCTAGAAAGAAAAAATATACAGGTCCTTCAAAGTTTTGATTTTATTTTTTGTCGAGTTTGGTGTGTGACTTGTCAAAACCCTAGTCTTTTGAGGGTAATTTCCTAACACATCTGGCGAATCTAAAGGGATAGAATTCAGAGGTGTAGCAACACATGTTACCCAAGTACATGAGAAGAATTTGAACTAGGTCTGATAGTAGAGAAGAGGGACTATTTGTCTACTTGTAATTATCGCTAGGTAGAGCAAAGAGAGGAAGAAGACCGTAAAGATCACCATCTCCACCTAATATGACTTTGTCTACACCTCCACCTGGTAGACCTTTTCTCTAATCAATCAAGGTTCTTAGGCCAATCATAATGACACATCTACAACAACAACCACCTAGGGACCACCTAATCCATTTGTCAACTTCACAGGTAGTAGTCCACTTTCCCTAAATACTCAAAATCCAACTCCAGTTGCAGCACTAAAGAACATTCCCTATTTCACTGGAGAAAATCATACTACTCCTATTGACCACATCCAAGACATTGCAAATGTCTGTGCGATTCACGAAATTAATGAAATGGATGTTGTGGTTAAATTGTTGGATTCATATTTCAAAGGTATGGCCTTACAATGATTTAGGATCTTAACAACAGGGTCCATTTAGAATTGGAATCAACTGTGTTTAACTCTTTGTAACCAGTTTGGAGTGAGGGCAGAAAATCTGTCTTTATTGGAACAATTGAAAATAATCAAAAGGGATCCTAATGAGAAAATGGACAGATTTTAATTTTCATTTCCAACGGACATGGGACATGATTCCGATAGCTATCATACCAACTACTGAAGGAGCATTCCTTTACTTCTTGAAGGGTATGAAATCTGATATAACTATGATGATCCAATCAATGGGAGGAACACCACTTCTAGGGGCCTATGACATAGCAATCAGAGTGGAAAACTGTTTGATTCAAGCTGGTAAGCTAACACCAAGGCCACCAATGAATTTCTATCTGGAAATGGGAACTCCTAGAACAAGTCAAACACTTGAGTTGAATCCCATTCCAGCTCATAGAAGTTAAGAAACAGTGAGGCTTCTACCTCTTCTAGCACTTCTAAAGAATTGTAGGATCTTATGAAGTAACTTCAGACCTAGGGAATGAGCTAGTAAATCTAAAGACATAAGCTTAGAGTTCTAGGCCATATCAACCTCAAGATCAATATCAATCTAGGCCCCCATATCAGCAAAATAGACCACCAACTTAGGATGCAAATCAAAATCCGAACCAAGCAAAACCTCAAGCTTCCAGGCCATTCCAACCATATGATCCAAACATAGTTTCAAATCAAGAGCCTTTGTTCCAGCTCAAAACAACTTGACACAGGATTATAAATTGTGTTACCCTTGTAATCTACCTCACAATCAATCGACGTGTTTCAATGGTGTTTAAAATAAGCCTCTAATGGTGCAAATCGTCGGTGTGTCCCAAGAATAAAATAATGAGGGAAATTAGTAGCAAGAAACTCAACAAGAGGCATCTCCAACAGAAACCACGTTGGTCAATTAGCAAACAAAAGACTTCTCTGGAGTTAATCAACCTCCTTTCCAGGGTGTGGCTGCCAATACATGGTCAAAGAAGAGGAACATAGAGGAGGGACAACCATCCAATTTGGTTGTTTCTCAACCCACTCCTACACAACAAGGATTTAGCAAATCAAATTCAGCTCCAAATGTATCAAATCAACCTAAGGCACCTATTACAACAACATATGTTCCTATTCAGGCCTTAGAAAAGGTCGTGCCTAGTAAGGGGCAACAAAAAGATAATCCATCCCCTTTCAACATCATCGATCAGATGAAGAAAACACATGTGAGAATTTCTATGTGGGAGTCACTGGTAATCCCAGGGCAACGAGATTTGTTGCAAGCTGCAATAGCCAATTGGTCTACCTCAAATGGATCAAACCAAAGATAGGAGAAAGTTCTCACTAATACAGTGCCACAAGATGGGGGTCAACCAAGCAAGAATTTGAAGCCTTTATTGTTCTGTGTCATTAATTGTCAGGAACCACTTAGTACACAACTATATGATCGATTCGGGGGCAAGTAGCTTAGTAATGCTAAAGCAAATAACTGATCAGCTGAGAATCAAGTATGAATCAGTGCTGAGAGGAGCTGTGCAACTAGATGGGACAACAACTAGAACACTTGGGGTCATCAAAGGGTTAATCCTAACACCACATGCATGTCCCAATGTCACCATCTTGCAGGATGTGTCTGTGATTGACCTTCCACCACTCTCTGCATTGTGTCTGTCAAGGGACTTTACTGCCAAAATTGTTGGATACCTATCTGCAGACTGGTCGTACATGATTTTCAGGATGAGGTATGGAGCCAAATCCACAATCAGGTTAGAACCAATCACAAACTTTCACATTGAGCCCCATGTTCCAAGTCCTATCAATGGAAATTGCTCGGCCTTTGATAAGGAAGAATGTTTGAATGATCAGGAGACATGTACTAAGGTTGAAGGCATTCCAGATTTAACACTCGATGATTTGGCTAACAAAAGGCATGCATTTGATCCATACAAGGAAATAGAGGAATCTGAATTGGGTGTATAATGTGTACACAAAGAAAATTCACCCATTCCTAATATCACTAAGTCAGAAAATAAGGATGACAATGAAGTATGGAAACTATTTTTCAACGATTCAAGAAGAAAACAAGGTACTGGAGGGGGTGAAATGTTGGTTTCACCACAGAACATAAAGTATTATTCATCTTTCATATTTTAGTTTTCCTATTCAAACAACACAACTGAATACAAGGCCTTGTGATGAGGGTCGTCAATCCTCACCATTAATAATGTCAATCCGGGTTTGTGTCCGAAGGCTGTATGCATTAAAAGAAGAAGATATTGGAAAGCAGCTCCCTTAAACACAATCCACACTTGCATAAATTGAAATCACACATGCATAAATTTAAATACACACTTGCATGAATAAAACACACTTGTATAAATTGAAATTGCTGAATTGGAAATAAGCAAAATTAAATGAAACACCTGCAGGTTTACAACATACTGAATGTTACAATACAAAGAGAAGAACAATACAACAAGATGATAATTATAGAAAAAATAAATAAACACAAATTATTACAAAATAAAAACACAAATATATAGATTTAAACCATGCTTCGAGATCTTGACTCAAAACTACAAAATATTGGAGAGAAAAGAACATATCATTTCTTGGTAGTAAACATTACATATCTAAGTGTGGAAGGTTGCATTTATAATTTATATGTCCAACAAAATCCTTATTTTGGGAGATACAATATGATCTTATCTTTATTCTAATCCTAACAATTAAGATCTCCATCTCCACAAAATATGGACAGAGATATATTATTGGAGTTAAAGTCATATCTTGTTTATTTTAAGAAGATTTGCTCCCAAATATTCTCCTTGCTTTTTGGTAACAAGAATCACAATGATTTTATTCTCCTATATTATTGGAAGGAGGTTTTTCCTCAAAAGATTATTTTTACCAAATACCTTTCCCATATTTTCCATTTGACTTTGCTATTTTTTACTGTGGAACTTTTGACGCTTGTCTGATATGCTTTTTCCTCGGACAATAGTTCACTAAAAGTTAGATATCACTTCATTGGGAAAACCTATAGCATATCTGAATGATGTTTTTGTAAAACACATTACTATGAACAAAAACCTCTCTCAGATTTTCTATTTGACTTTTTTGTTTCTGTTTATATAACTTTTAGTGCTAGTCTGATACACTTTTTTCTTGGACTACAGCTCACTAAAAGTTAGATTTATCTTCATTGTTAAAACTTGTAGAAAATCTGAATGAGGATTTTGTTAAAAAAACATTTCTATGAACAAAAACCTCTCATATTTTGCATTTTACTTTTCTTGTTTATGTTTATGGAACTTTTAGTGCTCGTCTGGTACACTTTTTCCTCAGATTGTAGCTCACTAAAAGTTAGATTTATCTTCATTGTTAAAACCTGTAACAAAAACCTCTCTCATATTTTTCATTGGATTCTATGATTTTTCACAAATCCTCAAAAACTGTCATTCCATTGATGCAGGTTCCGGAGCTAACGTTGTCATTCCTTTTATGCAAGTTTCAGAACTAAAGTTGTCATTCGTTTTATGCAAGTTCCAAAACTAAATCTAGTTTTTAC
Organism: Taxus chinensis; assembly: GCA_019776745.2. NCBI lineage: Eukaryota > Viridiplantae > Streptophyta > Pinopsida > Cupressales > Taxaceae > Taxus > Taxus chinensis. The sequence continues at coordinate 700,164,563 of CM034148.1, forward strand.
ATAAATTTCAAGTTCCAGAATTAACTGTCATTCTATACCTTGTAACTTTGTCCACTATTATAATTGCTTGAAAATATAAATATACGAATTGCAAGTTCCAGAACTAAATGTTATTCGATTGATGCAAGTTCCGAAACTAAATCTATAGTTCCAAAACTAAATCTACGAGTTCCGGAACTAAATATATAAGTTCTAAAACTAAACTTTTGAGTTTTGGAACTAAATTTGTTGAGTTCCGAAACTAAACCTGTGAGTTCTGGAATTAAATCTGTGAGTTCCGGAACTAAACCTATGAGTTCTGAAGCTAACTTAAAACAACTATAATTTTTGCATGCGATTTCAGATTGAGATGATTATTTTTTGAACTTGCATAATTTTTTGAGAGGAATATGAATATGAAATTATAGTTGAGTTTAGATGTACTGTTCATGATCAGTTCCATTTTTTCCCAATATTAGCATTATCTTTCCTTTATGGCCTGCATACACAAGACTTTGCATCTTTTCCCAAATAATCAATAAGATTAGTCAAAAAATAGATAAAAAAATATTTCTAAAGAATGAACAAGATATATATCCTATATTCTATCTTAAGCAAACTATAAGTTCCTAGATTACATTTAAATCCACTTTCGGTCTCATCACCTTGACTCATGGACTTCATTGGGCCAAGAAAAGAGGCATAAAGAACTTGCAGATGTTTGAGGATAGCGAGATAATAATCACTCAAGTCAAGGGACAAAATGCTATAAAAATGACATATTCAAGAGCTACAAAAATAGGGTATGGGATATCATAGAGGACTTTACAGCTTTTAACATCGAGTCCATGCCCAGAAAGAAGAATGAAGCTGTAGATAGAATTGCAACCATTGGGGAAACATTTGATGTAGTTAACAGTATTGAAAGAGATAAAACACAACCACATATCTATGTGATTGTAAGGTCAGCAGTGCCAGATAACAACATGAGCTGATAGGTGTTTGAGAACAATCAATAGATCACCAATTTCTTATAAGAAGATGCTGAATTCTCAGATAGGAATTAAGATAAATTGGAGTAGCAATACAGGGATCAAGTAGTGTAGCTGTGGAACAAAAAGCTTCCCAAAGGTTTGGTTATGTTGGAGTCCATCTTCAACCCAAATGATCAATTTCGTAAAGAGAAATTCAACATACAGGTCAAGGGAGAAGATTCAAAGCCAATTTCAGTTGGGGAAGGAAAAACACTCCAAATTGGCAAAGTGGCCACTGAGCAAGAAAGATATGAGTTTATACAACTTTGCCAAGAGTTTCTAGATGTCTTCTCCTGGAGCTATGAAGATCTTCAAGGGTTCAACCCCAAGTTGGCGCAACATACAATAGAACTAGATCTGGATGCTAAACCCATCAGGCAAAAACAAAGACTAGTTAACCCACACATTGAGCCTCTAATGAAGAAATAGCTAAACAAGTTGATAGAGGCAAGTATTATATTTCCAATCAAGCACTCCAATTAGTTTGCAAACTTAGTGCCAATTAGAAAAAAGAATGGGGAAATCCGGTTGTGCGTAGACTTTCAGGACTTGAACAAGGCATCTCTCAAGGACCACTACCCACTCCCTTTAATGGAGCAAATCATGCAGGTGGTAGCCAATTCGGAAAGATTCTCTCTCCTGGATGGCTACTCGAGGTATAACCAGATAATGGTGAAAGAAGACAATCAGTTTGAAACATATTTCACCACCAAATGGGGCACTTATGCCTATAGGAAGATGCCATTTGGACTATCAAATGCTGCAGCTACTTTCTAAAGGGCGATGGATATGACATTCAAGGGGTTGATAAACAAAATAGTATTAGTGTATCTTGACGATATCACCGTGTTCTCCAAAAATGTAGCAGATCACCTCTTTCATCTAAGACATGTCTTCTAGAGGTGTAGGAGATTTGGGGTATCATTGAATCCCAAAAAATGCATATTCCTGGCTCACGAAGGTAAGCTCCTAGGCCATATTGTGTCAAATGAAGGATTGACAATTGACCCAGAAAGATTTGAAGCAATTCGAGCATTGCCATTTCCAAGTCATAAGAAGGCTCTTCAAAGATTCTTAGGAAGGATCAATTTTATCTGCAGGTTTGTACTGAACTTTGCCGCTCTTGTCAAACCAATAACGATGATGTTGAAGAAGAGCATTAAATTTAAGTGGACAACTGAGGGTAAAGTAAGTTTCAAGGCTATTAAAGAAGCTATATCTCAAGCCCCAACTCTCATCAATCCAGACTTCTCTAAAGAATTCATGCTCTATGCCTTTGGTGGTGGGGACACAATTCTTGCAATCCTAGTGCATCAAAACAAAGAGGGGTCCAAACAATCGGTTTCCTTCTTTAGTCAAAGTTTGGATGACTATGAAGTGAGATACTCCTTCATCGAGAAGCATGTCCTCATGGTAATTAGGAGTTTAAATAAGTTCAAAGACCTAGTTTCAAACAACAAGATCCAACTGCTAGTTTCCCATGTGGGAGTCAAGGACTTCCTGTTGAACAAGGATTTAAATGAGAAATGTGCAGGATGGATAACTCACATCATGGAGTATGACATTGAAATTAAAGTCACTAAGTTTGTCTGTGGCAAAGGACTATGTGAATAACTAGTCCTCGAGTCAACAGGTTGAAGCAAGTGATGGAAAACAGACTGTTTTAGTGCTACAGGATGATCAGGAGCAAGCAAATGATAATGTGCCCACTCCTTGTTGGAATCAAAATATGATACATTTCCTACAAACATGACTATGCCCTCCAGAAATGAGAAAATCAAAGAGGAGATATTTCATATTACAAGCCATTCCATATGTGCTTGTTGATGGTGTTTTGTTCAAGAAAGACATCAATAACGTCCTATTGAGGTGTATTGGAATGAATCAAATTGAGAAGGTGTTACATGAGTTTCATGATGGAGAGGCTGGAGGTCATTTTTCTCCGTGGGTAACAACTCTCAAAATAATGAAGGCAGGGTACTATTGGCCCACAATGTTCAGTGAATGCTATATTTGGATCAAAATGTGTAAAAATGTGCATTCTTCACAGGTAAAGAAAGGTTAACAACACTTCCATTACATCCAATTTCAGTTAATCAACCCTTCATGCAATGGGGATTGGACTTCATTGGGGTCATCAATCCAAATTCAATCCAAGGCCACAAGTGGATTCTCATGGCAACCGACTATTTCACCAAGTGGACTTAGGTGGTAGCACTCAAGGAAGAAAATGAGTCTAGCATACTGGACTTCTATGAAGGAATAGTGACAAGGTTCAGTGTGCCGGTCACTATAATATCAGACAATGCATTGGAGTTCCTAGGTTCCAAGATCACATAATGGGCTGTTAGGAACATAATCTATTTGAGCACCTCTTCTAATTATTACCCATAGGGTAACAGACAGAGTAGAGTCCACGAACAAGAACTTGTTGAAGATCATCAAGAGGACTCTAGATGAAAATCAAAGAACATGGCATACCAAGCTCAAATCAACCTTATGGGCTGACAGGATAACACTAAATAGGTCAATAGGTAGCTGTCCCTACAAGTTGGTCTATGATAAGGAAGCAGTGCTACCTATATCATTGGAGCTACCTACATTGGAGTTCATGAGGCAGTTGGAGTTGTCAGAATTTGTAATGGAGGCTAGGTATGTAGAGCTGATGGAATAGGAAGAAATCAAAGGCCATACAATGTAGATAATGGAGAAAGATCATGCCTTAGTCAAAATATGGTTTAATAAGAAAGCAAAAGCAAGAACCTTCCAAGAGGAGGAACTAGTTCTAAAATGGGATGCAGATCGGGAAAAATCGATTAGGCATTGCAAGTTCGATGCTATTTGGAGTGGCCCCTACATGGTCACTGGATGTAAAAACATAAATGCCTTCCAATTATCTACTTTGGATGGAGATAAACTTTCGATTCTAGTGAACAGGATTTATCTTAAACATTGATACTGAAAGGGAAAGGTTTCACCCTTGTAAATATTAGCCTAGGGTCAATAGTTTGCAAGTAGTCGGGTGCAAGTTTCAAGTACAATATCAGTATCAGGCTATCATTCATAATTCAATGCCCAATGTATACTTAAAGGAAACTGATCTTTCACCTAGCAGGTAGGTGATCCCACGAGTCACCAAATTGTTATCTAATTTTGCCCCTTAGGTAAAATCAAACAAGCAAGACCTCACAGAGAGAAAATGGGAGGATCAATTTGGCCATGGGAGCTTGCACTGGAAAGTTGAGGCTCATATCAGTGGGAGAATGACATGAAATAATCAAAAGGGGTCGGGCTCGAGTTGATAATGACTCATTGAGCCAAAGGCATGAGGATTTGATAGTATAGAAAATATCAATCAATTCGCAGAGCAGAGAGCAGAAAGTCCCGAAGTCTAAATTTTTCAGACTTCGGAGATTGAGTGATTTGGAGTTCTTACTACAAAAAGCACAAAAAATGAGCTAAAAGTGTGAAACCTTGAAATTCTAAAGTCTAAAAGGGCTCAGGGGGTTTTTGGGGTCAACTCCCCTTTCAGGGTTAATGACACAAGAACTTCAAAGCTTGGCATTGTAGAAGTCTGAATCGGTGAGCTCAAAAAGCTCTAAACCCTGAAAGTTTGAAGTTCAAAAGGGCTCGAGGGGTTTTCGGGGGTCAACATCTTTTTTGGGGTCAACCATTTTGGGGGTCATCTTTGGAAGTGCATTTCGGGAACTTGGTGGAACGAAGTCCAAAAATGGGAAAGGTCAAAGTTTGAAACCTGAACTTCGAATTTCAGAGTTTGGGATTTCAGAGGTTCGGAGATTTCGGCAAGTTGGGTAGATGAATAATGCCATAAGCTCGAAAAGAAAAAGGTCTGAAACCCAAAGTCTGAATTTCAGACTTCGGGGTTTTGGAATTTCAGAACTTTTGGCTCAAAGGATGAAAAATGTCACGTGACATTATTTCGGAGTCCAAACTCTAAAGTCTGAATTTTGGACTTCGGAGGTTTGACATTTTAGAACTCTCGAGCCAACTTGAGTGATGAATAGTACAACATGAGTACAACAATCTTCGAAGTGGAAAATCCCAAAGTTATGAATCCCGAAAGTCCAAAATTTTTGACTTTGGAAGGTGTGATGTAAGTTCGGAGTCCGAAAAGGTAGATTAACCACTGAAATTTATTGCAGAATGACACCCTCATCTTCAGATGGCCATAACTTTTGACTGGGAGCTCGGATTTGCATAAAATCAGACTTTTTGGAAAGCTCTTAGTGTTCTCTACACAACAATGACTGTTTTCTTAGTTTTAGTGTGACTAAGTATTTAAAAATGAAGAAATATAGTCCGTGATTTTAGAGAATGTTTCCATATTTCTCACCTACCAAAATGATTAAGGTATGGGCTTCCTTTCTTCCCCGACAAGGCAAGGTACATGGAGGTATTGGTTTTAAAGTGACACCCATACATTGTTGCAGGTGATTTTAATGCATTTTTGGGTGGTTGAAGCAAGATTTTGAATTCCTTCTCTCTCCCTTTTTCTCATTCTTCCTATATATTGTAAGGAGGGTCTCATTTCAAAAGGTTAGATAATCTTACTTTGCACCCTCCCTTCTTCTCTTGTTTGTAAGTGAATTTGTGGAGTTCAAACCTCCCATTCAAGATGTAATGTAAATTAGTGCCTCTTGGCCATTGTAATGCATTGTATCAAATATGTGGAGAAATAATATAAGTCTGTGGAATTAAGTTCAACCCTCTCTTGTGTTCATTGTATTCTCCTGATCTCTCATTGCAATTTTGGTTAACTGTGCATGTTAAATTGTGTTGCATATTTAATGGTATGTGTTTAATGGTGAATGAATTCATAGCAATTGGTTGACTTGTGGTGTGTATTCATCCCCTTCAAACTTATTGGTTTTCATCTCCATGTAAAACAAGTGTTCAACATTCCTTATTGGTGCATCACCTCCAGTAGAGTAGGTTTATTTTTCTTGCATATTCTTAACCATGTCTCCTTGGAAAAAAATAGGAGTAGGATTTTAGGATTAGATCCTCTACAATTTGAGTGACTAGTGATAGAATAGATGAATAGGAAGTTGGCCTTCATCCGGAGAGCTTTCTTGATTGCAAAAGTCCCACACTTTGGGAAAAGCTCCATGTTATGCAATCACACTGATAGTTTCAATCCATCAAATTACAAACAATTAGGGGTGCTGTGATTAAGCATCAATAGGTAATGTAGGGGTCTCCTGTAGACAAGGTTGACTTGCATAATGTTCAATGTCCTTGATCCATCCTTCTAGTTGGGGTAACATCTCAACTATGAAGCTTAGTTTCTCCTACGGGCTAAGATAATATGGAAAGGGGCCTTCTCATGGACAAGAGGCCCTAATTCTGATCTTAAATGCCTTCATTTGGGCTGAAGCCCTAGACTGTACCATACTTGCCATTATTTTTTAGATCCTCATTTGTAACTTGACATTTCCAAGTGAAGTATGTCCTTTGAAATCCACATACCCCTGCTCTTGAAAATATGGATGGTTTGGTGGATAACCAAACTGACTTGTCTCTTGTTCATCTGGGCATGTGCACTGAATTTGATTTCCATTATAGTATGGATCCGAAGATGGTTAATAACACCTTAAAAATGAATTTTGATAACACCCTGGTACTGCTGTTGTTCTAGATGTGAATCTTAAGAGGAAAATGAAGCCACGACTGCAAGACTTCATGAAATGGAAGAAAATGAAAGAGATGGAAGAGAGAAAAATGGATGGTGAAGAAAAGGAAAAGTCTGCTACTCAGAGAACGAGTTTTGACCCAAATGGAGTCACCAGTTGTGCTTGCATGTGTGTTTCCAAAGAATGAGGTTCCACCAAGTACACAACTTAATGAAATGAGATGGACACATGTATGCACACCTTGAAGAAATCAAAAATTATTGTGGGGTTAGACTGGTTCGGATGTAAATGATCCTCCAAAATTTGAATTTCAAATCCTGGCTCCACTTGAAAACCTCTAAAATTTGAAGTGGTTGAAAATCTAAAACCTGAAGTGCGCAAAATTCTCAAAAATTGAAACCTTCAAAATCTTGAATCCTGAAATCACCACAGCTCTTGAATTCTAAAGCCCAAAATTTCAAAAACCTCAAAAATCCCAAAACCTAAAATTTGGACAAGTCTGAAAAATTGAAAACCTCTGAAATCCCAAAATTTAGAAAACCCAAAATTTCGAAAGTCAAAATTTCAAAAATATAAAAATACCCTTTTGAATTTCAGCCCTCGATCTATCATCTGAGAAATTTTGAGCTCATTTCGTATATTTTTAGCCCTTTAAAAATGATTTCGAACCTTAACCCTGCTATAGAAACCTCCGAATTCCAAAAATGGCAACCTCTGAATTTTTAAGTGCAGGGAGACCTTTGAAAATGCCTTGTTTCAAGATTTGGATTCAATATGACTAGGTTTTGTAGTAGAACAACTATGAAAGTATAACTCTAACTTCTTGTTGTCCCACCGGGCATGCGAAAACTGTTGATACAAAATCATAACACCCCCTGAATTGCTGAGTTTTAGATGGGGCACTTGGCATGATTGCACAACATTGAACTATCCTGAGTGTGGGACAATACGAAATGAAATAGCTCTCCGGAGAAGGCCGATTCATGCTACTAACCTACCTACCTCTAAGTACTCCAAGTGCAGGCAAAACTACTGACTAACCCTAATCTAATGCTTCTAAGGGGACAAGGATAGAGGGATGCATAAAAAGAAACCTACACCATGAGCGGTGATACACTAGATAAGGAGTGCTAATCACTCTTCCTGAGCCCTGCAAAATGGAGAAAGGGTAAATTTTGGGAGGTTGGACAAGATGCAACACAAACCAAAATCACACCTGATGCATTAAGGAAGGCTAGACAACTACAACACAAACCCAAAATGCAAATAATATTCATTCCTCAATAAGCACAACCAACAAACCTACAATGAACAAGAAATACACATAGATCTTGCAAACACAATGAGAGGTAAGATGTAAACAACAAAACATAGAGGCTGGACAAGATGCAACACATATATCTTTTATTGCGCCATGATACATTTACAGGGAAGGCTAGAAAACAATCTATGGATAGACGAGCCAACACAGGGCAAGCCCCTCTTTGAGTCAGCAAAGCGAAACTGGTTTATTGCTATTCTACCAGCAAGAATCTGTGCAAGTCTCACATTCTACCTTCGGGGGTTGGGAGCTCATTACAGTAGGGGTGTTTTCGACTGTGAAAAGGAAGGAATGAAAGAGAGGATGAAGAAAGCAAGTCCGAAGGAAGAAAAGAAATGAATTCCCAAGAGCCAAACCTACTTGCATAAATGAAATACTGATGAATAAATGACAATAAAACAGAATTAGATTTAACAGAACGAACACACAGATCTGACATAAGAGAACACAATGTATTCAGCACAAAGTCTAAATATTGTAATTCTTTCTGTTACAAAAAGCTGTAATATTCACTTACAATAAGCATTGGGGTATTTATAGAGATATTTACAAAATATCTCAAAGTCATGTTGACTTTTGACATTTTTGAGATGACATCATCCCATGGAGCAACATGGATGATGTCATCATGCCAACAAACTCCAGATATTCACAAGAAAGGAAGTCAAAGAAGAGAGAGAAGAAGAAGAAGAAGCCCATTCATCATCGTCATCCTGCAGCTAAAAGGGAGTAGCCTGCTTTTGCTGCTGCTCAGGTGACGAGATGTGAAATTGAGCATTCCATGAACTTTAATCATGGGCCCTAATTGGTCCTGGGAAGGATCCTTGTGACTGATCACCTCGCAAGTCTCCTACTGTCTATGAGCTTCTCTGGGAGTTTGGAATACTCTTTCTCTGCTTCTATGAGGGAACCCGATGATTTGCAAGTTATTAATGGACTCTGCGTCAAAAGAGAAGCCCTCGTGAAACGATCTCCTTGAAGATCTGAATGGTTTCCAATAAGGCGAAGGAAGGAGTAAGCAACCTTGACATGTTGAGAACAATTTGTTCCATTTGGTGCATCGCGTCCAGGGCTTCTTCCTTTACCTTATGATCTTTTCAAGGACAAACTCTAGTTGAAAGTCTAGAGTTGACTGTATTGAGGGCTCTGATGGCTGAAGATGCTGAACCCCTTGACTGAACAGTTATTTGTTGAAAGGTCTAGCAGCCTAGCATGGTCCAGCTCTTCTGATATGGGTCCCGCTAACGCTTGGAGCTCTTTGTTCGCCTTGTTGATGTCCAGATACAAATCAGAACTTGGCGATTACTTTTTCAATGAGGAACCCAAGTGGAAAATTTCTTTGCCATTAAATCCTATAGAAGGAATTTGTGGGAGGTGCACTGCCCATCTACTGTAAGGCTTGGAGCACATGTTTGTTTTGCTCTTTCAATAGCCTTTTATCTTCTTTTGTTTCTTAAAGCTTCTTACAGAGGGCATCGACTGCAGATAAGGCTTCTCCTTGAAGGCTCTTAGAAGATGTACCCATTGTGACTTGAGTCACTGATCTGTCGAAGACAGATCCTTTTTATCCTTGAGGGGATTAGGGTACTCTCCATCACCCTTTCTCCACTCTGAGAGAAATAGGCTTATGCTTCTTTGCCTAATGGAAAAGTCCATCGGAGCGATGGGAACTTTCCTTTTCTGCTGACTTAAGTGCTGGGAATCCAGGCTGACTGGCAGCTGCTTTATTGGAGCAGGCGGCATTGAGAGGGAGGCCAAACAAGTGAGTACTGCAGGAGAGGTAGGAAGGGAAGGGAGCTCAGAGATGAGGGAAGAAATGGAGGGGGATAGATCCACGAGAGAAGAGAAGATGGATGAAGAAGCGGGAGGAACAGTAGAAGGAGGGGGAGATGACACGACTAAAGGGATGGTCGCTTGAGTCACTCGAGGAGGGGAAGGAGGAGAAGAAGAAGGGACAGAAGGGACCTTGGTTGTTTTCCCCTATTGGAACATGCTTCTTTCTCTGAAGCCATAGTTCCAACCTGTTTGTACCTTTCAGGAGCTTCCTCTTGAGAAGTGTTGGACCTTAGGCTGCTGTTTTGATCTAGGAGGTGCGTTACCCAACGGAGAGGTTGTGAAATCGACCCCAAGATAGATGAGCCATTCAGCACCAATGCTCTATTCTACACAGAGTTTCCTTAAATTGTGTGAGGTGCTTTATTTCTATCAATTTCTGCAAAAGGCCAATCCCCACCTGTATCAAGATATACTTGATCTACTTCCTCCTCAGTAATTGGGGACGATGGCTACCCTGTATTGGATGTTCCAATGCCAAATGAGAATGTCCTTCCTCCTGAGTTCCACCTCATGATATGTTCAATGTCCTGAGGGAAGATCGACCTTAGCCCTCGGCAGAAATTCCTCGGGTCAAAGGTGGGTCTAGCTGGGAAGTCATGTTTCAAATTGAGAAAACTCTGCAAACATGTCTTTTGCCTTGTGGTAAGTGATCTACCCACTGTACGAGTTCCACCCTTCTTTCTTTTGAGGCACTTCTCATGGTAGGTGAAGCTATCTTGACATCTAACAGAATCAACTTGGGCCCAGCATATTCTAGTTGGCTCTCCCAAGAAGTTAGCTGCCCTTAGATAAGTGAATGTGGGGAAATTGGGTGAACAGGGCCCCCCATTTCTCATTGGCTGTCACTATGAGCTCGTTTCTGGCCTCAACAGGTAAATTTAGAAAAATGCATCGTTGATCAATGCTATTTTCCAGCTTCTCTGGATAGTATTACATAAATTTTGACCTGGGGCCAAACCCCACTCCGCACCATGTAAAGCGTAAACAACATAGGAATTCATGTAGAATCTCTGTGGTAAATTGTTGTAGCTGCTCAGAGATCGTGCTGCTTATTATTTCTGCCCAGCAAAAGTGTTGATCGGGCACATTCATAGTCTCTAAACCCGCAACATCCATTTGTGGAAAAAGTGGGCGTCAGGAAGCCCAAACACTCTGCTCAGGAACGTGATAGTGTCGCTGAGCTCCTCTAAAAAATCACTGCGGTGAAAGATTTGTGGCCAACAGGTTACTACCTTTTTATTCTTCAGATAGACCTCGTTCATTCAGCTGCATTTGATCTTCATTGTCGTCTCAGGCAGTCATCTTGGTTGCCACAAAGTTTTGAGGAAGGTATTATCTCAAAGTGGCGGGTAGTGAGGTTGATTAACCTCACCCTTCTCATTTACGACACATCTTGTGTCGACCTGGCAACCACCATCATTCATTGTTTCTGGGGTTCCTCCAACGAAGTGCAGGGCAGCTATGCTTTCCATCCATGGACTTCTACTTTTTGAGTCCTGACCCAGAATTCCTCCATATTTCAACTCTGAGTCTCTGATGTCCAGGTACATCGGCCTAGTTGGGCCTGACCCTCTGATATTTATATTTCACTGTGAGCTTGGCCTTGCCTTTGGAACTCTTGCTTGATGTTGACATATGTTCTTCCAAAAGCTGAGCCGTTGATCTGCAAGAATAAGACGTGAAACCCAATCGGAGAAAGTCGTGTCAGTTGCTTGATTTTCCATTGAAATGCTGATAGAAGAAAGAGTTCAATTTAAAGGCCTCGAGGCACACTCACAGTTTCAGAGCTAAATATAAGGTGCACAGGAAAAGATTGTTGCAAGGGTTAAATCAGTGCCAAAGGGCGCATGACACGTCACTACAGGATGCATTTTGTGTTGCTGTAAGGACAAACCTGCACCATAATGTATTTTGTAAACACGAAATCTTCGTGTTACATGGGAACAGGGTTTGTATTTTTCATTTGCATGAAACTTTGGTGCGCCAAAGGCACATATATGGTTTGTGTAAATGTGCATTTTCGCTTAAGGGAATTGGCGCGGTGCATGAAGGGTCCGTATGACATAATGTTGCTGCGATGAGGGACGCGCCTGCACCTTCATAGCTTTGTACTTCACGTACTTGTTACATGACCGCCGAAGGGCCAAGAATTCTTTATGTTGCATCCAAGTTTGATGCGCTAAGAGGGCGCATGGAAAGCGTTTGCAGCCGAGGGAAGTGCGCCATGAGGGTACATCTTTTTATGATGAAGCAGGCAGGGAAAGCGCGCCATTGGCGTGGCTGCTCATTGTGCAACAGGGGTGACAGGTGAGGGCACGACCTGCATAGAATGCCAATGCGTCAAAGGAAAATGACAGTTTTCCTTTTTCAGGTTCAATTTTTCTCAGAGGGGTTTCCACATATGGCTAAGCTCTCTTTGCAAGTTTTATTGTGGGATATGAAGAGATGCTTACCAAAAGGGGTTCCAAGCTATTTTTTTTAGGACAGACTTCCTCTACCAGCAGATCTGGAAAGAGGAGGAGGAAATGTGGAAAGACAGCAGGGGGGAAGGAAGCAAATTAATGAATTTTATCTTTCTCACAAAACACACCCATAAACAGCCAAAAACCACAAAACAAAACGCACAAAGGGCAGAAGGCCACTTACCCCGGATATAAACCATGTCCACAACTCAATTCGAAAGCGACCTGGTGCGCTTTTGTTTTGCAATCGGTTTGACAGCGTAGACGCGCCTATTTATAGGTGAGGCAGCATGCGCCACCAACCTTCTTAAAGGGGCGCACCAAATGAGCCATCGACATGAGAAAGCATGTAGCACACCGAAAGACTCATCAAATATGTGCGCCTTGGTGCACCCAGAGGGAAATGTGCGCCTTTGGCGCACCAAAAAGGGGCGCAACAAAATATATGTCGACAGGAAGGTGCATGCACCTTGCAGGGAAGCAGGCAGAGGTGCACCAAAACTAACTTGACACAAGAAACATGCACCAAAGGTTTTAAAGGGGGCACATCAAAAGTTGATGTTGCATAGTCATTCTTACGCCCGGCCAAAAAGACCAAAAAATGACTAAGTTCGAAAAATTAGATTTCTAGGGATTTTGCAACGTTCTGAACGCAACCTCGGAACAAAATGGTATGGGCTTGCCAATTTTTGGAACTCACCCACCAAGATGAATCACCATCTCCTTTTTGGCTTTCACAATTCCCCTAGATTGTTTTGGGGTGTTGAGCCATTTTCAGCTCAGTCTCAAATTTTGATTCACTGCGTCCACTGAGTTGTGCCGAAACACCGAAACACTGAAAGATTAAAATGTGGGTCTTTTATGTCTCTGCACTTACCTCACTGAGCTCCATTTTGCAGATACTCACCTCACTCAAGACGAAATGTTGACCCATTGTGGTCATGAACTCATTCCCATCTATTTTGAGCCTTCACAATTCCCTCTAATTGTACCACTGTTGGGCCAATGCTCAGTCTCCATTTTGAATTCACTGCCACTAACTCGTGTTGACTTCTGAGCTTAGCTCACACCATGTCACCCCTCCTTTTTGGCTTTCAAATTTTCAGATTTTTTGGGGTGGAGTCAAATTTTTCCCTTCGTCGAGTGATGCCGAAAGCACCTGGCCTTTGTTTTGCACTTACCTCATCGGCTCCATTTTGGAACTCACCCACCAAGCTGAATCCCATCTCCTTCGAGCCTCACAATTCCCCTAATTGTTTTGTTGGGCCAAGCTCAGTCTCCATTTTGATTCACTGCTCCACTGAGTTCCACCCCTTTTGTTGTGGGTCTTATGTCTCTGTTTTACTGAGCCATTTGCAAATATCCTCACTCTACGCCCCCATTGTGGTCATGAACTCATTCCATCTATTTTGATCTTGCTTCCCTCTTTGTACCACTTTAATGCTAGATCCATTGAATACCTCCCTGAGATCCTCGGACAATAAAGCCCTTTTGCATGAGTTCAGATCCAACTCGGCTAGGCCCTCATCACGACCTCCATCTTGTTGCGAGCTCCTTCACTTGATCCAGGCGGTCTTTGAAAACCCGAACTATCATCAACCTCCATTTCTAAGCCCGAGCTAGTGCATCCTTAGCTCGCTGAAGCGAGCTTGATTCCTGCTCGAGCCGACTCCCATATAGCTCGACCAAGCTACTATAACTCGCCACCCTCTTTACAATTTATGGGCTTGCCGAGTAACTCGTCCCTCCTTCAAGTCATAATAGGGCATTTAATCCTTAATTTTTTCATTTCCAAGGGATTTTTTTCACATTTTTTGACTGAGGGGGAGGGGATGAGTATCCAAAACATAAAACATTCTTTTTCTTTTTCATGGGCCATTTTCCACCATTTTTTGGGATTAGAGGCCATTTTTGCTTTGTAATGGGACTATTAGCCCGATATAAACCTGAATGGCATGATTTAGCTTGAATACTTCCTAAATGCCTCAAAACACTTACAATTTATCTGCTAGACCTTGGGAATCATCTGCGACCTACTTTACACCCTGTGGGGCCCACTTGGGAGCTTGGGATTAATCGAGGACCCTGTTGGAATTTTTTTTTCATTTATGTTCATAACACACTCCTTTATTGGTTCATACATGCTTTGACATAATGGTTATCTTTCTAACTTGCTAACATGTGTTTCGTGTGCAACATTTGTTATGCAGGGATATTTTCTTCCATACTTGTTTGTTACATTATCTGCTACTATTTGATCTTGTTTATGGGCCTTACCCTTTGTCTTATGTGCAAAATTGTTTGTTTGCAGACACTACGGCCTTGAGTGTCTTGCAACACCATGAGTGGTGTCCCATGTTTGCAACCTACTTTACGTGACCTACACTATCTTCTTGGGCATTTTGATTATCTTCTTACACATTTTCTGCGTAGCTTACACTTGTCTTCTACATGCATGTATGTATGTACTCACACTAACACTTGTTTTCTAGCCACATTGTTTACACATGCCTTGGTTTATACTAAGCACATCCCCTCCCCTTTGTAGGGAACAATTTCAGTTACAACGGTTAGTCCTCTTTTGGGTATGCATACTCCTACAACGACGTCACATGCACCCCCAAAGAGGAGGGTATCATTTGGATTTACACACAATATAAAACACATTACAATATTGGTATAGTTTTATTTTCAGTTTTCGTCCATGACACAATGGGCTACAAAATGATTGGGTTCAACAAAGTCTACAAAACTCACACACAACAAATTTTACAGGGGAGTTTATCCTTAACACATTCCAGGGAGTAGTTACAGGTTAGAGAATAACACTATACCTTCCTCTCTACACTACTTTTTCTGTGGCGTCAGATTGCCTAAAAAACTAGATAGTACATAGATCTCTTCAATTTCAAGAAGCAGTTAGAGGTTAGAGGATAAATTATACTTTCCTCCCTATACTTCTGTTATCACCAAATCACAACACCCTATGATTGCTTAACATGTGAGTGTGTTAAGGAAAGCAATGTGATTGGGTAACATGGGTACTATCACCAAGTGTGGGACTTGCTACTTGAGATAGACCTCCAGAGAAGGCTGGTTCCTCTTCCTAATCTAGTGCAAACTAACTCTAATGAAGGAAAAATACTGACTACCTCTATCCTATAACTTCCAAGGGGCCAAGGAGAGAGAAAGAGCATGAAATTAAAAGAAATCTACACTACAGAGGTGATGCACCAAAATAAGGGTGTGAGAATAACTCTCCAATGTGTGAAAATGGAACAAAATACATGTTAGAAAGGGTGATGAAAAGTTCTCCACAATCCAACAACAACATTCACAACAACATTTCCATGCACACATGAATAATAATGAACCCTGCAAGAGCATAAAATAGACACAATACACCTGTAATAAGATTGAAGAGGCAAGAAGAATGCAATAAACACAAACAAGGGAAGATACATCCACAAAACTTGCATCTATTGCTTCATTAATATGCACAGTTCAATTCTTACAAGAGAAAAACCTAGATCACCATGCAAGGAGTCCACTACAAAGGCTTGTAGCACATTAGCTTCACAAAACCAAAATGACAGAGTTTTTCTACTCAAATTATCCTCCCTTTATAATGAGACAACACTTCAATTTATAGAGAATGAAGAGAGAGAGAGATGAAGGAAAAAAAACTCCGATTTTCACTTTCATCAATTACAAAGTACCCATAAGTGGTGTGGAAATCATGATTTTTGACCTTAAAAATCCATCCCATGGTTGATATGCAACCTGCAGTGAGAGAAAATTTCTGCCCATGCCCATTTATTGCATTTCCAACCACTCTCCAATAACCAAACTAAACTGGGTTTGTTTTCTACAAAATACACTACTCAAACTCCATCAATTTCTATGGATTTCTTGATTTTGTGTAAAGGTCTTGGAACACATGATTCCAATGAGACCAATTTTGTGAAAATCCATTCAGAAAGGGCTCAAGTTATGAGCTTTTGAGCAACTACAACTATTTTGGTTTGCAGAGGCTTTCTCATTACTACACGGGACTTGTGAATTAAATTTTTTGCTGGAAATTATTTTAAAATATTTACCTCTTCCTCTAATGTTTTTCATATCTTTTAAAAATTAAAATGGATTCAAGCATTAAAAAAAATTGTGGGACCCATCATTTGTCATTTTATACTTTTAATTGGGAGTGGATTTGTTTTCAAATGTTTATTTTAAACCATTCAGCCAGCTTGGCCAAGCTGGCTCCCTTCTTAACCATTGCTCTTCCTTGGCTTATGCACCGATTGATTCCCAACTCATACACCATTCACCAACTTCCTTATATTGATGCACATATCCATTTGGATCCACCCACCAATTGGCATCACCATGTGCGAGCTCCTAACATCT
The DNA here is from genome assembly GCA_019776745.2 of Taxus chinensis. NCBI lineage: Eukaryota > Viridiplantae > Streptophyta > Pinopsida > Cupressales > Taxaceae > Taxus > Taxus chinensis. Next base: position 700,181,256 of record CM034148.1, read on the forward strand.
ATGCTGGTCACTTTTCAAATACTCCACTTATGGCGTTTCTTGGCCTCAGTGAATCCCCATTGTATGGCAGGCACAATGTCTCAAGTTGAAATTAACACATCACTCCTTGAGCATCCTGTATACACACCATCCTGACTCCCTTATATCTCTTCTCATGATCCTATCTCCATGGCTCGGGCCCCTAGTCCGTGTTGACCTGCATGATGGGTTACCGGTCAGGCCTCCAACCCCCTATTGTCATGCCGGGAGTTTCAGCCTTCTCCACTTTGTGTTCCAGTGGGTCATCCTTCGGTCTAACACCTTTACCATCCTTGTATAACTCCATGCACCTAGTTTTCTCATCTCCATTCATGAATGCCCACCATGGTGCAATCAATCCAAGGGCCTAAACTCTGTTTGGGCTGCTGCAGCCTCTATTTTCCCACATCCCATTTGGCACACATTTGGGCCCACTGATTGGCCAAGTCCACACTGCATGACATTTGGGCCCCTTGCGAGCCTGCGTGTTCTCATCTCACTCTGGGCCATTAGGGCCACTTTGCTCCGCCCACACTACCCTCATGACTCACCAATCCTACTCTATGAATTGACCCAATCTTTGTAGAGTTCAGCATTTAGTTGGGTCATTGAGCTTCCATGTTTAGCGATTCGAGCATTTCCCTACATAGCTCTAATCACCATTCCCATTACGACTACCTTGAGTTTCTTTGTAAAAGTATGGCTCGGTCACCTGGACTTTTAACTTGCCCATCCCTCACCTCAACAGAACTTAGGTTGACACAACATCCCTTTCATGTATTAAATTATTCCCATGAGCATTGGGAATTGCTGATGAGTTCCACACATCCTATGTATGCAACCACTATTTATTTATGACCCAACTCATGTGATGTCATGCAACTTGGTCTTTATTATAACTCGAAGGATTGGTGCAATGTCCTCGTTTGCAATGGCTCATCTTCTATTACAAAGTTCTGAGCAACTAGTGCTCAACTATCTCATGGTCAAGCTTTAATCGAATATCCCTATGGTTGTCCTTGCACAATATTCATAATGCACACAGATGACTCGGCCATCTTAATGAGTTCGAGGCATGATGCGATTTGCACTTCTAGATTGATAACCCAAATTGAGTTAACTCGGTCCTTCCTTAAGCTTCAGTGGTTTGATGACATTAAAGGTCCCATGATTCAATGGGTAGAGCTCAAGTCCTTTACCTTAAATCAAGCTCATCCATTAGAATTTGACATCTCTACAACAACTCACCCCTTGAAAAATGACTCTCGCTTATTGTAAGGAGATCTTGGTCCCTTGTACTCGGTTGAATTGGTCTAGTGCATGTTGTATATAGCTCGATGCAGACATGGGTAAGCTAGCTCGATGAGTCAGAAATAGCAACTGGCTTTGAGTTCTTGATTACACTCCATTAAACCAAAATGGGCTTTTTCAATATTCTTCCAACTATTTCCATCTCAGGATATTTTATTTTGCTCTCAACCCCTTCTAATGGAATGAACTTGATGCATATTTTAAAGTATCTTGAAGAAAAAATTTAGATTTTTCCATCCATTTAATGTTGCATGTGGGCCCTTGATCTCTAAAAGCCACACCTGTCCTTAAAATTTTAAATTATGAAGACCAAGAAGAGGAAAAATTCCTCTTGTGATTTCCCAAAGACCCTGTTTACTGACCTTGAATCTGAAACATTCTTGTGAGCTTTGAATTATGAGAATTTCCTAGTGCACACCTGCTCCATTGTCCAATTTCACCTAGGGGTAAAATTGGATAACAATTTGGTGACTCGTGGGGCCATTTTCCTGCTAAATGGAGTATGACCAGCTGTCCTGTAGCTATCCATTGGGCATGGAGTCTACATGATCATTATGAGCTGATCAAACTTGAAAATCTTGACCTTGGGATGTTGAAACACTTGAATGTCATTGCTTTCTAGAACCACCTCTGTGCTGCTTGCATTTTCCAACTCTTCATAAGAAAATCTTGAAGTTAAAATTTTGTGAGAGTGGAAAATTGTTTTTAAACCTGAATTTCATCAGTTCCTCTGCAACTTGATCCATGCAAAGTATGAAGATGAAAATTGATGATGTTTCCCCATATGTTGCATGCTAAGCTTTAATTACAAAGATATTCTTTAGGTTAAGACATCATGGAACTCTATTAAATCTTGATTTCTTTTCTTCCTTTTGAATGTTCCACTTTGACTTGCTACCTGGGATATTGTTGAAGGCTGTAAAGATTATTATCAAACCTTGGAGGCATATGCACGGTGGCTAATTTTCTTTGAACACCATTGATTGCTTGAAGGCTAAGCAAAGCACTAAGGACTTCCATCTGACTGCAATATCAAGGTTGTCCCAAGACTGATTTTCTGATTTGGTGGAGGGAAGAGAAACTCAGCTTTTGATATGAAGAAGCAAAAGAATGGAAATTTGAAATCTACCTCTTAATTTGATTTTAGTTTCTTCTGCATTTGAGTTCTCTTGAGGATAACAACTGTTACTTGCAACTTTGAGTTTATTTTCTATAATTTCTCTTTCCAGAAGCATGATGAACTATATAAAACATACACTATAAGCAATAGAACATGTGCACCAACACTTAGGGAAATTGAAACCTATTCTAACAACAAAAACAATGTGCACAAGCACTTGGAGGAATGAAAAGTCCTAAACTAATATGTACAAGGGTGAGAAATATTCCTTCTAGTAGCAATGTTTGAGGTAGATTCCATTGACTAGAATCTACAGTTCTTCACCATCTAACTTAGCCAGTTCAGAAGGAATTGCTACTTTTGCATTCAGTGATCATGTAGGGACCACTCCATATTGCATCAAACTTGGAATGTTTTCTTGATTTTTTCCCGATCAACATCCCACTTTAGTACCAAATCTCCCTCTTGGAATGTTCTGGCTTTAGCTTTCTTGTCAAATCTTCTCTTGATCAGTGCTTGATCTTTCTCCATGGTTTACATTGCATGCTCTCTTGTTTCTTTCAATTCCATTAGTTCTGCATACCTGATTTCCATGGGTTCAAACTCAGCTAGTTCCAGCTGCTTCATGAGCTCCAATGCCTGAAACTCAAGTGATATAGGCAACACTTCTTCTTTTCCATATACCAGTTTGTATGGAGAGCTACCTGTAGACCTCTTTGGTGTGATTCTATCAGCCCACAAGGCTGATTTGAGCTTGGTATGCCATGTTCCGCTGATTTTCATCAAGAGTTCTTCTAATGATTCTCAACAAGTTCTTGTTTGTGGATCTTATTTGGCCATTACCCTGGGGGTAATAATTTGATGAAGTGCTGAGATATATTCCATTTCTAATAGCCCATTCAGTGATCCTTGTGCCAAGAAATCCAATGCATTATCTGATATGATAGTGGTAGGAACTCCAAACCTCGTGACTATCCCTCATAGAAGTCCAAGATTATTAGATTCATTTTCTTCCTTGAGTGCCACCGCTTCAGTCCACTTGGTGAAATAATATGTTTTCTGTTAGTATCCACTTGTGGCCTTGGCTTGAAGTTTGGATTGATAACTCCAATGAAGTCCAATCCCCATTGCATGAATGGCTGCTCAACTGAGATGGGATGAAGGGGCAAGCACTGCTAGCCTTTCCTTCCCTATGAAGAATGCACACTTTTTACACTTTTAATCCATGAGTAGCAATCACTAAACACTGTAGGCCAATAATAACCAACTTTCATGATTTTGAGAGTTGTTACTTGTGGAGAAAAGTGGCCTCCTACTTCTCCATCATGGAACTTGTGCAACACTTTCTCAATCTGATTTGTTGGGACACACCTTAAGAGAACTCCATTCATGTCCTTCTTGAACAAAATGTCATCAATGAGCACATATGGAATGGACTGCAATATGAAATATCTTCTCTTTAGCCTTATTCCATTCTAGAGACACAAACCTATTTGGAGATAATGCACCATATCTTGAGTCCAACATGGAATGGGTGCATCATCAGTTGGTTGTTCTTGATCATTTTGCATCACTAAAACAACTTCTTCTTCACCTTCTGGCTCAGCATGTTGTTTGGAAGCTAGCTGCTCACATAGGCCTTTACCACAAACCAGCTTAGTCACTTTGATCTCAATGTCATATTCCATTACTCGAGTGATCCAACCTGCTCTCTTCTCATTCAAATCCTTGTTTAGAAGGAATTCCTTGACTCCGGCATGAGACACTAATAGTTGAATCTTATTGTTTGAGACCAAGTGTATGAACTTCTTCAAACTTCTAATAACAACAAGAACATGCTTTTCAATGAAAGAATATCTTACTTCGTAATATTCTAAGATATGGCTGAAGAATTCTATGGGTTGTTTTGAACCTTCCTTATTCAACTGTACCAAGATAGCTGAGATTGTATCTAAACCTCCAAAAGCATATAACATTGAAATCCTTTGAAAATTCTGGGTTGATAAGAGTTGGAGCTTGAGATATAGCATGCTTTAATGGCCTCAAAAATTTCTTTACCTTCTATTTTCCATTTGAATGCAAGGCTCTTCTTCAACATCATTGTCAATGGCTTCACCAAAGTGGATAAAATCAAGCACAAATCTATGGACAAATTTTATTCTCCCCAAGAAGCTTTGGAGAGCTTCTTGTGACTTGGACAATGGAAGAGTTCGGATGGCTTCAACTCTTTTAGGATCAATTGTCAATCCTTCCTTTGAAATAATGTGGCCCAAGAAATTTGCCTTCATGTGCCAAGAATACACACTTTTTCGGATTCAAAGACACTCCGAACCTTCTACACCTTTGAAACACTTGCCTGAGGTGAAAGAGGTGGTCTGACTACATTTTTGAGAAGATGGTGATATCATCAAGATAAACAAGCACTATCTTATTGATTAACCCCTTTGAATGCCATATCCATTACTCACTGAAATGTTGCTCCAACGTTTGACAATCCAAATGGCATTTTCTTATAAGCATATGTGCCCCATTTTGTAGTGAAGGTTGTCTTGAACTGATCCTCTTCCTTCACCATTATTTGATTATAGCCTGAGTAGTTGTCTAGCAATGAAAACCTTTCCGAACCAGCTACTACTTGTAAGATTTGTCTCCATGAAGGGAGTGGATAATGATCTTTGAGTGAAGCTCTATTTAAATCATGGAAGTCCACACAATCTGATCTCTCCATTTCTCTTTCTGTACTGGCACCAAATTTACAACCCAACTTGAATGTTTTGATAGGGAAAGATGATGCTAGCTTCAATCAACTTATTCAATTCTTTTCTCATGAGAGGTTCAATGTGAGGATTCACCGGCCTTTGCTTTTACCTGATGGGCTTGGATTCTGGATCTAATTCAATAGTATGTTGTGCTAATTTTGGATTGAAACCTCTCAAATCTTTATAATTCTAGGAAAAGACATCAGGAAACTCTTGACAAAGTTGGATAAATTCAGATTTTTCTTGTTGAGTACTCACTTTGCCAATCTACAACTACCTTACCTTCACCTACTGAAATAGGCTCATGAGTCTTCACCCTTTACCTAAATGTTTGCCTTCTCTTTCTAGAACTGATCATTTGGGTTGAATATTGATTCCAAAGTCACAAGTCCCTTTGGTAATTTGTTAGTTCTCAGCTGCACCACTTGGTCACCATACTGCTGCTCCAACTTGTCTTGGTTTCTAGTGGAGAACTCAACTTCTTCTTGTAAGAAATTTATGATTTTTTGATCACTTTTCAAAGACTTGCCAACTTGTATGGTTTTCTAGAACAACCGGTCTTACAACCACTTTGATATGAGGCTAGGTTTGCTCACTTTTGATACTTTCTACAACATCAAATGCTGCCCCAATTGCTGCAAGTATGTCTTCTGCCTCATTCTTCTTCCTTGGGATGGAATTGATGTTAAAAGCTTCAAAATCTTCAATAAGATCCCATACCTGATTCTTGTAGTTCTTTAGAAGATCATTCTTAGCAGCATTTTGTCCTCTAACTTGGTTCACAATCAGCTCACTATCTCCAAAGACTTGTAAGTTTTTAATGCCTCTCTTTCTTGCCCAATGCAATCCATGAATCAAAGCTTCATACTCAGCTATGTTGTTTGAGAAAGAAAACTGAAAATGAAAAGTTGAGTAGTATTTTGTACCTTGAGGTGAAACCAACATTGCCCCTCCTCCAGCACCTTGCCTACTCCTTGAGCCATCAAAGAATAATTTCCATACCTCATTATCATCTTTGTGATCCAGCTTGGTGATGCTAGGGAGAGGTGGATTCTCTTCGTGTAAGCAATAGAATGCCTAACTCAACTTCTTCCATTTCCTTTGTAAGGATAAAATGCATGCCTCTTGTTTTCCCATTCATCAAGAGTCAAGTCTAGAATGTTTCCAACCTTGGTATCTGCTTCATAAATTCCTTGGAAATCTTCTTGATCAAAAGCTGAACAATTTGCATTGATTGGATTTGGTGTATGAGGATTGATGTGGAATTTGCAATTGGTTCAGACCTGATTGTAGCCTTAGCTCCATACCTTGTTCTGAATAACATATGTGACCAATCAGCAAAACAAATAGCCTCTAATTTTAGTTGTGAAATATCTTGATAAGCATAATGCAAAGAGTGGTGGCAAGTCTATGACTGATACATCTTGCAAGACTGTGACATTTGGGCATGCATGCAGTGTAAGGCTCAACCCTTTGATTACTCCAAAGTTTTTCACTATTGTTCCATCTAATTGCACTACACCTTTAGAAATGACTTCATACTGAAGACCCAACTGATTAGCTATTTTTTAGGCATCACAGAGCTACTTTCTCCTGAATCAATCATGCAATTGTGCACAAGATTGTTTCCAATGATTAGAGATATGTAAAATGGAGGAGGTTTCATGTTTTTACCTTGTTGAACTCCTTGATTGCCTTCTTGCTGAGTTACATTTGTGAAATTTTTTTCTTGATTCTTTGGATGATTGATTTGATGCAGACCAATTTTCCATGACAGCTTGCAATAGATCTCTTTGGCTTGGGATAGCCAATGACTCCCACATTGAAATGTTTCACATTTTTTTCTTCATTTTCTCTATGATATTGAATGGGGATGAGCTGTCCTTTTACTTGCCCTTTTCTTTGCACAACCTTCTCTTGCACATGAGTTGTTACAACTGGTATATGAGCTGGTTCTAGAAGGTGGCTTGGGACTGATTTTGCACATTTGGAACTGTAATTTGATTGCTAACACCTTGTAGAGTGATAGAGGGTTGAGAAAGCATTTGGATTAGATGACTTTCCTTCTTCTATATTCCTCTTTTTAGACCATGTGTTGGATGTCTTCCACACCTTGAGAAGGGGCCTGATTTATTCTGACAAAAATCTTCAACTTGCCAATTCACAAAGTGTGGTGTCATTTGGAGGTGCCTTTCGATGTACTCAGTCTGACTGCTGATTTTCTTCTTGACTTACTTCTCTTGTTCCACACCAACATCGTTGTCACCATTAGAACTTTATTCAAGGCACCATTGAAACATGTTGATTGATTATGAGGTTGATTACATATGGAAAAACCATGTCATATTCATTGTAGCCATGTTATTTTGAACTGATAGCAAGGCTCTAGATGTTGATGAAAACATTAGGATTATAAGGATGAAATGACCTATTAGCAGAGAGGTTTTACTTGGTTCTGATTTGCAGCTTGAGTAGGTGGTTTATTAGGCTAATACAAAGGCCTATTGGGTTGGGATTGAGGCTGGTATGATCTAAAATTTTGAGCTTGTTTCCTCTTAATTGTCATAAACTCATTGCCTAAGTTTTGAAACTGCCTTCATGACTACTTCTTGTAGCACTCATTCTTGAGGCACTATAAGAAGAGGTAGAATTCTTTGGTAGAAGTCCTCTATCATTTTTTTAGGGCTAGGGATGGGAGCTAATGTAGGTGCTTGACTAGTAGCCTGGATTTCCTAATTCTGGATAAAGATGCATAGGTGGCTATAGGGTGCAAGTTTACCGGGCTTGAATCATACAATAATTTTCAACTCTAATAGCAATGTTATAGGCTCCGGGTAAATGTTGTACCTCCCATAGATTGTATCATCATAGCAATATCATAATTAAGAGCTTTTAGAAAGTAGAGAAAAACATCTTCATCTACTGGTCTTACGGAAAGTGGAATCCTATCCCATGTCTCTTTGAAATACCTGAATTTGAAATCAACCATCTGCTCATTTGGTACTCTCTTGATTGTGGTTAATTATCTCTAACAAAGATAAATAATTTTGCCTTTTCCTCAAATTGACCACAAAGAGTTGTGACATAACCGATCCACAATTATTGATCGATACTGCTTCTCAGGCTCCTAAACCATAATAGAGGATTTTCCTTTGAAAGAACAAGCCAATAATTTGACATCCACATCCTGTTATCTCTCAGAAGTGCACCCTTGTTGAGCGATGACAACAGGGGTTCTAAGCTTGCCTTATCTCTCACTTCCGTAGACAATGGAAACACCTCAGGTCTGTGGGTATACCTATTATTGGGGTAAGTCTCTGGTATCAAGACCGGTTCCTTATTGATGTATCCTAAACTATTTTTTTTGGGGTTTTGAGGGTAAAAGATTGTTGTAACTAAATTGAAATGGGGTGATACACCAAATTTATAGAGGGCTTTGACTGAGTACATGCAAATTAAAATTGAGAAAACAAGTTATGGAAGCACGAACCAATGGGTTTATATTTTATCCTAAGGCAAGACACTTGTATGTTGAGGGATAAATCACAACACAGAGCTAACATGCACACTAAGACTGAAAAGAAAGTTTGAAATTTGTAGCAAGGTAAGATTATTAGTCAAGGAATTGACATTCACAAGAATTAATGTAAAGATACACACCACTACAAATAATTAGAAAAAAAAAAAACTGGTTCTCATTCAAGGCAAAAACTGGAAAAAAATATGCTTCAACACTCATGTGTCCAAAACCTCCTCCTTGTGCCTTAATGGTGCACACAATATATAGCAAAAATACGTCACCTAACCCCTCCTAAAAATAGACTACCGTCTATACTCGCCCACACATACTAATTTTACCCCTTTATCATGAATAAATAAAGGAATAAAAATAGACATGCTGATTACAATGAGACATTAATAGCCTTAGTTACACAAATACACTTAGCCAAAGTGTAGTTGACTGCTCTATTTTAAATACAATTGAAATACTTAGGTGAATATTTTTGGCTAATATTAGCCATTTGCTTGCTGTTCAAGTCTTCTCCAATATGGATGTAATTACTTGCTTTACCCTGTAGGAGAATAATTAATTTAAATCTCTGATGTGACATCTGAAAATTCATCCACTTGCAAAGCTAAATTTGTCTTCTTCTCTATTCTGTCCTGTAGTGATCACATGCAAAATAATACTCCTGTGTGAGCAAAATAATTTCCTCCATCTTCAATACTTAGTAAAATAATCTTCCCACTATGGGGACCACCTTTATTCACCATCATGAGTCACTTTTGAATTGGCCATGTCATACATGTTTAGTTTGGATTATGATCCTTTGATTACCAGACCCCCTTTTAGTGATCATTGGTCTCAAATCATTGGATAGTATAATTTTCGGTCCTTTTGATTAGTTTTCCACCCTTTTATCTTGTAGCAATAATATTGTTTTCAAACTTTTTGCAAAGTCATTGCAATGATATATTAATGGGATCTTGTCCCCTTTCCACGATGATCGACCCATCATTTGGTCGGTGGCACTCTAACCTAACTCTAATTCAACCGTGATTAAACTAACAACATGGGGTTTGCATTGTAATTAATTGTTGATCCTAAGTAGTTGATCTTCGTCCTTTGTTTGATCATCACCATTGGATTTTGTACCAGTGAGCCATGGTGAGTTGGCTTTGAATGCGGATAGGGCTTGAGTTTTGCATTGAACTTAGCAATTTGATCATGACCATTGATCCATGTACCATCTCGATCTATAACAGTGGAAACTTAAACTGTGGTGAAGTTTGTAGTTTTTTCTACTATCCGTTTAATATTGATTGTTTGATTGAACTTGGATGAGTTAGGTTACAGAGATAAAACATTTCGAACCAAGCTCATTTTCATTATGAAATTTTTGAAAAAAGGGCGAAGCCCTAGCAAAAGTGGTCCAGGCCACCATGGATGTTCGCTCGAGCTCAATTCTCTTGCATTTTCAAGCTTATGAAGCTCTGTAGATTCAAATACTTGCACATCCCTCTCCATTTTTAGTTCTGTGTAAGTTTTATTCATTGGCGGCCACCATTTCTATGGGTTCGAGCTCGATTCTTTGAGTTTCTCTATAACTTTTATGGCTGCCATTGCTCTGTGAGTTTGAATCCTGGTTGCTCTTATCTAAGAGTTATGGAGGGTTCAAATATTTGTGTTTTTGCATCTTCAGTTTCTTGTGGCAAAAGAATGGTCTTCATTTCTTAGTTCGAGCCCTCTATAACTTTGAGGGTTGCCATGAATGTAAGAAAGGGCGAGATTCATTATCTTCGAACACAAAAATGATTACGTTTTCACTATTTCTGTGACCATGCATATATTGATACTTCCTTTTCTACATCATTTTGTGTTTCCTGGTGACCATGAGTTTGAAAATCACTTTGCAACTCGTTGTTTGATCTAGAAATTTGAGGGTTTGAAAAGTTTTAATTCAATCAGTGAGTTCTTGTTTCTTTCTCTAAAAATCTTTTCAAAATTTTATGGAACAATGGATGGATTGTAAAGAAAATAAAATTTTCTTCCTCTGAAACTATAAATTCTTGAAAAATGTTGTGAGTAGTTTCTTTGAACCCTTGTATTTATAATGGGTGTCATTATTCGTTCTGGGTAGTAGCATTTTCTACTAGTTCTGTGCTTTACTCCCTTGATTGAAATTTTTGTAGAAAACTTACTGGGTTTGAACTGAGCTTCATATGTATGATTCTTCTATATTGTTTCTTGTGAGCTTCTGGGTATTTTTATTTTCATATCCTCTATTTTTGGTCTTTTATGAGCTCTGGCTCAACCCAGATTTGGGTTTACGGATTTGAATTTTGACAGTAGATGTTTTTTGAGACTTAAGTTCTATATCATTCTTGCCCAGAGCTCCCTTTTCTAGTTCAGATATGTAGCATTAGCAGTGAGTTGTGAATACTGTAGAATTCTCAGATTGACATCCTTGTGATTTGAAATCCCTATTTTATCTTTTAGAAATTGATCCTTATTGTTGTTAGTTGTCTCAAATATTTATCATTCACAAGGACTATGTTATTGTTGAATCTTTAAAAATTTGTTTTGTAATTATCTGAAATGAGATTTGCCTTCTGTAGTGCTCGATGCATCTTCTGAAAACTTTGATTCATAAATTCAATTTGGACATCTGTATTCTTACCTCCCAGTACAAATATTTCAATCATTCAAGCTTTAAGAAAAATGTTGCCATTGACTATTGATTAAGTGAAATATCTCAGATCCATTTGAACACTTGAACTTGGCTTCACTGTTTATCATTTAGAGATATTTATTCTTTTATGGCACCTATATTTGATTCAGTTGATGCTTTGATGTGACAAAAAAATTTCTTTAAAGTTTTGTGCAAATTCGTCATGAAAACTATATATCTGAATAATTAGTTATTCTGAGTTGTTTAAATGCCGCTGGAATGAAACAATTTTATGCTCATGTAGACTTTTTAAAATAAACTCATCTCCTTTTTGTAATAATGAGCTGAATGTTATAATTTCTTCATTCCAAAATTTGAAAATATACTCTTCACTGTATCACGATCTTTGTACTTTAAGACTGTACTTTAAGATGTGAGTCTTTAATATTCTTGAATCTTTATCAATGTTATGAGTGGAAATGTCTCAATCATGTGCTTTCAAAGCAATTATTCAGTATGAAAGTTGTACCTTGGTACTATAGCATCTTCTTTGAATTGTACTTTGATTTCACTGTGAATGACCATTTGTTTTATTTTTATGTATCTTCAATGTGAGCTAAAACTCTATCTGTATTTGGACTGAAAGCTTATAATGATGGAATTTTGTACCTCTTCTTTTGATATTTGCATTTAAGTTTTGAGTCCGTATCTCATTGTAAACAAGTTGCACTAGTTTATCAGTAAGATCTTTGAGTAATTGTGTACAGTTCTTTACCATGAATAATTTTCTTTGATGATGAACTTGAAACTTGATATCATTAGAAGTGATGTAGTATCCTTAGTTGGGATGAATGCCTTCTTGATTTCTTTTATAACATTGATGCTAGACTTGTACTTCATTGACTTTTTCTTATTCAATTATGAAAAAAAGATTTTTAAAAACTTCTTCTCAGTTGTCCATTCATGCTTTATGTACAATACTTAATTAGATATGAAATATATACTTAATGATTTTTCCAAGTTATTCAATCAAAATGTACTTTAATAGAACTCTGTACCTTCATTCTTAATTGAGTGATCTAGCTCTGAACACGTGTTCTCTTGTACCTTGATCATTATGAAAGAAACGAATGAATTTTCTTCTATTGCAACTTATACCTGCACACTTAATCAAATAGTTAGAAAATAATTATGCTTTTTAGCCTCTCTTATGCTCCATAGTCTTTCTTTTCTTTCTTTTTCTGATTTGTCACGATTCTAGGAATCATATGTGCTTATGCAAGATACTAATTTTATTTTTGTATCAGTTACTTGATGTATCTATTATCCCAAATTCACCCCTTGAGGTAATTTGGATAACTTGCATAATTTCTTCAGGCTTGAGCAAGTAGAATTGGTTTGAGGCCAAGAAATTGGATTTTTGGGGGTCCCTTTGGCTCTTCTCTAACTTCTCCAAGGAAAAAATCTAAAAATTTAGAAAAAAGGGCTTCATTCAATGTATTGTTGCTTTTTCAATTTTTTTTCCTAGGCTGTGCAGGTTCAATCGGGACAGTCAGGCTCCAAAAAAGTGAAATGGCTGATTTGCAAAGGAATCAGTTAAGTTGGAAAATTTTGTCCCAGGTGGTCTGCAAGACAACCGAGACCCATATAGCTAAAATCAATGCAAGAAGGAGTCAAAAAATGTTGAAGTTTTTGTCCTGTGTGGTCTGCGAGACAGTTGAGACATTGGTACGCGCAGGATGCGAAAAGGTGAAATAGCCAATCACAAAGCAATGCAGGTGGACAGGAAGTCAATGACCCTGATGACCCGGTCAACAATGGGACAGTTGGGGACAGGAAAGCCTTAATCGGGTGATGTAGATAAAAGAGGCCCAAACCATCTGAGTACGCATGGGACATGAGTTCCCTGAAAACCCACAATAGCTGTAATACAAAGGAAACAATGTATTGCGACCTCTGAACTTCAAACGGTCATAACTTTTGACCCAAAGCTCTGATTTTCATGAAATTTTACTTTTCAAAATGAGCATGATGTCCTCTACGCCACAAACATGGATTTTTTATTTTTAATGAGGGTAGGTATATGAAAATAAATGAAACATCTCCAGCTCTGATAAATTAAATGCCCAGTCCTGTTAAATGATAGAAATGCCTCGCAGACCCAAAACCAACTGTCTACACTCATATTGTCATATCTTTTGCATTTCTTAACAAAAATGCACAAAATTGGTACCATTGGAATTGTGGTTCCAAGCCCAATGCAAAAAAATAAAGAAATATGGAATTTGATGAGGATTCCATGGTGATTTTATAGAAAATGTTCCCAGTTCAGAAAAATGATTTTAGTGGTGGTTGGGGGTGCATTCAATGAAGCATGAGCATACATTTCTCACTGCTGCAAGTTATGGGACAATATGGGGGCCCTTTTGCAAGAAAAATACCATCATTTCACTTCATTTACTACCTCTTGCAAGTGGTTGAAGGAGAAATTTTAGGATTTTCATTTCCCTCCCTCCCTCTCTCTCCTCTTAAAATTCTATAAATTGGAGTGTTAGGCTCATTGTAATGGGAGATAGTTTTTTGGGTAGAAAAAATCTGTCAAATTTATTTTGTGAAGCCAATGTGCTACAGGCCCTTATAGTGGACTCCTTGCATGGTGATCCAGAACCTTATTCTGTAATAGATTGAATTGTGCATATTAATGGAAAAGCAATAGATACAAGTTTGTGGATATCTCTTCCCATGCTGTGTTTGTTTGCATTCTTCTTGCCATTTCAATCTCATTGTCTATATATTGTGTCTATTTCATGCTATTTCAAGGATTCATTAGTATTGTGTGTGTATGCAATATTGTTGTGAATGCAGTTGCTAGATTGTGGAGAACTGTTATCACCCCCTCTAGTATGTAATTTGCTTCTATTTTTCACACATTGGAAGACTATTCTCCACACCCTCATTTTCTAGTGTATCACCGCTTTAGTGTAGGCTTTGTTTTCATGCACTCTCTCTCCTTGGTTCCTTGGAAAGATAGATTAGGATTGGATAGTTTTACCTGCATTAGAGTAGATTATGGTAGGTAGTTTAGGAGTAAGAAACAACTTTCTATGGAGGTCTATTTCAAGTAGCAAGTCCCACAACTTGGAGATAGTACCCCATGTTATCCAGTCACACTGTGAGCTCAAACAAACACACTTGTGCAAACTATAGGGTGCTGTGATTAAGAGATAATAGTATCTTATACCTGCTGATTTCAAGAGGTCCACTTGCCTAAAACTAGAAACACATGCATGTAGAATTGAATCCTGAGCTCAAATTTGACAGTTTATTTGTTTTCTTGTTCAGGTACATTGTTGCAATGGAGTGATGCAGAGAAGATGAAGTTGAAATATATGAAGACCAACATAAAACCCAAGGTAATGATGGGTTTCTTCTTTATTCCTTTGCTTCTATTTTTAATACACATGTATCTCTTATTTCAGTAGTTGTAAGTTACATCCCATGACTTGTGTGGTAAACATTGAATTTCCTTGATGAATAAATGATATTATTTCTGTAATTGAGTTTGTGTATTTCCTTTTACTTCTAGCTTTTATGATTTGTAATGATTGTATAATGAATTAAACAACTCAAAAACATACATAATTAACAATTAATCATAGGAAATGATCAAATAGTATCTTATACCTGCTGATTTCAAGAGGTCCACTTGCCTAAAACTAGAAACACATGCATGTAGATTTGAATCCCTGAGCTCAAATTTGACAGTTTAATTTGTTTTCTTGTTCAGGTACATTGTTGCAATGGAGTGATGCAGAGAAGATGAAGCTCAAAATTTGGAGCTGAAATAATGAAGACCAACATAAAAACCCAAGGCAATGATGGGTTTTCTTCTTTATTATCCTTTGCTTCTATTTTTATACACATGTATCTCTTATTTCAGTAGTTTGTAAGTTACATCCCACGACTTGTGTTGGTAAACATTGAATTTCCTTGATGAATAAATGATATTATTTCTGTAATTGAGTTGTGTATTTCCTTTTACTTCTAGCTTTTATGATTTGTAATGATTGTATAATGAATTAAAACAACTCAAAAACATACATAATAACAATTAATCATAGGAAATGATCAAATTGAAAATATTTGCAACTTAAAAATGAACTCTTAGCAATGCAAACAGAAACTACTTTTTTTTGTTTTTGAGTCCAGATTCTCAGGTCTGCCTCTATCTCCGCCTTCCTCAAGGTTGTGCTTTAGTTCTTGGGAGCTTTTGTACATATTTGACGAAATTTATCATGAGATAACAACATATGTGAGATGTTGTATTTAGAAACAACACACATAGCTACATTTTGCCCTTGTTGATTCACTTAATTGAAACACAATTTAACTATAAATTCCCCCTAGCTAGGTTCATTCATCAATGCTTTCCATCGAAAACAAAGTTTTTCGAGTTGCCCATTTTTGCACAAGTGCTAAAATTGTCAACATTTCTAGCGATCTGTGGGAAAAGCTTGCTGTACTAGCTTGTAGACCTAGTATCTTCTCTCTAGTCCATTGGGCATGGAGTCAAAGCATATAACCAAAATCTATGCCCTTTTCTAAAAAACTGGCCCCTTCTGAAAAACAAACTAAAGCTAGGAAAGGATCTGGTAAACCAAATCACATGCACAAATGCACTTATTGAATTGAAAAACATTGCAATGTGCATGAACTGCACTTATTGAAAGGGAAATCCTACTCTAAGTAGACACTGTAGGATTTTCAATAACAGTGTTTAAGAAACATACCATTCACCGGAATGGAGAAGTTCTTCTTCGTTCAGCCTTGAAAGCTGAAATGCATTGTGCTCTTTGCAAGTTGAAATCATGTAAGGACCACTCTAGATTGTATCAAAATTTGTTTGGTTTCCTGGCTTTGCACGATCAACATCCCATTTCAACACAATGTCTCTTTCATTGAAGACTATGAACTTAGATCCTTTTTATCAAATGTTCTCTTGATATGTTTTTGATTTTTTTCCATGTTTAGATGAGCTTGATCTCTTAATTCTTGTAGCTCCATTAATTCTACATAACAAACCTACATTGGTTCATTCTCAAGTAATTCCATTTGATGTAGTAAATATCAATGTGGACAACTCAACTGAGATGGGCATTCTTTCCTCACGTCCATAAACAAGTTTGTATGGTGAATTGCCAATTAATCTTTTAGGAGTCACTTGGTTAGCCCAAAGTGCTGAATTTAACATCAGATACCAAGCTCTTTGGTTGTCCTTGAGTGTTCTTCTGATGATCTTCAAAATATTTTTGTTAGTACTTTCAACTAATCCATTACCTTATGGGTAATAATTAGATGAAGTACTCAAATAAATACCATGTTTGACAACCCAATCTATTACCTTTGCACCAAGAAATGCTAAGGAATTATCTGAAATGATAGTTGTTGGAACACCAAATCTGTAAATTATACCTTCGTAAAATGATAAGATTGAAGTCTCATTAGCTTATTTCAAGGCTACTACTTCAGTCCAATGTGTGAACTAATCTGTGGTAGTCAAGATCCACTTGTGTCCTTGTGATGAAGGTGGATTTATCATGCCAATGAAGTCAAGACCCCACTACATGAAGGATGATCCACTGAAATAGGCTGCAGGGGCAAGCGAAGCTAAACGTTCTTTTCCAACAAAGAATGCACACTTCTTACACTTTTTAATCCATTCAAAGCAATCCTTGAATATGTTGGGCCAACAGTAACCAGCTTTCATAATTTTTAAGGTTATTGTAGTGCATGCTGAAAAAGTGACCTCTTATAGGTCCTTCATGAAACTCAGATAATAATTGTTGCACTCTATCATAATCAATACATCGTAGCAACAAATTCCATTTATATCCCTTTTGAACAACACACCATCAATGAAAACATAAGTACAACTTGTAATATGAAAATATCTTCATTTATTCTTGTCCATACCTTCCGGATAAGTACCGTGCTACAAGTAATTAATCAAATCAGTCATCCATCTTGATCCTTGAACCTCTGGATTGAGTTCTGGTTGCTGATATTTTAGGCTGTAATAAAATTTCTGACTGCTGATATGTGATTTTAGCATGTTGTAATGAATTTTCTAATTCTGCAGCCTTTTGTTTTTCCATATCAACAATTAGATGTTCACACAATCCTTTACCTCGAACTTTTTTTACAACACAAATGTCAACATCATACTCCATAACCTTTGTAATCCAACCTTCTCTCTTCTCATTTAGTTCTTTATTCAACAAGAAAACTTTAACACTTGGATGGGAGACTAAAACATGTATCTTATTATTGGAAAACATGTACTTAAAATTATTTAATCCTCTAACTACAACAAGTACTTATTTTTCAAGAAAAGTGTACCTTATCTCATAGTCATGTAAACTCTTCCCAAAGAAAGCAATTGGACTGCTCAATATTTTCATCATTAACTTGAGTTAATATGGTTGAAATGGTTTCATCTCCTGTAAGTGCATACATCGTGAAATCCTTATCAAAATTTGGATTCACAAGAGTAGGAGCTTGTGAAATAGCTGTCTTGATAGCTTCAAATCCTTTTCTTCCTTCACTGGTCCAAGAGAAAGTTTTATCTTTCTTTAACATGGGTTGTTAATGGCTTGAACCAATGCTACAAAATCTAGGAACAAATCTTCTAACAAAGTTGATTTTTCGAAGAAAAATTTGTAATGATTTCTTATGTGAGGTAAGGATAGCTATGAAATTACTTCAATTCTGAAAGGATCAATAACTAAAACCTTTTCTAGAAACAATATGTCCAAGTAATTTACCTTCGATGTACTAAAAAGATGACTTTTTGGGATTCAATGATATTCCAAACTGCCTACAAAGCTGAAAAGTCTGCCTTAGATGCATAAGATGATCATCAGAATTCTTTGAAAATACAATAACATCATCTAAATAAACCAATATGTATTTATTTAATAGGCTATGAAAATCCATGTCCATTGCATGTTGAAACATTGCACCAACATTAGAAAGTCCAAAAGGCATTCTTTTGTAAGCATAAGTACCCCACTTTGTGGTGAAGGATGTTTTGTATCTGTCTTCTTCACACACAAGAATCTGATTATATCTCGCTATAACCATCTAAAAGGGACAACCTGTCTGAACCTGAAATTGTTCTTAAAATATGATCCATGTTGGGCAGCGGATAATGATATTTTAATGAAGCCTTGTTAAGATCTCTAAAATCCATGCACATAGCCAGATTTCACCATTCTTTTTTCAAACAGAAACAAGATTAACTACCCAACTTGAATGTTTAACTGGAAAGATAATACCCAATTCAATCAGCTTGGATAACTCTTTTCTCATCAAGGGTTCAATCTTAGGATTTACAGCCTTTGTTTCTACCTAACTGGTTTGGAATTTGGCTGCAATTCTATGGTATGACTGAGCTAAATTGGGATCAAATCCTCTCAAATATTGGTATTTCTAAGAAAAACATCTTTGAATTCTTTACATAAATTAATAAAAGACTATTTTTTAGCTAAGGAACATACCTTTCCAATAAATAACTTCTTTTCATCATCAACTAAGATCTCTTCGTAGTTATTTGCGTGAGTCGAGATATTTCCTTTATCATTTCTTAATTGATCATCATAACTGAAAATATATTCTAATGTGACCAGTCCTTGAGGCACCTTGTTTGTCTTCAATTGAACAATCTGGTCACCATATAAGTGCTACAGGTTTTTCTTGATTAACTACAAAAAATTCAACTCTTTTTGCTGCAGAAATCTATAGATTTGCTCATCATCTTTGAAAACTTGCCAGTTTTATTCATTATCAGGAACTGAAGGTCTGATAATCAACTTTATATGTGGCTGCACTTTGTTGTTTTCAATCTGTTCTAGTACTTCAAAACTAGCACCAACTGCTGCAAGACTGTCTGCATGTTTGTTTTCAGCTCTTGGAACAAATTGAATATTAATAGCATCAAAATATCCATTAAGTCTGAAACTCTATGCTTGTAAGATGTTCAGCTAATTCCTTACAAACAGGCCAAGGTGATTTACTTGATTAACCATTAACTATGAATTACAACTAAAGACTTTGTAATAATGCTTATACCTATTTTTATGGCCCAACAAATAAGTCAAAGAATTAATGCTTCATATTCATTACAGTTACAAGTAACAAAAGAATTGTAGACTTAGAGCATCAAAAATACATATTCATTTGTCACTCCTTTAGTAAGCATCAAAATTGCACCTACAGTCCTTTTTTGTTCTTTGCTCAATCGAAATGCTAGCTTCCAATAGTCTTCTGTAGTTTTTTCTTAAGGACAACAAGGGGCCTTGATGCATTTTCTCTCTTTCAAACAATAAGCTAGTTCCAAATAAATCATCTCACCTAATAGCTTGAGATGGTTCCTCTTAACATTGAAGGAGATGGACATCAAGAATGTTCTTCTTGAGTTTTTTCATCTTCATAAATATCCTTAGAATCTCCAGGCTCTCATTGCAAAAGTTGTGTCACTATGACGTCAAAGAAGATATCTTTTGCATTTATGCTACCATTTGAAGCATCAGGTTCCATATAGAATCTAGCCAAATCCTATTGTCTATTAACTATTAGTATCATAGCCTACAATGCTCAAGAATAAAAATGAAAGTATGAGACTATGACAACATATTCTGGGTAGAAAATAATTTAGATTGGGCCGTTTTAAGAGCATGTAGGTTCTCAATGGCATTCTCTGAATTCTTGGAACATTTATCATCTGCAGAGTCCTGAGATTTCTCACTTACATCACCCTCATCACTATTATCCCATCGTCAGAAGCAACCTTGTCCTTACCAGAAATCGTCAAGTAGGATTCCTAATCTTGGTTTTCACCCGAATCTAAAATATCCACTTCCTCAACCGGTTTAGGATCCTCCTATCAACCCTGCTACGTTATGTAAATGACGAAACCATAAAATATAGATAAAAGGATCTGGAAATAATTTAGCCACTGAGTTGCATATTAATAGCATCAAAATAACCCATTAAGTATGAAAATCTATGCTTTAAGATTTCAGCAATGAATTCTTACACACATTAAATTTTTTTACTTGATTAATCACTAACTCTTAATCACAAACACTTGTAGCATGCTGATACCTCTTTTTCTAGCCCATTGTAGGCCATGAATTAATGCTTCATATTCAACTACGTTACAAGTACATGAAAATTACAGACTTAGAGCTGAAAAATACCTTTCATTCGTAGGGTAAGTAAGCATTAAAACTACAGTTTGTCCTTTTTTTTTCTTTGCTCCATCGAAATGAAGCTTTCATAATCCTTTTGCTATTTTGGACAGCAAGGGGATTGGTGTATTTTCTTCATGCAAACAATAAACACCAAATAAACCTTCTTCCACTTCCTTGAAGGGATCATAAGAATGTTCTTATTGAGTTTTTTCATCCATAAATAAATTAAAAACACCATCTAATGCAGAAACATGTGCTGTGATGTCAAAATCAGACTGATCTATGGCTGTATAATTTATACAACATTTGAAGCATGAGGTTCAATATGAAATCTAACCAAAGGCTCTAAATTGACTGTAAATTTAGTTCCATACCTTGTAGTGAAAATAATAATGACCTAATATGAAGAAAGATATCCTCCTATCTTTGTTGTAAAATATCTTGATAAACATAAAGCAAAGTAGGGATGTAAATCTATAATTGTTACATCCTGAAGAATAGAAACATTTGGACAAGCATGTAACGTTACCTCCAAATTTATAATGAAAACAATTGTGTTAGTTGCTATCCCATCTAGCTGCAACACACTTTTCTCTGTAGGTTCATACTACAGGCCTAATTTTTCTGTAATTGCTTTAGGCATTATTGTGCTGCTTACACCACTATCAACCATGTAGTTATGAACTAAATGATTTCCAATTATCAAAGATGGGTAAAAGGGTGGTGGATTTTTAATATCATGAATGCTTCGAATTTTTTTTACCATCCACTTAACCTCTTTCATGCGATCTTGCTCGATTATACCAAGAACCATATCTGCTTTCTGAGCTTCATTTTCTATTGGTTTTGAAGAAATCTGTAACTTAGCAAGCTCATGAGAAGCAGGTAGCTCCTACTGTCATGGAATACTTAAAGTATCCCATAATGAAATATTAATATTATGCTTTTTCATTACCTAAAAATATTGAAAGAAGCAAAAATATTTGAAAAATATTCTACAATTTTAGCATAAGCTTTAGAAAAAACTGACTCTGCTTTAACAACTTTTGAAATATGAGGTATGAATAATCTTCTAGGATCAGGCTACAATTGTTTTTTCTACTCTTTAGGGGCTAAACTGCTTGGTGTTTTTAAAGGAACAACAGAGTTGTTATCTATTTTTTGACTTGTATTTGCTGATTTATCGATAACTGTAGGTAAAATAGGTCTATTTTACTTTTTTTCTTTATCTTGAGCTCTTTCTTGATACCTAGTTGTAACTGCAATAAAAATTTCTTCTCTAAAACTGACTAAATTCTGTTTAGGTGATTTCTAATTTTGAGCATCTTGCTACCCACCCTCCATTTGAGGCATAAATAATGCTTCAGATTGAGGTTGTGCAACAAGGCTTATATTTAAGAATGCATTTGGATAATTAACAACTGAATAAGGCTGATTACAAGGTAAACACCACTCTTCAGAAGCCATGTTGACTGGAACAAGAGCGCTAGATGAACTAGGAGCTTTAGTATCAAATTGCCTTTGCTGATAATGCTACCTATAATTTTGTTTTTTCTGATACGATTGCCTATTTTACTGATTTTGTTGATATGAAGCTTGGTAAGGCCTGCTAGACTGAGCTAGTTTATTCTCAATTGATGCTAATTTATTTCCCATAGTCTACAAGGCCTTAAATAAATCATCTGATGAAGTTGTAACAACAAGCTCTATTATGGTAATAGGTTGTGGTATAGGTTCCAAATCTGACATAAGAGGCATAGAAGGTCTTGGGGCTAATTTTCCAGGTTGAATAAGGCTATTTTTCAGCCCTAATAACAATATCATAAGCTACTGGGAACATAGTTCCTCCCATAGACTATATCATGTCTGAAATATCACTATTTAAAGCTCTAAGATAGTATAAAAATGCATGATCAGCTTGAGGCTTAACACTGGCTGGAATTCTTTCCCAAGTTCTAGCAAATATGATATTAAAACTAGCCATAAATTCATGAGGATATCTCTTGATTGTAGACAATTTTTCTATGAGAGATAAATGATCATAATTGTCTTGAAAT
Source organism: Taxus chinensis (assembly GCA_019776745.2). Lineage (NCBI taxonomy): Eukaryota > Viridiplantae > Streptophyta > Pinopsida > Cupressales > Taxaceae > Taxus > Taxus chinensis. The sequence continues at coordinate 700,203,948 of CM034148.1, forward strand.
TGCTTAAAGTTGATCTCCTAATTCATCCCAAGTTGTTATGATCCCTATTGGTAAAGTTATGTACCATTGCAAAGCTTCTCCTTTAAATGATACAGCTAAGAGTCTCAAGGCTACATCTTCATGAGTTACATTATGGACTGCACAAAGGGTTGCAATTTCTTTAATATGCTCAGTAGGGGTAATCTGATTTTCACCAGTAAATGAAGGTAAAATTTTAAGGAAGACAACAAGTATATCATGATAGACTGAAATTACTAAAGGGTTTCCATTAGTAAAGGTCACAAAATTTCTAGGTGGTGGTGGTGGTTGTTGCATGATTACTAGGATTTGAACAACAAGATTAACACATGGTGAAGGAAGGGGAGGAGGGTTGTCAAAATTAGGCCTATTGTAAGGTAAGGTATTGCCAATTCTTCTTCTTCTTGCAGAATTTAAAGGTAATGAAATAAAATTAGTAGGAAGTCCTCTTACCGATGATCTTGTAGTCACTTTAGGCATGGAACATGCTACAAAACTGGTTTGAAATCATCCTTTTGGAGTCACCAAATAATTTATTTTGATTTTCAATGGATTTTACAGATTTTTTCTTCCAAAAGTGATTTTCTTTGGCTGTAAATTGTTATAATCTGATTGCAGATCTGATCTGTGTCCCACCGGGCATGCCAAAAACTGTTATCTCTCAGAAGTGCACCCTTGTTGAGAGATGACATTATGGGTTCTAAGCTTTTCCTTATCTCTCACTTCTATAGATACAATGGAAACACCTCAGGTCTGTGGGTATACCTATTGTTGAGGTGAGTCTCAGTATCAAGGCCAGTTCCTTATTGATGTATCCTAAACTATTTTTTTGGGGTTTTGAGGGTAAAAAAAAGCTGTAACTAAATTGAAATGGGGTGATACACCAAATTTATTGAAGGGCTTTGACTGAGTACATGCACAATAAAATTGAGAAAATAAGTTGCATGGATGCACGAACCAATGGTTTTCAGTTTAATCCTAAGGCAAAACACTTTGTATTGAGGGATAAATCACAACAACACACAAGCTAACATGCACACTAAGACTAAAAGAAAGTACCAGATTTGCAGCAAGGTAAGATAATTAATCAGGGAATTAACATTCACAAGAATTAATAGAAAGATACACACCACTGTAAATAATTGGAAAGACAATAATTGGTTCTCATTCAAGGCAAAAACTAGCAAAAATATTCTTCAGCACTCATGTGTCCAAAAATTCCTCCTTGTGCCTTACTAGTGCACAACAATATATAGCAAAAATACTTCACCTAACCCCTCCTAAAAATAGACTACAGTCTGTACTCGCCCATGCATGCTAATTTTACCCCTTTATCATGAATAAATAAAGGAATAAAAATAGACATGCTGATTACAATGAGGCATTAATAGTCTTAGTTACAAAAATACATTTAGTCAAAGTGTAGTTGACTGCTCTATTTTTTAATACAATTAAAATACTTGGGTGAATAGTTTTGGCTAATATCAACCACTTGCTTGCTATGTCAAGTCTTCTCCAATATGCATGTAATTACTTGCTTTGTCCTGTAGGAGAATAATTAATTTAAATCTCTGATGTGACATTTGAAAATTCATCCACTTGCAAAGGTAAATTTGTCTTCTTCTCTATTTTGTCCTATAGTGAATCACATGCAAAATAATACTCTTGTGTATGAGAAAAATAATTTCCTCCATCTTAATACTTAGCAAAATAATCTTCCCACTATGGGGACCACCTTTATTCACCATCATGAGTCACTTTTGACTTTGTCATGTCAAATATGTTTATTTTGGATTATGATACTTTGATTACTAGACCCCCTATTTCATGAATACATTGGTCTCAAATCATTGCATAATATAATTTTTGGTCCTTTTGATTAGTTTTCCACTTTTGGATTTGATTCTATAGGAATAATATTGGCACATATATCAAATTTTTTGCAAAGTCATTGCAATGAAATATTAATGGGATCTTGTCCCCTTTCCATAAATGATCGACCCTTCATTTGATCGGTGGCACTTTAACCTAACTCAATGATTCAACCGTGATTAGAAAATGACAACATTATTTGCATTGGAATTAGTTGTTGATCCTAAGTACATTGATCTTTGTCCTTAATTTGATCAGGAAACCATTACCCCCTTTTGTCACCTTTGACCCTCATGGTGAGTTGGCTTTGAATGTGGCTAGGGCTTGAGTTTTATGTTGCCACTTAGTAATTTGAATATGGCCATTGATCTGTGTACCATCTTGTGATCTCTAACCATCTAGGGACTTAAACTGTGGTGAAGTTTGTATATTTGGTCTACTATTCGTTTGATCTTGATTGTTCGATCAAACTTGGATGAGTTAGGTTACCAGGGTTGATAAAACATTTCGAACCAAGCTTATTTTCATTGTGAAAGTTTGGAAAAAAGGGTGAAGCCCTATCAAAAGTGGTCCATGCCACGTTATCATGGATGTTCGTTGAGCTTGATTATTTGGCATTTTCAAGCTTATGAAGCTTTAAAGATTCAAATACTTGCATATCCCTCTCCATTTTTAGTTCTGTGTAAGTTTTATTCAGTTGGCGTCTGCCATTTCTATGGGTTCAAGCTTAATTCTTTGAGTTTCTCTATAACTTTTATGACCGCCATCATTTGTGAGTTTGAATTTCTTGTTTCACTCTTATCTAACCTAGTTCTGGACTGTATTTTCAGATATTTGATGTTTTCACATCTTTGCGTTTTCTTGTGGAAAAATAAAGGTCACCATTCTTGGTATTGATTTTCTGCAACTTTGAGGGTTGTCGTGAATGTTGGAAAGGGTGAGATTCTTTATCTTCAAACACAAAAATTATTTCATTTTCACTGTTTTGTGACCATGCATTTACTGATACTTCATTTTCTACATCATTTTTGTGTTTCCTGGTGACCTTGAGTTTGAAAATCATTTCGTGACTCATTTTCTGATTTGCAACTTTGATGGTTTGAAAAAGTTTCAATTCAATCAGTGAGTTCTTGTTTCTTTCTTAAAAATATTTTCAAAATTTTATGGAACTGTGGATGGATTGTAAAGAAAATAATTATTCTTCCTCTAAAACTGTAAATTGTTGAAAAATGTTGTGAGTATTTTATCTAAACCCCTTTATTTATAATGGGTGTCATTATTGTTTTGGGTAGTAGCATTTTCTACTAGTTCTGTGATTTACTCCCTTGATTGAAAATTTTATAGAAAACTTATTGGGTTCAAACTAAGATTCATCTATATCGTTTCTTGTGATTTTGCTTATAAGTATTTTACTTTTCATATCTTGATGTTTGGGTATTTGTCTCTTATGAGATCTGGATCAACCCAGATTTGGGTTTACGACTTTGAATTTTGACAGTAGCACTTATTTGAGACTTGAGTTCTATATCGTTCTTACCTAGAGCTCCCATTTTTCCAGTCTAGATTTGTAGTATTAGCAATGAGTTGTAATACTGTATAATTCTCAGATTGACATGTCTTGTGATTTGAACTCCCTGTTTTATCATTTAGACATTGATCCTTATCATTGTTAGTTGTCTCAAAGATTTATCGTTCACAAGAACTATGCCATTGTTGAATCTTTGAAACTTTATTTTGTACTTGACTGAAAATGAGCTTTGCCTTATGTAGTGCTCGATGTATCTTCTAAAAAATTTTATTTGTAAAGGAAATTTGGACATCTATATTCTTACCTCCTAGTACACATATTTCAATCATTCAAGATTTAAGAAAAATGTTGCCATTGATTGTTGATTGAGTGAAATATCTCTTAGATCCATTTGAACACTTGAACTTGGCTTCACTCTTTATCATTTAGAGATATTTATTACTTTTATGGTACCTATATTTGATTCAGTTGATGCTTGGATGTACTCTAAAATCATTTTTACTTTAAAGTAATGTGTGCAAAATTATTCATGAAAATTATAGATCTGAATAATAACTATTCTGAGTTGTTTAAATACTATTGGAATGAAACAATTTTGTGCTCATGTAGACTTCTTTAACTGAACTCATCTCCTTTTTGCAATGAATGAGTTGAAGGTAATATGTAACTTCATTCTCTATCATACTTTCTTGATAGTACCAAAATTTGAAAATATACTCTGCATTATATCATGATCTTTGTACTTTAAGACTGTACTTTGAGATGTAAGTCTTTAATATTCTTGAATCTGTATCAATGTTCTGAGTTGAAATGTATAAATCATGTGCTTTCAAAGCAATTATTTAGTATGAAAGTTTTACCTTGGTATTGTAGCATCTTCTTTGACTTGTCACTTTGATTTCATTATGAATGTCCATTTATTTTATTTTTATGTACCTTTCAATATGAGCTGTAAACTCTATCTATGTCTTGACTGAAAGCTTATAATGATGGCATTCTATACCTCTTCTTTTGATATTTGCATTTAATTTTTGAATCTGTATCTCATTGTTAAAAATTTACACTAATTTTATCAGTAAGATATTTGAAGAACTGTGTACAATTCTTTACCATGAATAATTTTCTTTGATGATGAACTTGAAACTTGCTTTCATTAGAAGTGATGTAGTATCCTCAGTTGGGATGAATGCCTTCTTTATTTCTTCTGTAACATTAATGCTAGACTTGTACTTCATTCACTTATTGAATTCAATTCTAAAAACAATCTTTTTAAAAACTTCTTCTCAGCTAGTCCATTCATGCTTTATGTACTGTACTTGATTAGAGATGAAATCTTATACTTGATGATTTTTGAAAGTTATTCAATCAGAATGAACTTTTATTGAACTCTACACCTTCATTCTTAATTGAGTGATAGCTCTGAACACTTGCAATCTTGTACCTAATAGTATCATTTTGAAAGGCACGACTTGAATTTTCTTCTGCTGTAACTTGTACCTGCACACTTAAGAAAATAGTTAGAAAATAATTAGGATTTTTAGCCTCTCTTATGCTCCATAATGACTTTCTTTCTCTTTCTTTTTATGATCTTTCATGATTCTCATGAATCATATGAGCTTTTGATAAGATATTAATTTTCATTTCTGTATCAGTTACTTGATGTACCTTATACCTTTTGATCTCAAGAGGTTCATTTTCCTGAAACTAGATAACACAGGGCATGCAGATTAAAATCCTGAGCTCTTAAATTTGACGGTTTATCTTTTTTCCCTTTCAGCTACATTGCTAGTAATGGAGTGATGTAGAGAAGATGAAGCTCAAAAGTTAGAACTGAAACAATGAATACCAATAGAAAACCCAAGGCAATGATGAGTTCCTTATTCTATACTCTTTTGCTTCTAAGTTTCATATACGCATGTATCCATTTATTTTGATAATTGTAAGTTACATCCCACGGATTGTGTGGGAAACATTGAATTTCCTTGATGAATAAATGATATTATTTCTATAATTGAGTTGTGTACTTCCTTTAACTTTCAAATTTTATGATTTGTAATGTTTTTACAATGAATTAAACAACTCAAAAACATACATAGTAACAATTAATCATAGGAAATAATCAAATTGAAAATACTTGCAACTTAAAAATGAACTCTCAACAATGCAAACAACAACTACGTTTTCCATTTTTGAGTCCAACTTCTCAGGGCTGTCTCTATAGCTACCTTCCTCAAGGTCATGCTTTAGTTCTTCAAAGATTTTGTACATCTTTGATGAAGGTGATCATGAGATATCAACATATGTGAGATGTTGTATTCAACAAAAACACACATAACTACATTTTCCCTTATTGATTCACTTAATTGAAACAAAATTTAACTGCAAATTCCCCCTTAGCTAGGTTCATTCATCAATTCCTTCCATCGAAAACAAAGTTTCAAGGTGCCCATTTTTGCAAAAGTGAAAAAATTGTCAACACATCCATTTCATTAACTTCATGTATAGCACAGACATTTGCAATGTCTTGAATGTGATCAATCAGAGTCATATGGTTATCCCTAGTAATATATGGAATGTTCTTCAATGCTGCAACTGGGATTGGGTTTTGTGCCTGGAGAGCAAGTGGACAGCTGCCAGTGAAATTCACAAAAGGGTTATGTTGTGGTGGTGGTTGTTGGTGAGCCATTCCAATTGGTCTGAGAAATCTAGTTGATTGAATGAAAGGTCTACGAGGTGGAGGTGTTGATAATGTTATATTTGGTGGAAATGGAGACCTTTGAGCTCTTCTTCCGCTTCTTCCTCTTCCTGGAGATAGCCATAAGTATTCAAAAAAACCTTCTTTTTTAGTTCTTTACCTTGTTTGAATCCTTATTATAAATTTGACAAGCTTGGGCTGTTAATACCAGTGAATCCTCCCCTTTTGGAGTTTCCAGATGTACAATTTCAAAACCTCTTATAGATTGGAAATTATAACAAGAGCACGCCAATCTTGTTGCAATAAAATGAAGACTTCTTTATGTCCCACTGGGCATGCCAAAACTATTATCACCAAATCATAACACCCTCTATTTTCTTAGCATGATAGTGTGTTAAGGTAAGCAGTGTGACTGGGTAACATGGGTGTTATCTCCAAGTTGTGGGACTTGCTACTTGAGATAGACCTCCAGAGAAGGCTGGTTCCTCTTCCTAATCTAGTGCAAACTAACTCTGATGAAGGAAAAATACTGACTACTCCTAATCTACCACTTCCAAGGGGCCACAAATATATAAAGAGCATGAAAGTAAAAGAAATCTACACTACTGAGGTGATGCACCAAAATAAGGGTGTGAGAACAACTCTCCAATGTGTGAAAATGGAAGCAAAATACAAATTAGAAAGGGTGATAATAGTTCTCCATAATCTAACAACAACATTCACAACACCATTTCTAAAGAAACACTACAACAATGAACCTTGCAAGAGCATAAGATCGATACAATACACTTGCAAATGAAATGAAGAGGCAAGAATAATGCAATAAACACATACAAGGGAAGGAACATCAAAAAATTTGCATCTATTGCTTCATTGGTATGCACATACATGTAAGGAGTCCAGTATGAAGGACTGCAACACATTAGATTCACAAAACCAAAATGACAGAGTTTTGCTACAAGAATTATCCCCCCTTTACAATGAGACAACACCCTAATTTATAGAATCTTAGAAAAGAAAGAAAGAAGGGTGCAATCCCCGAAATTTAATTTCCAGCCAATTGTAAGTCATGATAAATGAGTGTAGTTGGTGATTTTTGACTTATAAAAGCAATCTTAAGGTGTCCCATAACCTTCAGTAGTGGAAAAATGATATCCCATGCTCATTTAATGCCCCTCCAACCACCTAGAGCCTCTATTTAGAAATGGGTTCCTTTCTTGCAAAATTTGCTTCCAAAAATATAGCAATTTATGGATTTCTTAATTATTATGTGAAGGTATTAGATCACTATTCCAATGAGACCAATTTTGTGAAAATATGTTGAGAAACGCTCAAGATATGAGCTTTTGAGTGCAGATGGCTATTTTGGTGTGCACAGGCTTGCTTGATTATTACGGGACTGTGAATTAAATTTTACTTACTGGAAATGACATTTGAAATATTTCCTCTCCTCCTCCAATGTTTTTGTATGATTAAAATGGTTTTGAATTTAAATTACTTGGGGCTCACCATCAATATTTATACATTACATTGGGGTTAGTGTTTTAAAATGTTATATTTTATACCTACTCAGCTATCTCGACCGAGCTGAATCTCCTCTTACCCACCTCACGGGATCCTCCTTTTGCTTAAGGAAATGAGCACCCAACATGTTAACACACCGCTGACTTACCTTTATGCGACTCGGTGCCACATTTGCATTTCCCACCGAACCATCGCCATGTGTTAGGCTCGTAACATCCATGTGGCTCGCCTAACTCTTCACCTACCACTGAGCCACCATACTTTCCAGTTCAGCCTCTCTCATTGTATCATGAGACACATTGAATCAAAATTACCACTTTGTATTGTGGCTCCATGATCTCTTTGACGAACCTATCTCTTCGCGACCCAGGCCGCTCGTGCCATCCTGACCCGCATTGTCTGTAACACGGGCCTCTAACCCCCCTTTGCACCCACATGTCCTTCTCCACTCTGCATTGACTGGGTCGTTCAGGATGTTGACTCCCTTCCATCCCTGAATAACTCCCTGCAACATTTTTGGCCTTTTGGTGCACGTAAGGCCCAAACTTGTTTGGGCCACTCAGGGCATATTTTCCCACTTCGTTTGCAAAACCTTGGGCCCTCAACACTCCCCGTGTCCACATAAGAGAAATTGGGCTTTGCGAGCCCATGTGTCCTCATCTCGCTTGGGCCGTTTGGGTCATTTGTCTCTACATTTTCCATACTACTCTCGCCGAGTTCACCAACCCTGCTTTAGTGTCAATTCCCACTAAATATTTGTTTCACCGTAGCTCGGTTGCGAGCTTCCAAGTTTAGCTCGACTTCCCTCATCAAGTTCTAAGCAGGCCATTCCCATTGCACTGCACTTGAGCCTAAAATATGGCTCAGTCACACCTGAAACAACTCGCCCACCCTCATTCAATGGTTCATCTCGACATGACATCACTGAGTCATGTTTGAATCATTCCCATGAGCTAGGAATTGTATTTTACCTTCTTATTCCACCATGATTGATATTTAACCCAGCTCGATGGCATTCGTGCATGGTCAACTAGTCTTGACATGGAGTAGCTCAATGGATTGGTGCAACTCACCCTTTATAATATAACATTCATTCTTGCAATGTAGTGATAGCTTGTCATGGTTTTAGAATAGCTCAACTTGGTTATACTAGGAGCTTGATGCATAATGCAGATAGCTCGGTCATACCACAACAACCTGATGATCTTGAAAATCAACTTGCCCAAACCTTGTTGGCTCAATTCCCATGACCTTGCAGTGGTTCAATGAATTAAATGGTCCAATTTGATGGGTAGAGTTTAGTCTTTCTTAAACAATGGCTCGATCTGAACATAGCCAGCTCACCCCTTAAAATATGCAACTTGATCTATAAGGAGTAGCTCACTTCATTGTTCCTTGAAGTGGCTCGGTTTAATTGTGTATAGCTTGATGTACCATATAATCAGCTCGATGAGCCAAGAAATAACTCAGTTGTGATCTAAGCATGGCACGATTGCACCAAAACACAATTTTTTATTCTTCCAACCCTCTTGGAGGCTAATGTATTCTTCAATACTGGGGAAGCTAAGGATCAATGCTAGAGAGTATCTTAAAGCCATAATGCTATATTTTTCCATCTTTTTGCATGTGGGACCTCTGTTACGTTGTCCCTTGTCTTATTAAAATTTTAAACTTTATGACGACCAAGAAGAGGAAAAATTCATCTTGTAAGTCTCAACTTTCCCAATGATTCAGATACTGCCATGAATACTAAAACCCACATGTGAGCTTCGAATGGATATGAGAATTTCCCAGTGCATGCCTACTATGTTGTCCAATTTTACCTGGGGGTAAAATTGGATAACAATTTGGTGACTCACGGTTCCATTTTCCTGCTAAATGGGATGACTAGTGTCCTGAAGCTATCCATTGGGCATGGAGTCTATATGGTCATTATGAACTAGTTCAACACTTGAAAATATGAACCATGAGGTGTTGAAACACTGTTGTTTGGATTTTGGAACCGCCTCTCGCTGCTTGCACTCTCAACTTTCATAAGAAAAACTTGAAGTTAAAATTTTGTGAGAGTGGAAAGTTGTTGAAACCTAGGACTTTCATTAGTTCCTCTCTACAACCTAGATATTTTAGTATAAAGTACACAAAACTAATGATGTTTGACATATGTTGCATTCTGCGGAGCTTTAAACAAGGCGTTCTTTAGGTTAAGACATCATGGAACTCTATTAAATATTGATTTCCTTTCTTCCTATGAATGTTCCACTTTGAACCACTTCCTGGGATACTATTGAAGGCTGCAAATAATATTATCAAACCTTGGAGGTATGCACGGTGGCTAATATTTGCTGCACCTTGACTACTTGGAGGTCGAGCAAAGAATTAAAGACTGCCATCTGTTACAATATCAAGGCAATCACAAGACCGATTTCTTGACTCAGCGAAGGGCATGAGAAACTCAACTGCTAACTTGAAGAAGCAAAAGAATGGAAAATTTGAAATCTGCCTCTTGTTTTGATTTTAGTTTCTCTGTATTTGAGTTCTCTTCAAGATAGTAACTGTTACTTGCCACTTTGAGTTTCTTTACTGTAATTTCCCTTCAGAAACATGATGGAATGTATATAAAGCATACACTAGAAGCAATATAACATGTGCATTGACACTTAGGGAAATGAAACCTATTTTACCAACAATAACAATGTGCAAAAGCACTTGGAGGAATAAAAATTCCTATACTAATATGTACAAGGCTGAGAAATATTCCTTCTAGTAGCAATGTTTGAGGTAGATTCCATTGACTGGAATATGTAGTTCTTCACCATCTAACTTAGCCAGTCAGAAGGAATTTCTTTTCTTGAACTCCATGATCATGTATGGACTTGAAGGCATTGAGTTTCTTGTGACATCCTAAGTGATGTCCCATGTTTACCACTAGCTGTTACGATGTTCTCTTTATACGAGTTTGCGTATTTGGCTAGTTTCTATTACATTATGTCATTCTTTTTTGTCACCTAACAATTTTTGCTAGCTTTCTACCCATTAATTTTCACATGTCATGGTTGTTATCATGCACATACCTTATTCCCCATGCAAGATTTATTCCTCAAATATGCACATCAGCTTTAGGTTCCCTCACTTGGGATGTGTTAGATTTGATCCATCTCACGCACCCCAAATGAGAGGGTGCAATCATCAAGTGATTATTTCACCCTCTCAACAGTCTAGAAACCAAATATAAAGTTGGTATCGAATAATTTTTGATCAAATAGGATCTAAGAATATGGTTCAGAATTATAGATGAACCAAAAACAACAAAGGGCTAAAGCACACAAATTAAACAAGAATGGTGGGTGTTAGTGTCCCACCAAGGTGTTTTTTTCCTGCGGGAAAAAATAAACATTTGACAGTTGAAATAGGTTTTCAATAACATTTTTACACGGAATCCAATACCAAATATTTAACTCCAATTTACTATTCAGAACAAAGGAATGAAATCAGTGGCATGTTTCATACTTTGGATAGGGAACTAATTAATCTTCTTTCTCGGTTCACATTTTTCCTACCAATATTAAATTTAGAGTGGAACCTAGGGCATATGTAGAGATAACACCATGCCTAGAATAAAGTGTCATCTATGGCTAGTTTCTATCAGGTTTGTGACCATCTGCAATGGCACTTATCCATGGGGAAACATTAATGAGTGGAGGGAAAAGCCAAAATCTGTCCCAACACTCTTCCTTTGGTGACATGACGCCTAAATCCTTAGAGTATTCAAATCAATTTGGTAATTGATCAATCTTGAATCCTCCAACAATCTCCAAGGAAACCAACACACATGGACATTCTATACTTTATCTCTCAACATCCAGGTGCACTCTATCCTTGATTCACTTATTTTTCATACACATTTCTATTCTAATTTCTCTACTCTAAAGTGTAATTTCATATATCATGAGCATTGACTACACTTTTCTTCTTTTGCAAGTCTGTTCTTATCCCAAAAAAAGAAAACAAAAATGGAACAAGGAGTAATCTCAAGAAAAAAATGCTTAGAAAAAGGATATATTCATTTACAAATACAAGTGTATTTTTAATTATGTGCACAAGTCGCCCCTGAGGTTCTTATCCCCTTTTAGGTTCTAGGGTACATATCATACAATTTTCATTCAGCGTGCTATTGGTTACAATCTTATTTGAATCTCTGTAAGGTATGATCTTCCTATCCAATTTATATTATTTAATTTTCATTCACCATCATAAAGTGGGGGAAAACGTAGACATGAAATTATGCACTTAGTAATATTACATTACGCCTCTAATATGTCATTATATGCATGATACCTAAACAATAAAACTAAACATTAATAATGATTGTTTTTCTATACATTGAAATTACTTTATCTTTATATTCTTTCATCCTTTACGTTTTTGGAATTATCCCTTTTCTTTTAGACATCACACAACATGTTACCCAACTCAGTATTTCCTATTTTAGCTTTAAATATCTCCAGACATTAGCTTATATAGTAAGGGAGAAAAGTGCCTAGGTGCTACTGTTCCATTTGGGAACTCCCATCCTTTCCCCCTACCTTCTTATGTTTAAAAGGACACATCACTTGCTTATCTTTTACAAGTTTGTATTGATCACTTTGGGTCAGATTTTAGACTTGTTAATGATGAAATTAAAACAAAGTAATCATATCTATATACATGAACTAATAGCTATTTTAAAGGGTAATACAAGGAAATTTGGGGGTTACTACTTTATATCTACTACTTGGAAGAAAGGATCACTTGAGGATTGCATTATTCACTCCATAAGAAGAGAAAACTCTAAATTCCATCACAAAAATTATCTTGGGGAAAAATAGTTTTATCCCACTATCTTGGTGTGATTGGCACAAGGGAAGCCTAGATTCAAGGGACACAATTATATCGCACACACACAAAAACTACATTGAGTCTTAAATGTAGTGTAACACTTGGTGAAAATCACATTGGGGTGGCTGCTAAGGTCAATCTAACTTAAGCATATGAATATTTTATTTCATTTAATGTACACTTAAGTCTTATGCGGGTAGCTAGGGATTGTTTTAAAGATAAACGTGCGATAATAAAACCCTATACTGAAGTGGATGAAACACAACGAAGTAAAGGCAACATGATCAGACCCTGAAGGAAACGAATCTGCACTCACTACAAGGAAACTTGCACCCAATACAGACATGTTAGTGCATGGGATGATACTTTCCCCTTTTGGGTGCTATTATCCAACATATCTGTAGATCATTGTCCTCTAGACAAAGCACATATAGCTCAAATCTAGCCCGTTCCATCATTATTACAGACTAGATCCGATACAGACAACGATTTATCAACTAAGTCACTCTCATCCTCTTATTACTTGTACTTGTTTTACATTACATGTTATATCTTGTATGTTTATGATATTATTTGATTTATCTTAGTCCTTTGATTAATATTTAATTTAATTTAAATTACTACCATATTTAAGTACAAAATGATTGGGGGTTTCATTAATTATTACCTTTTAGCATTGCGTAACTTGAGCATTGTTTCACTACAGGGTATAAAGGTCTGGTCCTTCTTCTCCTTCGGCTATATTGTTTTCACTTTGAAATGCACCCTTGGAGAATCCTGTCATAAATATCCTTTTAATTGACAAAATAGAAACACTCCTAGGTTGTGGGTGACCTATATGTTGGAGTGAGTCTCCAGAGAGGGCTGATTCGCCATAGTGTAATCACCTAAACTATTTCTATCTCTTAAGGCTAACTCTACTCTTCAAAAATCAACAAGGAAAAGGGAGAAGGAAGGAAAGAAAAAACTAAAAAAAGATGGTGATACACTAGAATGTTTTGAGGATTTCAAACTTATTTGGATCATAAAAATGAAACACTGGAGCCACACACACCATACACTAACCACAATTGGCTGTATCAAATAAAAAGTGATTCATATAAGGGTTTGGAATGAGTTTTCACAATATAAGATGGGGATGCTACATTAACAAAGTACAAAAGAAGGTTATTACTCCATATTTTAATATTCTTGAGCATATAAAGCAAACCAAAGTTAGTATGTCAATATGGTATACTTTGTCTCTTCTCAAACAAAAATATATTTTGTAAGAAGCCTTTACAAACCTCAATATTTCTAGCCAACCATCCAAAGAACCATATATGCTTGTGCTCACAAATACACATAATCCAAAAGAATTTCAAGATTTTTTTTTTCAAGCCACCTCACTTCTATATTTCATTGATAATAGGTCAGAATATAGTTCACAACTATATGATTGATTCCAGAACCTATAGCTCAGTTATACCTAATCAAGTTGTTGAAAAAATTGGTCTAAATTATGAGCTTCTTTACAAAGGAGTAGTTTAGTTTGATGAGACACCAATAGACACTCATGGGAGTAATTAGAGGATTGAATTTAACCTTGCATGCATGCCCCAAATTCTCCATTCCCCAAGATGTTTTTATCATTGATCTTCCTCATCTTTTTTCCTTGTGATTTTCTAGAGATTACACAACCAAAATTGGAGGTTAATTATCATAAGAATAGTTTCACATGTTATTTAGGAGGAGGTATGACACCAAGGTTACCATAAATTATGAACCAATCTAAAAAAATCACATAGAGCCTTTTTTTCTAGTGTCATTAACTCAAATTGCACAATTATTGATATAGAAGACCAACCAGTTGACCAAGAGCCAACCACACTTCTTAAGGTAATTCCTAATTTATTGCTTAATGAATGGGATACTCAAAATCGTGATACTGATCCACATTTCTATGTTGAAGAATTATATCTTGGAACATATTTTTTGCATGAGGAAAATGCTATTATTCCTAATCTTGTCAAAACATATCAGATTGAAGAAGGTTTGTGAAAATTACATTTTTATTGATCAAGAAGAAAAAATGGAGTAGGTGGAGGGGTTATGCTGATTTCCCCTACAAATTTAAGGTATTTATGAGCTTTGAGGTTTCAGTTTACTAGCACTAACAATAAAACAAAGTATGAAGCTCTTGTGCATGGTCTTTAGTGGGCAAGAAGGAAAGGAGAAAAAATAATTGAAAGTTTTTGGTGATAATGAAATAGTGGTTAATCAAACTATAAGACAAGATGAAACTAAGAAAAAATGGTTGAGATCCTACAAAAATAGGGTATGATATTTAATTAAATATTTTGATGCTTTCAATATTCAATCTATTACTAGAGAAAAGAACAAACATGTGGATAAGCTAGCTACCATTGGTGCTCAAGTTGATATCCCAGGTCATATCAAGAAAGAGAATGATCAAAAAATTGTTCTAGATAGTGGTAAGGAATTTTATCCCATATAACAATGTCAATTGGCAAGTATATGAATTAGATCAAAAAATTGTCAATTTCTTGCAAGAAGAAGCCTTAGTTTTCAATCAAAAATTAGGAAAGATTGCAACAACAATATGATGATTAGATTATCTAGCTAAAATCTAACAAGATTCCTCAAGTATTGGTTACTATTGAATCTATCTTTAACACATATGACCAAGTCATAAGTGATAATTACAATACGATGATCAAATAAGAGGATTACAAAGCAATCAACATTGGAAATGACAAATCTCTAAAATTGGGAAAGGTATGTAATAACGATGAACATCTTTCTTTTGTTCAACTTGCTCAAGAATTTAATGATGTTTTTGCATGGATTTATGGTGATTTAATTGTTTTTAACTTGGATTTATCTCAACACACAATATAATTGGATTCTAAAACAAAACAAAGGTTTACTAAAAATAAAGACCTATGAATCCTAAGATTGAATCACTAATGAAACAAGAGTTGGACAACTTAATTAAGGTTAACATTATTTTTTCTTGTCAAATACTCATCATGGATAGAAAATTTATTCCCCTACAAAAGAAGAATGGAGAAATACAGTTGTGTGTATATTTCAACGATCTTAGCAGAGATTCCTTAAAAGATCATTACCCACTTCCATCAATGGAACAATTTTTTCAAAGGGTAAGTAGTTCAGAATGTTTCTCATTACTTGATGGCTATTTTGGTTACAATCATAATTTGTTCTAGGAACTAGATTAGTTTAAGACAACATTAACCACAAAAATGGGGCATGTATGCATATAAAAAAATTCTATTTGGATTGTCAAACGCAGGGGATACCTTTCAACAAACAATGGACTTAACATTCCATGGATTAATCAATAATTTTATTCTTGTTTATTTAGAGAACATAAGCATGTTTTTAAATCTTGTTGTAGATCACATGATTTATCTCATGTACGTTTTTGAGAGGTGCAGGTAATTTGGCATTTCATTAAATCCAAAGAAGAGTGTATTTTTCAGTTCACGAGGATAAATTACTTGGTCATATTGTATCCAAAATGGTTCTCACAATTGTTCTAGAGTGAGTATGTGAAATCTTATCCTTGTCTTTACCTAATAAAAAAAAAAGCATTGTAAAGTTTATTGGGAAGAATTATCTTTATTAGAGGATTTATTCCAACCTTTACAAATCTTGTAAAGCCACTAACATCAGTTCTCATGAAGAACATGGTTTTCATTTATAAAATAGAGGGAAAGAATGAATTTAAAGAAATAAAACATGCCATCTCACAAGATCAAACATTTACAAACCCAAATTTTAATAGAGATTCCATCTTATATGATTTTGGAGAAATTGATACAATCTCAACTATGTTGGTACAACAAAATCATGAAAAATTGGAGCAACCAATTTCTTTCTTTAGTCAAGGATTACATGATTATGAGGTGAAGTATTCTTTGGTTGAGAAATAAGTTATTTTAGTTATTAGAAGCCTCAATAAGTTAAGACATTTGCTTCTCTAACAATAATATTCATCTAATGGTTTCCCATCCAAGTGTCAAAGAGTTCTTTCAAAACAAAGATTAGAATGAGAAAAGAGCATGCTGGATCACAAAAGTGATGGAATATGATGTTGATATTAAGGTCACCAAGTTGGTTAGAGGAAGAGGATTATGTGAATAGTTAGCTTTAGATTTGCATGGTGATAAAGATAATATTTTAGTGCTTCAAGATGACCTAAACACAAATATTCCTCCATTTCTTCAAATTTGGACTCAAGATATAATCCATTTTTCTATAGACTGGATAATGCCCACAAGGTTTGGATAAGGAAAAAATAAGGTATTTTAGATTACACTCCATTCCTTATGTTCTTGTTGATTTCACATTGTTTAAAAAATACATAAATGGAGTTCTTCTAAGATGCATAGATTCAGATTATAATGAACATGTTTTGGAAGAATTCCATAATGGTTCATCTTGTGGGCCACTTTACACCAAGATTTATAACCTTTAAGATTATGAGAGATAGTTTTTATTGGCCAAAAATCGTTCAAATGTGCTCATGCATGAGTAAGGTAGTGTGCCAAGTGTGCCATTTTTGTAGAAAAATAAAAGTTAATTGCTCTTCCTCTTCAACCTATTCAGGTAAATCAACCTTTCATGTAATAGGGATTATATTTTATTGGTTTGATTAATCCACCTTCTAGTGTAGGGTCATAAAAGGATTCTCATAGCTACAACTACTTCACAAGATGGAAAAAAGCGGTGGCTTTAAAAGAAGCAAACGAGACTTTAGTTTTAGACTTTTATGAAAGCTTAGTCACAAGATTTGGTGTTCCTACAATATTCATCTCAGATAATGATTTGGATTTCCTTGGAACCAAAATTTGCACATGGGTAGTCAAAATTGGAATTCATATTTTAATCTCATCCAAATACTATCATCAAGGAAATGGTTTGGTTGAATCAAAAAACAAAAATATTCTTAAGATCATCAAAAGAACTATGGCAGAAAATAAAAGATCATGGCATACACAATTGAAATCAACCTTATGGGCTAATAGGATTTGTTAGGAAATAAGGGATAAAATATGTGGAATAATCCCTCATAGAATCGTAACAGTAGAAACTAATATGTAGAAAATATTATATATCTCAAATAAAAGTGTAGAATAAAATAACAAAACACAAAGAGACAGTATTTAACATGGTTCACCCAATTTAGGCTACGTCCACCAAGAATCACTTGCTCAAATTTTATTACAAGCCACCGCTCTCTCAATACAATACCCAAATCTATTTGGAGCTATGCTCAACAAACTCTACAGAATTCATACCCGAATTCAAAACACATATGCAATGTTACTATGTTACTACCATATGCATAAAACCATATAAGTAGACAACAACTTAAGTAGTTTTACAAAACTGTGGGTATCAAAACCATGGGCAAAAACCATCCCATAAACCTATGGGTCAAAATCTCGCCCATATGACAAAACATGTGTTTCCCAGTATATCAAGCACGTTTTAAGGCCAAAAATTTTTTTCTCCGGGGTTGCGCCCCTAAACCCCTGCTTCCAGGTGCTACCATCCCTAGAACTCCACTCGGGGCTTGACCCAACCCCAAACCCTGGTGAGATACTATGAAAAGTGTACAGTACTCTTAGTGTACAGTCTTCAACACTTTCACACATGAAAACATGCTCCACAACCTAACAATCTCCCACTTGGAGACTAGTTTTCCTTTGAGCAAGCTTCTCAACGCTTCACTAGTTTCTGTGAAGACCAAACAAAGATGAACATAGCTTCAATTTTTCCCTTGTGACCACCTTGGTCATCATGTCTACAGGATTCTGACTAGTATGAATCTTCTCCAGCTTTAACTTCTCTTCCTCCAAAGTTGTCTTGATGAAATGGTACCTTAACTATATATGCTTCGTCCTAGAGTGGAAAATAGAGTTCTTAGCTAGGTGTATAGCACTCTGACTATCACTATGTAGCTTTCCTTCCTCCTTATTATGCCCCAACTCCTCAAGAAATTGTTGTAACCAAATCATTTCTTTTCTTGCCTCATGGCAGCAACATACTCAGCCTCTATGGTTGACAAAGCCACCAGCTTCTGTAGTCATGAAATCCAGCTTATTATTGTCCCACCTACAGTGTAAACATAACCTATTGTGCTCCTATGCTTTCTACATCTCCAGCCATATCTGAATCTACATAACCACACAAAGTGGTGTTTGATCCACTGTAGCAAAAAACTGTCCCCATGGTCCCTCTTAAATACCGAAGGATCCACTTTACTGTCTGCCAGTGATCTCTACCTGGATCACTCATAAATCTACTCACCACTCCCACTGCATGGGAAATATTAGGCCTAGTGCACACCATGGCATACATCAAACTTCCAACCACTGATGAGTAAGGTACCTTGGACATCTGGTTTCTCTCTTGCTCTATCTTGGGACACTGCTCCTTTGATAACTTGAAATGGCCTGCCAAAGGAGTCCTAACCGGTTTAGCATCCTGCATATTAAACCTCTCCAAGACTTTCTTAATGTACTCTTCCTGAGATAAAGTCAGCTTCCATTCCTTCCTATCCTGAGATATCCTCATACCAAGGATTTGTTTGGCTGCCCCCAAATCCTTCATAGCAAAGGATTCACTTAGCTGCTTCTTGAGTACTTTTATTTCCTACATGTTTTTACCCACAACCAACATGTCATCCACATACAGACAAAGGATAATATAACTTCCATCCTCAAATTTATTTGTATACATGACAATGGTCAGAATGACATCTAATATAACCTTGCTCCATCATGAAGCTATCAAATTTCTTATACCATTGACGTGGAGCTTGTTTCAAGCCATACAAGCTCTTCTTCAGTTTGCACACCATCTCCTCTTTACCTTTGACCTCATAGCCCTCTGAGTTGTTGCATATATAGTTCCTCCTCCAAATCACCATGGAGAAATGCAGTCTTTACATCAAGATATTCTAAGTGAAAGTCTTCTATTGCAACTATTCCTAGAACAGTTCTAATAGAAGTCATTTTTACTACAGGAGAAAAAATCTCATCAAAATCTATACCTTTTTTCTGTGCAAACCCCTTGACCACCAATCGGGCCTTGTATCTTTTCTTTCCTCCTTATTCCTCTTTGACTCTAAACACCCACTTGTTCTATAATTCTCTTTTTCCTTTAGGTAGCTTCACCAAATCCCATTTCTAGTTCTCCATGAGAGCCTGATGCTCCTCATCCATGGCTTACTCCCACTTCTTCCTGGCATCTACCTGCATTTCTTCATCAAAGCTCTTTGGCTCTCCACTATCAGTGAGTAATAAATAATAAAGAGAAGGAGAAAAACATTCAGGTTCTCTTCTTACCCTAGAAGACCTCCTCAATATAGGAGTTTGGGGTTCCTGAATTGATTCATGTGTCACTTTCCCATCTAGAAGATCCTCTACTGTTGCATATTCTTTCTTGGATTCTTCCCTATTTTCCTACAACTGTTTCTTATACATGACTTTCTCATTAAAGACCACATCCCTAGATCAAATGATTTTCTTGTCCTTAATACTCCAACATTTATATCCAAAGTCATCACCACCATAACCAATGAAAGTACATTTTTCTAATTTAGCCTCTAGCTTGGTCCTATCATCCTTGTCTATATGAAAAACCACCTCACATCCAAAGACTCTAAGAAATGAATAATCAACTTTCTTACCATACCAAGCCTCCTCAGGTATGCCTCCATCCAAGGCACTTGAGGGTCCTCTATTTATCAAGTACATAACTGTGCTCACCGCTTCTACCCAAAAAGAAAGAGGTAGTCTGCATGTAACCTCATGCTCCTAGCACGTTCCATTATTGTTTTGTTAATCCTTTTTGACACCCCATTCTACTGGAGTTCCTGGAACTATCTTTTTCCTTTAGATTCCATTCTTAGAACAATAATCATCAAATTCATTACTACAATACTCCCCTCCATTATCTGACCTGAGACACTTTAGCTTAAGACCTGTTTCATTCTCTACCAAGGCTTTCCATTTAACAAAAGTGTCAAATACATCAGATTTGTTTCTAATACAATAAACCAAAATTTTCTTGTTGCATCATCAATAAAAGTAACATAATAACTTGAACCCCCAAGAGATGATACCTGAGTTGGCCCCCACACATTAGAATGCACCATCTCTAACTTACTCTCTTTCTTTGTAGGTCCAACCTTGAGAAACCTTACTCACTTTTGTTTCCCATTTATGCAATCCTCACAGAACTCCAAACCTATTTCTGTATATCCGAGAAAATCCTTCTTTATGATCTCCATGCCCTTATGGCTCATATGACCAAGCCTATAGTGCCACAATGTTGTATCTACTTCTGAAGCCACAAGATTACAAACATTAGTACTATAAGTGGTTAAATACAAGGTTCCAACCTTCTTACCTCTTGCCACCACAAGAGCACCCTTGGTAACCTTCCAAGAGTCCACTATAAATATCATAGTACAACCATCACTTCCCAACTAGCCTACCGATATCAAATTTTATCTTAATGTAGGCACATGTCTGACATCCTTCAATAGCCAAGTATTCCCATTCTACATCTTAACCTGAATGTAACCTTTTCCAACTATACTGCAAGGCTCATCATCACCAAGAAAAACATGCCCAAAATCTCCTTGAACATAATCAACAAAATAATGCCTATGTGGAGTAGCATGGAAAGAAGCCCCCGAATCTAAAACCCAAGATTCAGTAATATTGTGCAAAGAAATAATCAAAGCATCATGACATACATTACCCATTGCCACATTTTCCTCCTTGTTTTCTTCCTGTTGTTTCTTCTTGTCCCGAAGTTCCCAACAGTCCTTCTTTGCATGCCCGGACTTTCCACAGTGCCAACATACTATCTTACTTTAGGATTTTGACCTTTCCCGATCCTTTGATTTTCCATGGCTTCCTCTATTCTTATATCTCCCTCTAGTTTCCACTGTCAAAGCATTCCCTGAAGTAAAAGATTCCCCAGAGATTTTTCTTTGCATTTCCTTGCTTAGAATCACCCCTACAACATCCTCAAACTTTAACTTTGAGTTAGCTGGAACCGAGTTGCTTACCGCCATTACCAGGCTATTCCAACTCTTAGGTAAAGAGCACAGAACTAATAAAGCCCTAACTTCTTCATCAAATTCTATTTTAACTGAAGCTAGCATATTTACAACTGTATTAAAATCATTTAAATGATCTGCTACTAAACCATTCTCAGACATCTTCATATTAAACAAGTTTTTCATTAAAAATATCTTATTTGAGGCAGAGGGTTTTTCATAAAACTTCCCTAATGCATCCATTAGTTCTTTTGTAGTCTTTTCCTTTGAAACATTAAATAATACCAAAGATGCAAGACACAGCTAGATTGTCCCAAGTGCCTTCCTATCTAGCAAATCCCATTCCGCATCTGTCATGCTCGAGGGTTTGTTCACCTTCTTAGACAACGGAATATAAAGATCCTTCTGATAAAGGTAATCTTCCATCTACATCTTCCAAAGACTGAAATTCTACCCATTGAATTTATCAACCCTAGATCTTCCATCATCTGCCATAGCTCCCACTCAAGATAAAAATTTCCCTATGATTCAACACTTCAGCAAACCAAACCAGGCTTTGATACCAATTATTAGGAAATAAGGGATAAAATATGTGGAATAATCCCTCACAGAATCACAACAGTAGAAACTAATATGCAGAAAATATTATAGATCTCAAATAAAAGTGTAGAATAAAATAACATAACACAAAGAGACAATATTTAACGTGGTTCACCCAATTTGGGCTACATCCACCAAGAATCACTTGCTCAGATTTTATTACAAGCCACTTGCTCTCTCAATACAATACCCAGATCTATTTGGAGCTATGCTCAACAAACTCTACAGAATTCACACCCGAATTCAAAACACATCTGCAATGTTACTATGTTACTACCATATGCATAAAACCATATAAGTAGACAACTACTTAAGTAGTTTTACAAAAACATGGGTATCAAAACCATGGGAAAAAACCGTCCAATAAACCTATGGGACAAAAATCTCGCCCATATGAGAAAAACACATTTTCCAGACATGAAAAGTGTATAATACTCTTAGTATACAGTCTTTAACACTTTCACACATGAAAACAGGGTCCAAAACCTAATAGGATTACCCCTAAAATATCAATTAACACTTATCATTTCATTTTTGTCTATGTTAGGGAGGTTAAGCTTCCTATTTCCAATGAGTTACCAACTCTATACCTAATTAAACAAATGGAGATGATGGAAGAAGATTCGATGGAAATCAGATTTGCAAAGTTAATGGAGTTAGAAGAAATACAAAAATAAGCAATGACAACAATGGAAATTCACAAAACATAGGTCAAAAGGTATTTTGATAAGAAATCAACAGTAAGAACATTCAGAAAAGGAAACATTATGCTTAAATGAGATGAAGAAATAACTAAGCCCGAAAGACACACCAAATTTGACAGTTTTTGGAGTGGACTGTATTTGATCACAGATTGTAAACAAAACAATTCTTTTCATCTCTCCAAGCTGAATGATGACAAGCTGCCTATCCTAGTTAATGGGATCTACCTGAAAATCTTCTATTGAGGATATGTTTCACCTTTATTGTTTGAGTGTTGTGTTTATTCTCAAAGTGATTATGCACAATGTTGTTTATAGTTTCCTTTTTGTGTGCTTCGTGTACTTTGTTGGCGTGTTTGTGTCGTGTTTACTTTTATCTAAGTGCTTCTAGCACAATATTTTCATTTCTGGAAGGTTTTTGATAGTGCTCTTATAGATCCATGAATAACACCGGTTACTTCATAGCTCTAAGCCCGAGAAAATTTAATGGAAAAATTAGATAGTTGGAGTAGTTTTAGTCTCATTCTAGGCTCCATAGATCAACTCAACCAAATCTAGATCGGTTATAAGTATGGGAAATGCTTCGTATGACTTAGATGTGAAAAATTACAGGTTTTTCATCAATTTTTGAAGTTTTAGGCTCGACTCCATGCCCAATAGATTGCATAAAGGCTACTCAGAAAATTTAGCAGATAAATTATCCCCTAGAGGTTACTAAAACTATTATCTAAATCCCCCCTTTTGTAAATTTAAATTACTCATTGTTTAAATAGACTTAGCCATTTTAAAAAAGGAAAAGATATTCAAACGATCGACACATTTTTAGTGTTTTAAACATCCAAAAGAGCCCGCTAATGGTCTACCACTTAAATTTTGAAAATACCGATGATGTTCCAATGGCCATAAAATATAAGGCCGCGAAGGGACATGTGTCACCATTTTTACATTCCTCATTTCAAAGGATTCAAACAGACATGAAAACAATAGGGTAAACTGAATTAAATTAACTGTCGGGTTTGGAGCAGTATGAGGTAAAGGTTTGAAAAATCAATAGGACACATGACATGATCTCAATGATTAATCAAAAGGAAACACGACATTTTTTGGGATTCCTCATAGCATTTGAGCCTCACAAACGTCAAATTCATGGAATCATTGCGAATGGATAAAGGCGTCGGGTCTGAACAATAGTGCACCATGGTTGATAAGGTAAACAATACACGACGGGGTTTAAGGAAGCCACGTGGTGGAGATCGAGCATACAAGGGGAGGAAACATGTCAATATTCTAATGAGTTTCAAAGAGATGACACCCCACAGTTTAAAAACCTGCAGAATTAACCAAATTTCAAAGAGTGTCAGGTTTGCGGAGGTTTAATATAAGTTTGTAGAAAAGTCCACAACAAATGGAAAGTGAACGCGTAAGCCAAAATAAAATAGGTAGCAGAGAAAAAATATAAAAGGGTAGACATGTAGACATCTGAGGGAAAAATCAGAGGCCACCATGTGTCGATTTCCTGTGGTTCCTAAGCTTTAAAACTTTAAATGACCATATCTTCCTCAAACTACTCCAAATTACACAAAAATCAGTATCATTGGAAAGGTCTTGATGAGTACTTCATGTTGAAATTATCATATTAAAAAATTGATGAAAGTTTCTAGGTGAAAATTACAAAAAATAGTCCAGGCATTGAAAAGCACATACGGTCACTCAACACTACCTTTTCAACCTCCTTCATCTGTAATCAACTAAGTGTATCCATTTTGTTATCTTTTAGCAATAATCTATATCTTTTATCTTGAAAATTTATAATAATGGTATATTTTGATTCAACCATTAATTTTTATTAATTAATTTGAATGTACTAATTTTTACTAACCCTTATCCCTTAGATAAATAATGACACATTAGCCTAACACCCTCTCATTTATTTATTTTAAGGCTGAATAAGTAAGCGAATTTTATTCCACAATTCATTAAAATAATAAGTGAAACCATGAATTGTGGAATAATGTCTAATACTAAGGCATCATGAATCCATTGTAGGAAGAAGAAATATGTCATAAACTAGGATACTAATAAGTATAATTTTTTATAATCATATGACTTAGCCCACTAGTGTTTGTATTATCAGGGTACTCGTTGAGGAGAATGAAGAGGGAATGTGTTTTAACTATTTTACACCTGACACATAAAATAATTAAAGGTTAATTGATATTTTATCTACCAATGAATTCTAGTCCTAATTAGACTTAAATTATGCTAGATAACAGAAATAGATAATCTAATCAATCAAAAATAGAAAATGGTACGAGTGTGTGAGTAATGCATCAATCTAACTTGATTATGTTGTTTTAAGTATTTTATACCTAAGCATCAAATAATTAAGAACACAATATGTTTTTCATAATATAAATTTAAGCATTCCTATTTTGATCCAAAATACAATAAATGATAAATAAAGAAAATAAAAAATAGTAGAAGGTATAAAACAAGGTGTGAAAGAAGAATATGCTATGTTTTTACCATTTGGATGTACGTATAGTGATTGCATAAGCTAGAAATGAGCTCAAAAGAAACTTGTCAATATAGATTGAAATATGGATCTTTAAAAATATGTTTGGAATAGTCTCATGGAACTTATATTCTTTTCTTTTTAAAAGGGTCTTCTGGTTTGTTTTATATTGCAAATCATCCTCCTTGGAAAATTTCATAAATGAAGTTTTATGAGGGTTATGAAATTGACATGCAACACTTTAATTTACCTAAAAAAAATTCTACAACTAATTGACCTAAACAAAATTTTCTAGGTTCACCTTCATATTAGCTTTTGGATCATGGATCAATGTATTTATACTATGATGTGATAGTACACAATTAATTTTTTTAGTCCAAAACCTAACCAAATTAGAAAAACAAAGCCCCATAAAATTCCCTAAGATCAATTAGGTTGGAATAAACTCAACATACCCCAATCCTTATAAGTAGCTTCCTAGTACTTATGAATGTAAAATGAGGTGAGGGTATATACAGGATACCATTACCTACGGGAGATGGTGTCATCCATGAAAAAATATAACACCGACACAATCTCCCATGCGTGATTATGTCGGCCAAGGATGTAAAATGAAGTAACTCATCATGAAAAGATAAAAGTAATGTGTCATAGGTCATGAAAGAGGATGGAAAAGGTGCAAAATGGTGGAATACAAGCAAGAAGTCATGAATGTGAGATGCATGAGACCTAGGAGGAAAAGGATAACTAATGTAAAGAAAACTAAGGATGTGATAAAATATCAACAATCTCTTTGTGTACTATCTCTAACCCATAATGGTTATGTGAATAACCATCCCCCATTCCTGATAGGCCCCGTAAGGCACCCACTCAGGAAATAGATGCATCAATGACCTTTATCTACACAAGGAAATTGTTAGTAACATGTATGAATGATGAAAAGTTAAAAATTAGGTATATACAACACCCACACACACACCCACTAAAGAGAGATATGTGCATGCATATGTGCATGCATGCACACACACACGCACGTGCGCAATAATGCACACACACATACACATATGTGCACACATGCATCTATACAAAAAAGAACACACACACACACACACATATGCACACATGCACACACACAAATAGTTACCTACAAACACATGCATGTAAATGTGACAAGGACTTATTTATAAGGTTTTATAACTTAGATATGATTGTTATTATCAAGGGCTTAAAATTTTAAGTCATCCAACTCTTCTTGATTACTCACATGCCTCTTCTTATTTTTTTGGAAAAAGGGTAAAGTGGGGGTTTTGGAAGGACCCACAACCGTTTACAATGGCCCCAAAGGCTATATATAAAAATGAAGTAGAAAAGTGAAGAAGCCCAAAGGAAAAGTGAACAAAGGACCAAGAAGGCGCAAAAAAAAGAAGAAGAGAAGTAAAGGAAAACTAGAAGAAGACGAGAGGAACAACTGTTGAACACTAGTAGTAGTAAACTGTAGCCTTAGAGAAGAAGAAGAATAACCAACAGAACAACTACCAATAGAAGAAGTAGAGAGAAGAAAGAAGAAGAGGGGGATGCAGCCATAAAATGCTACAAGAACAAAAAGGAGAAGTATAAAAACAATGAGAGAAGGAAAGAGTCAATGGTTAGTGCCTACCCTTCTTTCCTTTCTTTGACTGCACTAAATGTCATTGCTCTTGCGAAAGATTTGCTGAAATAAGTGGATTATACTCTATCAAGTATAAGGGTGAAGATATCTCAAGAGGATAGGCACCTTCCCTATTTGAGTCAGAGTGATCAGATTCATTGGGTATTATAGGTGCCAGAGAAGGTCCTTCCAAAGTGGGAGCAATAACCATTGGCTGCCCACCCTCATTGGGAGGGGATGAGTCCAGAGGAGCTAAAGCTGTAGCTGAATGGGTGGAAGTTGAAGAAACTGGAACATCATCAGGAAAAGTGGCTGTAATTGAAGGATATGTTTCAGTAGCTGTATGAGTTTCAATGTTAGCATAGTCTTCTTCATCTAAATCTAGCAGACTCCAATGCTTGGGAATGGAATCATTTTTCTAAGGAGCCTGAGTTTTCTTCTGAGGGAAAGCGACATGGAGGTGACCCAACGCCCTACAATTTCTACACCTAAAAGTTATATTTTCATAATCAATAATATGAGAATAGATTTTATCTCCCGTCTTGAGAGTCATCTGATATGATAAACCCTTGTTAAGATCCACTTCCCCGTAAATCGTAGCATAAGTTAGCAGGCCGCTCTGCATTCGCTGTCTATCTATTTTGACGAAACACCCAACTAGATTTCCAATTTCCTTTAATGCAAAGGAAAATTGAAGTGGAAGATTGGGCAGTCATACCCAAAATGGAACCCTCATGATGGAAAGGGTGTTCAGGTTGAAGTATGGAAACCATGGAATAGTGAAGAGTCCTGCCGAACCCCAGAACCAAGGGCGCTCCTCACTAGATTTCTGATAATCCTTGAGGTAATTGAAAAGAACTATGAAGAAGCCTTGTGCACAAAAGAAAATTTTACAATTTTCTATAAATGGGGTATGGATCCAATGAATTACTATGTTAGACGAAGGCCAAATGCTGTTAAATCTGCATATCAAGGTCTATGTTTTTTATTTCTTACAACAGATCCAAATATTCTTCATCTTGTATATCCAGGGTCAGGACTTCAAAGGATTAATCAACAATGGAAGCGGGGGGGCAGGAGGAGATACATGCCTCTTCTTCTTATTCTTAAATCCTTAATGGAATTATAAACAACTCAACTAAATTTCCAAGTTTACTTCTCCTTTAAAACATATTTAGAATTGATTTAAGACCTCAAATCTAGATTCTTGTTGATTGCAGTAAAAGTGAAACCATCAATATGGAAGAAACATGGTTTTAAAATATGGATTGGGACTGTCACTCTCTTAACACTTAACCCTCCAAGAAAATTATACACATAATCCAATGATGATCCTTCTTAGTTCTTAATGTGTTCAATATACAATAACCTATATCACTAATTTCCTCTTCACAGTTGCAAGAAAAATAATTATAATTCTAACCAGATTTTTGGTTTGAAATGGAAGAATTAAGGGTTTTAAAGGATCCTTATCGCTATCTTTATACCCATATACTTGAATTCACTCCTCTATTGGTCTTCATATTGGACATGTTGTTCCTATGATTGTTTTCATGTGATTTAGACCCTAAATCAAGGTTTAGACTTATACATAGCAGAGTAACAAGTATATTAAAAAAATAAAATCTTATAGGTCTATGTAAGACCTAAAATCCTTCGTCCTTATTGATATGATCTTTTAAGCTATACCCTATTATTCTCAAAGACCATTGAATCGGTAGAACATAAGGAATAACTATCTAGTTAACCAAGTCTATAACAATATTTAACATGACTGAGATAGATATTTGAGTCTACACATATATATGGGTTTATTCTCAACATCTGTCACACTTCTAATCATACATTACTCACTTACCATGCAATGTGGACATTCATATGCTTAGGAAAAACATACAAACTTAATATAGACCTCTATATTTTCTAGGCATGGATGTATGAAAACATGGACTGCAGATTTGTTTTCCTAGGTATATACAAGCACTTCTAATTGGGTCTTACTAAGTTCATAATTTATTTCATACATTATTGAAACCCCCCAATTAACTCCAAACATATTTTTATATTAGGAACCCTAAAGATAACCCCATACATGCTACCATGCACAAAGAACACACAGTTTACACACTTAATAAAATAGTCATAGAAATAAGAAGATATTATTGAATCAAGAATTGAATTCATCTTTATAAAAACTTTCATAGTTTAATTTCACTCACCAATATCTCTACAAAACACAAACTATTCTATACTATATTTCCCCTTATCTTTCAGGACTATATACACACAAATTAGAAAATATATTCTAATTTTCCCCTCCAGGTACTCCTTTAACATTTATAGCTATGCTATAGAATCTCATCCTTGTTCAATTCGAATGAGTGAATGAAAGATGATCCCATACTCTTACTTAAGCTCAGTTAGAGAGATAACCTCCTCTTGGGATCCTCAACTAATGTGGTAACCAAATTGAGTTCAAAATGTAGTTACAAGGTGCATAAGGTCACACACATTGCTGAATTATGCCATTAGGTTTCTTCTATAATTCCATGAAATATAATGACTAATCCAATAGAGGAAAACCAAGAGAATCACTTATTAACAAGCTAAGAATTAAAAATTCCAAATATGAAGTTTTTGCGCAAAAATATTTTTGAACAATTTTGAGGGCTTTAGGAGAAAGTAAATTGAAAGGAAACATGCCATATTTTTCAAAATGAAAACCTAGGCCTTAATAAAGAAGAAATTACAAATTTTTTCAATGAATGCTCTTTTGATGCTCTTACATCATACTTATAATGTAGAAATGATTCATGAGCTCCTGCTCATGAGATGTAGCCTTAAATTACTTCCTTTTTTCTTATTTTCCAATACATTTCAACCTTATTCTTATCTTATACTAATCCATTCCATGGATGTAATTCCATCATGCTTTTGATCATTTAAATCATGATATAAAAAAATTCTTGCATTACCTGAGTAGACATGTTCTTCCTTGTTCAACTTATTTTGATTTTTTTGATTCTAAGAGTATATTCTCTTATTTATCCTATATGACTGTATTAGTCACCTCATACTCATTTTTTTAGATAATTTTTACTTGGATTTATTGTAAAACTTTTCCTCTCCACTCAACCATTGCCACATGTTTTTTCAGTTTTAAATAGTTCCTAAGAGGTTTACATAGCTCTGCTGGGTTTCTCTTAGCATATTGTTCTTTCCCATGACTTAACTAGATTGTTGAATGCTTTAAAAAACATGGTCTTGAATTTGTTTCTATTTCCTTTCACTATCTTCTTGGGATTTCATTTCCTTTACCTTATCCATTATCAAAGCATACAACTTTCCAAATAATTATCTCTTTAATTCAAGATTGTACTAGTCCTCCTAATGTAAGTATTCCTTTTTAGTCATCACCATCACTCTAGAATGACTTTCAATGTTTTCATTGCTTTCTTTAAATGGAGTTCAAATATGTTTATGGCTATCTTTCTCTAAGGTATATGTATTAGATATCCCATAATGCATAGTTCTTATTTCATATTCCTAAGGTCTTCTAATCAACATATGAAAAACATATATAGGAATAATAGCACAAAGAACTTCATCTTTATAGATACCAATCTGAAACGTTCTCTGAGGCATGCTAAAGTTTCCATATGAAAATTTTAGTAAAGTTATATGAAATATTTTATTCAATCTTCACAAAAAAACCTCTTGTAAAGAGATTGATATAGACAGATTCACCCCACTTTTGTATGCACTAAAAATATATCCATACTCACAGTTATATACTTGTGAAATATAATTGTTTAGTGAATTGACGCCGTCCTTCTGCTAGCTTCAAATCCTTATCATTTTATATAATGGTGAAATATACTATAAATAATTATTAATTGAATTCATACCATTTTTTTTGTAATTGTAAACTCACACAAAAAGGAAGGAAGTTAATGAGCTAATAAGAGGCTAGCTTCTGCATTACACACTACAACTTAAGATTCTTCCATAAGATGGAAGGATTTCTCTTCAAAAGTGTGGAGATATTTATACAAGAAGTGTTGATTATAATCTATTTAATAGCTTTCTCTGTCCATAACAATCATAATTATTGAAGAGAGCTTCCTGGAAAATCTATGACATGATAGAAAGAAAAATGGGCATCTCAAATCACACTTTGTGATCCATCATTATATTTTTTTGGTGAGAATATTGAAACATGAACTAACTGTACTGATTACTAAACCCTAACTAAATCTAGGTTATGAATTGATATTTTTGCCCTATAAATATGTTATACGTCCCATACTGTAGAACTATAAATTTCTTTATTGTGTCGAAACATTTATTGATAAACTACTTAGAAGCCACTGAAGCTTTTAGCTCTGTCAACAAACTTGATTTACTTGTTAAAGCTCAAATCATGGGATAAAACCTTATAATAACTTCTTTGCAGTTTAGCTCAAAGAAAGTATCATTTATATAAGATTATTTATCTACGAAAATAAAGGATCTAAATTTTCTGTAGTATAGTGTAATCATTCATACATGCATGTTGTTATAAAGATCGAAGGTTTTGACACAATGTAGACACTAAAATTAGGTCACACTCCCCTTTGGTCCCTTGACAAATAAATACCTTTATAACATTCACCTAGCCATGGCCCACTTCACCCCACTAATATTAATATTAATTTAATTACATTAATTCATTACCCTCACAATATTTATTATTTAAATATCTTAATTGGGATAATTTCCACATACACCTCACCTAGACACCTCATCAAGCCAACTTACCCTATGACCTATTCTTAGTAGGTTGCCATAACTAACTGAGACTTATCCAAACCCTAAAAATCAATTCCTACATTCCCTCTAACCACATTCCCATATTCTTACAAGAAGCTTCCAGTCTAATCCGCGAGTTAACGACACGAGATTCCAAAAAATCAAGAGGATCTCCCTAGTTTAGTAAAACCTAGGAAATCCCACCTTGACCGACACCGGTTACCCCTAACCATCACCGGTTAAGTTGGAACCACCGTTGGTCACCTTTTAACTCCCAAAACAACCTTATTTTTGAGGTTGGAAAACATAAATACATCCTTGAGAGATATCACATCTTTGGAGAACGAATTTAAGAGAGAACACACATGTAAGGAAGGAAATCAAGCATTTTCTCTTGCATAAACATCCAACACTCACCCCAGCAAGGATTTGATCCAACCAAGCAAAAAGGAATGCACATGTAGTATATGTAGAAGCTTTCTTACGATTGATAATCCTCTGTAGCCTTCAACCTCTTACCAACACCTTCATTCCTCACTCACAGACATCCAGAACCAGGTTCCAAGTAAGTAGAACATTGTGCTCCTTTGGTTCATTGGTTTCATCATTATACTATCATCCTTTATTTCCCTAGCCACCCACTGACCTCCTTTAATACTCACCCCTCCACATAACCATTAAAACCCCCCCAAACTCCATCCAAACAACCTAATTCCTTGTTCCGGTCAACCAAGTTCTTTGTGCAATCACAAGGGAGATCCAAAGCATTCCTAGTTTTCCACAGTAACTGGCACCGGTTCTCCCCCACCGGCGTCAGTCACCCTTAACTAGAATTGGTCTCTTTATTACCAATACAACCCAGAACAGTGACTTATCCACCTATTCCCACATCACCCTTATTCACCTGTGATTTTCCTGAGACCTCTGTCAGACCCGTAGAGAACTAGAACCAACTACTAGACCTTCAGATTGTATTTTAACCTAGCTTGTTAGATTAGATATTTCTTATTGTGTTTTTAATGAGATACCTAAATCATTTCAATTAAAATAGGATTTACTTCATTACCCGCATTAAATTGTTTTAAACAGTGGACTGATAGCCGTCTAGGAAGTATCATACTTCCCGGATCTAGCACACATTAGGCAGTTCACTACACATGTTGTTTAACTCTTTTTAGTGGTCTTGATTTTTATTACAGGTAGTTCCTCCTAGCCAAAAGGAAGCTCTCACGATTAGTTGTGGATTTAGAATTCATACACGCGCAAAAACCAACATTCCAATAGGTATTCCTCCTACACCCGTTACCTTATCTGTTTCGTCAATAAACCAAAAACACAATAGTCCATCCCTTCATCGCAAACCTCTAACTTACCCAGGCACTTGACATGAATTACACCCGCACCTGCATCATCTTTACCACCCATACCCCCAATACTCTCCACAACTTCTTCACTACCCACTACACTTCAGTCTATGTCCCTCACACCCCCTGCATGACCCGTGTCATCTACCTTCATAGAAACTCCATTATCCCCTTGGGTAACTCACCCTCTTCCCCTGTATACTTTTCCTTCTAGATCCCATGCACCCATATCACCTTTACCCAAGAAGGTGTAATCCAAAGACAAAACTCCGCTACCTCCCAATAAGGTATTCAAAACAACTAGACACCCTCTTGCCCGTTCATCTACCATACCCCTACCTAGACAAACACGACTGACACCCAAGACCACACCAACACCTAAAACCATAGCTCAACCTACTCCCCCTCCTGCAAGGACCATTCCTCAACAATTAACCACACCTACACCCAAACCCACTTTCACTTCCCATTGCGACCCACTAGCAGGGTCCTATGCCAAAATTTTAGCCAACCTCATTAAGACTTCTGTCATCACATTACTGCCACTTAAACCTTATGACCCCCTCAAACCCAAGCCAAAAGGGTTTGATGATACTAAAATTTGTGCCTACCATCATGTGCCAGGGAATGATGTGGAGAGATGCAAGGCTTTGAAAACTGTCCTTATCTAGTTGTGTCCTCCTGAAGCCAAATTTTACGATGAGGACCTTCTTGATGAGGACCCTGCTTTATTGATACCCATGCCCACATTTCCCACTCAACAATCATGACCTCTACCCCCACAGATCCTAGAGCTACCTCCAAGATTCAAAATTAACATGGTTCACATCAGAGAACTTGCCACACCATCACCTAAATGTCATTGTGCTCAGTTCACTTCATAAGGATTTTCTCCTCTAGTAGGTTTTTGCCCCTCATGTCGTTATACCACTCATCCTACACCTTCTCCATTTAATAACTCCCCTCAAATCAACATGATACACGTCACTACATGTGCTCAGAAGATAAGGGAAAAGAAAAGGCAACTGACTCACTGACCAATCCTATACCCAACATACCATTTGCACCCATACCTAAAATCACTATTTGTGGCCCCACATACCCTATTTATAATGGAGTCACACATCGCACCATGCTCAAACAATTACACCAATCAAAATTTCCTTATATGACCTCATCCAAACCTCAGAATCCCATCGTCAAGCTCTCATGGAGGTTCTTCAATCTCTTGAGGTTTTACCGAATGACCCTACACCCATAGCCTCCATTATCACACCCCACCATGTAGCCTCTCTTACCAAATTACCACCTTCATCTACACCCCACCCTATTCACCAAGTAGCCTCCCTTATCTTCTCAAAGGAAGAGATCATGCCACACCAAAATGATGACCTGAACCAAACCCTCTTCATCTTTGTCCACATCGATGACATACGGGTATGACGTGTGATGATTGATGAGGGTGCTAGCATTAACATCATTTCATCGCACACATTCTCTCAAATGTGCATACTTGACAATTACATGCATAAACATCCTGTCATGTTGCATTCATTCAATGATGCTATCAACTCTACACTAGGCACCATCATCATCCACATTCATGTGGGCCCCCACACTGTTCTAGAATTATTTTATGTTTTGGAGGGGGAATTTCAGTATAAATTATTGCTTGGCAGACCTTGGATTCGTGTCATGGGTTGCGTTCCTTCCACTTTGCATCATTGTGTAAAGTTTGAGCATGAAGGGCATACCTACACTATCCTAGCTGACCCATCACCTTTTAAAACATGCAACATGCTTTTCTGACCTAATGACATGCTTATACCCATTAAGGTGTCTACCTCCACAACCCCTACCACTTCACCTACACCTTCACTTACCAGTATAGTCACTACCTCAACCGCACATGCCTCCTCCATTTCTACCACTGCCACAACCTCTAAGGCTGACCCATTAGCCTCCCAATCCATTAACTCCACCTCTATATTGACCTTTGACACATCATCCATTCCAACTACTTCCATACCAACCACCGATCCCTTGGAAGGTGTCTTTAAACGGCTCACTCTGGAGGAGTACTGCCTTTATAGTGTCAACACATTCCTTACTCCATAAGAGTATGGAAGTCTTCACCAACACCCTCACTATGATCACCGCATAAGAGAACACATCCTTTATGGTCCTCCTCATCTTCGTACTAGTCTCACCTATGGGGGACTTGATACTACCATGTACACACCTGAACCATCATCACAAACCCACCCATTTTCCACTAACTTCCAGTCTCTCACCAATCACTGCTTTGCCCACACCTTCCTGCACCAATGTACATGGAGGGTTTTGGTTTTGGATTTTATGAACAAGGCCACCATACCGTTATTCCATGTACCACCCACAAACATAACGACCGTAGTGGTATCAACTTTCCTGAACCACCTACCAAACAGGCCCGTATTGAACTCATCAAAGACATCAGCTCTTCTCCACCTCCTTCAACTGGTCCGTCTTCATCACCCCCTTCGCCAACGGAGTCTATGGATCCTGAATCTATCCCTCTTAACTTTTTTTTTCATAAACACCATTTACTTGGGGCCTTTGACTTATCAACGCAAGGGTGAGGCTCCTTCCTCTCTTCCCTTCCTGTATCCTAAAATGATCAATGATGATACACCTTTAATTAATGTCATTCAATGTCAGGATGATGAATCTATACTCACCTATCTTGGTGTAGAAGACTCATATATTCATTGGTCGTTACCCTCTGAGACGAAAACCATGTTGAATGAATCGACTATCAAGATCAACATTCATACTCAGGACGACCCGCACATCCTAAAGATCGGTCAATCTTTAGATGCTGTTGAATAGGAAGCCGTCACTTCTTTTCTCAAAAATCATAACCATGATTTCACTTGGTCTTATGCAGACATGCCCGGTATTGACCCCACCATAGTGGTCCACAATATCGTAGCCATTCATAATTCCAAACCCATATAACAAAAGGTGAGGAAAATGCACCCTCGCATTGCCCTTCTCGTCAAAGAATAAATTTGGCACCTTCTTTCCATTTCCTTTATATTACCCATTGATTATCCTCGTTGGATTTCTAACATTGTCCCTGTCACTAAGGCGACAGGGGGACTCCACATTTGCACAGATTTCTGTGACCTCAACCTAACCTACCTGAAAGATGACTTTCCCTTACCCGGTATTGATCAACTGGTTGACCTTACCACGGGTCACGAGTTGCTATCACTCATGGATGGATTCTTA
Organism: Taxus chinensis; assembly: GCA_019776745.2. Taxonomy (NCBI): domain Eukaryota; kingdom Viridiplantae; phylum Streptophyta; class Pinopsida; order Cupressales; family Taxaceae; genus Taxus; species Taxus chinensis. The sequence continues at coordinate 700,240,464 of CM034148.1, forward strand.
GGTTATAACCAAATCCTACTTGCCCCAGAGGATCAACATAAGACCTACTTCATCACCCCTTAGGGGACCTTCTACTACCGAGTCATGTCTTTTGGCCTTAAAAACACTGGTGCCACATATAAGTGGGCTATGACTTACATCTTCCATGATATCATGCATCGTATATCGGAAGATTACGTGGATGATCTCCTGGCCAAATCTAAGTATCGCTCTGAGCACCTTGCTATCCTTAAAACAATTTTTGACCGCCTCATTAAATATTACGTTCACCTTCAACCCAAGAAGTGTGTCTTTGCGGTCCTCTTAGGAAAGCTCCTGGGATTTATCATTTCCCTACGTGGTATAGAAGTTGACCCTGCTAAAGTCAAGGCCATTCTCGAAATGCCTCCGCCTACTAGCCTTAGACAACTCCGTAGCCTGCAAGGTAAATTGCAGTCTATTCACCATTTCATTTCACAATTATCTGATCGGTGCTAACCATTTCATTATCTGCTCAAGAAGGATGTCTCCTTTAAAAAGGATGATTACTGCCACAAAGATTTTGAGGCCCTAGCCATATACCTTCTCCAACCACCCGTACTCATTCCACCTAAAGATGATCAACCTTTTTACCTATATATCTCAGCTACTGATCACTCCTTGGGAGCCATGCTCGCCCATCGCGATGAACAACACAGGGAGCAGGTGGTTTATTATATAAGCCATACTCTTTTGGACTACAAAACCCGATACACCCATCCCAAAAAACTTTGCTTAGCCTTAGTTTTTGTTGCCACAAAACTCCGCCATTACCTACTCAACCAAAAAACCTATGTTGTGACCAACACCGACCCCTTACACTTCATGTATGCCAAACCTTATCAAAATCAACGTGCCACACGATGGCTTATGCTTTTAGATGACCTTGACCTTGAATTAATTCATCAAAAGTCAATCAAGGGCCAAGCTATCACTGACTAATTGGCCAATGCACCTATTTCTAGGGATCAACCCTCTAATTTTGAATTTCCAAATGAGTCAATTGTTGCCCTTTCCCTTGACGAACCTGCTTACCAAATGACACTCTTCTACAATGGTTCCAAGTGTCAGTGTGGGGGTGGGGTTGGTATTATCCTCATTCCACTTGATGGTGAACCCATGACTTTGTCTTTCAAACTAGATTTTGATTGTACAAACAACATCACCGAATACAAAGCATTTGTATTAGGTCTCCAAGACGCCTATGCCCTAGATGTCAAATCAATCAACATCTTTGGTGATTCTCAATTGGTCGTAAACCAAGTCAATGGTATATACAAATGTTGTAATGAGATACTTCAAAAGTATAAACATCATGTAGACATACTTTTGACCACCTTTGACCATTACGCTCTTCACACCATCCCACGTTCAACTAACAAATTTACAGATATCATGGCCTGCTTAGCTTCCCAAATACCTACTTTGCCCGCTGATTCTAAAATCTTTGTCACCGTACAACGAATCAAATCACCTTCTTATCTACCTCACAATGTTTACTCCATCGGAACTGTCACCTCCGATCTGAGTGAACTTTGGTATAAACAATACTCCCATTACCTTTCTCTCTCCATCTTACCTCCTGATCTCACCTGTAACAGACAATGCACCTTCCTTAAAAAGGTCTCTCATTACGTCATCATTGGAGGCCTCCTCTATAAGTGTGGATTTGATGGTATTCTCTTATGATGCCTCAAAAGTTTTGAAATCCCTTATACGATTAAGGAGGTTCATGATGGCATATGTGGAGGTCACTTTAGTGGCCTTGCTGTTACTAAGCGTATTCTTTGCTTAGGTTATTACTGGCCGAACCTTAACCATGATTTTTGTGACTATGTCAAGTATTGTGTAAAATGCCAACAACATGCCGAAATTCATCACAGACCCAGTCATGCCTTACAGGTCACTCGTGACCTTTGTCCCTTCTCTCAATGGGGTTTGGATCTTTCAGAGAAATCAATCCCCATTCTTCCCAGCGCCATCAATGGATCATCACTGCTACTGAATACTACACAAAATGGGTTGAAGCCATACTACTCATCTCCATGAAACTGAGAAAATATGTGAGTTCATCAATCATCACATCATTTGTCACTTTGGTGTTCCTCATCACCTCATCACTGACAATGGAAAATAATTCAAAAATAAAACATTGCGAAAACTTTACGATGCCTTCGGTATTCAGCTCAGTTTCTCATCACCTTATTACCCACAAACCAATGGCCAAGCCGAATCCTCTAACAAAACCTTAAATAAAATTCTCAAGAAAGTGGTTAACGATACTGGGAAGGACTGGCATACACACATTCCTTTTGCCCTATGGCCATACCGCACTAGTATTCACACTTCCACTACCGCTACGCCTTTTTCTTTGGTCTACGGTACAAAGGCTATTCTACCTCTCAAAGTCTAGATCCATTCACTCCACATTTCTCTCCATGACATGCTCAATGGTGATGACTTTTGTCAAGACTGTTTAGCACAACTAGAGTTATTGGACAAATGTTGTCTTAACGCTCTGGATCACCTTCAAGTTTACTAAAAATGTATCAAACGTGCCTACGAAAAACTTGTCCATGAATGAACCTTCTAAGTTGGTGACCTTGTCCTAAAAGAAAATCAACATGTAACCAAAGCAGAAAAAAGTAAATGGGGAAATTTTTTTTCCTAATTGGCTTGGACCATACATCATGACTCATACTTATGGTTTAGGTTCTTATCGTTTATCTTCACTCGATGGTAAACCCAAACCTGAGCCACTTAATGCCTTACATCTTCGACTTTTTTATTGTTGACTTATAGTCCTACCTCACCTTTGGTCTCTTTCCATGCTTGTCCCTTGAGTGCTATCCACTTTATACACCTCACCAATGATTAAACAAGAATCATGTGAGTACCCGTCATTTTTTATCTTCTCTTGAAATATGTGTACCACGACACTGCACATAGCATGATTCTCATGGATACTTTTCATCTACCTTTAGATGAGATCCCCTGGTCGTTTCACCCTACTTTTTGAACAAGAATCATATTATTCATGTTGGTCTTGTCCATGAATTCAAAGCCCCCACATGAGACCCAAATTCTTGAGTCAAACTTCTAATAAAAAGATGACTCCCTCAAAAGGACATCTTCCTCTCATCAATCGCTGCTGTAAATAGACTACTCCCTCAAAGGACAACTATGAAAAAAAGAGTTAGAGAAAAGTGGAAGCTTCCCACATCGATAAGCTTCACGAAGACGTCAAGGAGTTTAATTCCTCATCCCATATAGAATTCCCACATTGATCAGTCTATCTCAAATACAAGTCAAAACAGAAAATTTTTTAGTCATGGACTTGCCCATTATGACCTTGGATATCTTGCCTGAAGAGAATGCTACCTCATACCATATAAAAATTAACCACTTTTCACCCTTCTCACCATTCCCACTCCCATTTCCTACTGCCTCAAGGGACCTCTCGGAAACCAAGACATTTGGTGATCGTGAGACTACTTTTCACCTTAGAATAATCAATCATGCACTATCTTTAGGGTATTACCTTCATCACCTCCTCCAAGGTGTGCTCTACTCGGTATGATCCTAACCAATCAGGCGGCTTTCTTGCCCCTTCTTATCTTTTAACCTTATTTATTACGTATTGATTACCCTATGTAGGACTTGGTCCTTGAGGCTTACCTTTGGGGTAATCTTCTTCTTCTTTTACCATAATTGACATCACCTATATCATTTTACCTATTACCAACTCACACCTAACAAACCTAAACCCACAACGTGCCTACCACCTACTTCCTCATTTTCATACCTCATCATATTCTTCCCTAGCTTATGGGAGAACTACATCGGCCTGAGGTCCCTTTTCGTTAGAACTATGTAGGCAGTACTCCGAGGGCATGGGGCCCTTGGAGGTTAGCTCAACCACTCTCTACCCTAATCAATTTATCTTTCATCTTCCTAACATTATATTATACCCCACTTAGTCTCCCTTTCACATCCAAAATTTGAAATTAAATCACATACATAACAAGTTGCTTCATATTTTAATCCTCATCATCACATACATTTATTACGACTACCATTTCTCTACCATCATCGTGCGTATATTATACCACATCTCACATATGACCCATATTATTATTCATTACAAAAAATAATGAATCACAAATTCAACTACTTTAAACACAACCATGCCTATGACCTAACTCAATCCATGCCTAAACCAAACTTGACTTAATCCATGCCTATGACCTCACCAATCCATGCCTAAGACCTGACTCAATCCATGCCTATGACATGACTCAATCCATGCCTAACAATCTTGACTCCACCATGCCTAAACAAACCTGACTCAATCCATGCCTATGACCTAACTCAATCCATGCCTAAACCAAACCTGACTTCATCATGCCTAACTCACCTAACTTCCGTGCCATATCAAAACAAAAAATCAATAATCTCATGCATCTCATCATATAAATAAATGTGTATCTCAATACAATATACATGGATATCCCATCATGTCTATCTCAAAACAAATCATCAGCACGCAGGCCGATACTCAATACAAAATGTCATCGACACGCAGGCCGATCTCATTTACAATAAAATAAACAACCAATACAAATCTCTTCGGCGCAGAGGTTGGTATATGCTCAAAATAAATTAAAACTCTCATACATCCTCACTATCTTTGGCACACAGGAAAGTATATATATAAAAAAATGACTACAATACATCAAAAATCAGGTGAGCCATATATCAGGCATTTAGGTGGATATCCTCCATATCTGTATCACCTGTACCCTTTGCCTCCTCGCCCACTATCTTCCGACCTGCTAACATCTCCCCACCCATAAGAGGTGGTGGCTAGGTCCCTGCTGGCACCTCACCTGGAGCTGGTCTCCGTGAGCTGGTGGCCTCTCCCTGATCCAGCCTCGGAGCTCGATCGCCCCCTGTGCTCTCTACACTATGAGTATGGGATCTAATCCTCTCACTCAACACCTACTGTGCCCAGTACTCTCCATAAGATAGAAAGTCTATCCTGGTCACCATTATCTGGTCTTGGTAGTATCTGGCCTCACCTAGGGCATCCTGTAACCTAGATATAGGCACAGTTTGTGGTGGCCCCATATGCCTCGGCCCCTGTACCTATCCTGCGGGACCCTATCCCGCTCCTGCTTGTGAACTGGGACCTGGTCCTAGTGCTTGTGGTGGTGCTCTCTACCCCTGTGCCTATATTTGGGAATGTAAGGCCCTAATATATATCTGGGCTATGGTCAAGTGGCCCTACAAACCTGCCATTTATGCCTATAAGGCTGCCACCTGACCATCATCCTCCTCTCCGTCTCCATCCCACCCTTGGCCATCTGGGTCTGCAGACTGGCCACTTGTACATGTAGCTCTTCTACCTCTACCTCTGAGCTTGCTAGCTATGTCTGCACCATACCCAACTGGGTAATCAGATTAGCCACCTACCCCTGTAGGGTGTCTCTCTGCACCGTGATGGTGGCTAGATCCAGCTGCCCTAGTCTGGGTGGTATGACTCGTAAATGGGTCACCTGCCATTGTCTATACCTGTCTGTGACCCTGACATCATCAATCTTTCGGTTCAATACCTGCTCCTCCTACCCTGTGGGAACTATAGGCTATGGTAGAGGTAAGGGACTCTCCATGTCATCTCTCCTATACTGCGGGAAGGGCAGAAGTATGTCCTGTAATAGCCCAAACTGCTGCCTGACTCTGCCAACCAGAATCATCTCATTCTCCCTATCACAGTGAACATGTATCCATCTCGGTAGCTGTAACTCAGCTAACTCATCACGTATCTGCCTATATGAGGAGAAGCCCACATAAGGCCTCTAAATGATATCCACCCGAGATAACCCCTCCAATAGTTACCAGAAATAGGCCACATCATGTGTGGGTCTGTCTGATCTCCACTCTCCAATTGTAGGAACCCATTGCCTATATCCAACTCATACATAGCCAGGAAGAAAGGCATCGGCCTAGGGCATGCCCACTAGACGCACACACATAATGTGCTCATATGCCCAACAATGAAGTATAAATGTATAACACAGGCTGAACCTACGCAGCTGGCCATATGCCCATAACTCCCTGTATAACTGCACCAGGAATGCTGACGCCCGGGAAAAGTGGGTTTGGTCCATCATCATATTATGTAGTACCCAAATCAACGATCAGGAAAATCTGCCACCCTCTACATCTGGCAGTGCAAAGCAGCACATTGCCTCCATCAATAGAACTACTAGCCTTGTCTCCTCCAGATGGGCTAGGTACATCTCTCCACAGTGGATGCTGGCACTATGGAATTTCAGCTCATCCATCCCCTCTCTAAACACCATCAACATCATCTCCTCCAAGGCCTTAGAGGAGATAGAGTAGAACTACGTACCCAATATGGGTAGCCGTAGAATCCTGAACACGTCCTCTAGGGTGATAGTGATCTCACCCATTGGCAGGTGGAACGTGTTGGTCGCGAAATCCCATCTATCAATGAGCACGACCATTAAACTAGGTTGCTAGACTACATTCCAGTAACATCAGACCCCACTCAGGCCTACCGCCTCCACATGTCGCAGCTCCTTAGGAGTTGTTGCGCCATGCACTATCACGAGAAGGGGTAGAACCCTATCTCGAATATGTAGCTGATCTCTCCCCTACATCCAATACAAACAATACATTAATCTACATTTATTACACCCATACTTGCCCCATATCATTTCCCAACACCCTATTTTACCCCTACCCATTTTAATTACCCAACTTGTGGCACTTTTGACCCCTTTCTCTCCACATCCCGACTGTTGCCGGTTATCTCTAATCGACCCTGATCACCCCTTAGCTGACATCGGTCACTTGTTTAGTGACTGATACCAGTTCAAACCTGATCGACGTTGGTCACTGTCGCGGCACAAACCCGCGACCTCCAAACCCCCCTTTCTCAAAAACTAACCACCCTGATCCTTTTACCCACCTAAAAACACCTACACCTCCCTTACACCTCATCACTTTCCCTCCTCTCCCACTTATTTCTCTCTGAATTCCTATTTTACCCACTTTACCCTCCCCTTTCCAAATTTAAATTTTTTCCCTCACCCAAAACAAAAACCACAAAAATAATTTGTAAATCATCTAATCTATCCAACCAAATACAACTAGAGTTGGACTCTTACCTCATTGTGCTGCCGTCATCACGGTGGCACGTCTGGCCGCTGCATCAGTGGCCCGCCCAATCCCTTTCTGGCCTTTGCCATCACCAAATATCCACCCGCATCTCCAACTAATCGAGTCACACATACCAATCATGTGGACCTACCTCTCCACAACCAATCACCCACTGTTTACACTGCTAACTCAATAATCCATTCCATCTGGACACTTTTCCCTCTTTTCTCTCTCTTTTGTCATTTTCTCAATTCGATATATGCCACATGAATAACAAGAAACACAGATTTTTTGTTTTTATAAAAAATCCAACCTAACCGATGCTGGTTTAACCCTCACCGGCATTGGTCGCGTGCCCTACCTTATCATGGTTGGCTACACTCTACCGACGTCTGTTACCCCTTGACTGGCATCGATTACCCTCCCTTGCACAAAACCCAAAATTTTACCCTATTACACTCCCTATCCCTCCTTTTTTTCCCCACGCAACCCTTACCCTGACCATTTACCTCACCTTCCTGACCTCATCATCTACTACCCACCCTTTGTCCTCCTTTAGGGACTCATTATTTTACCCATCCCTCGGCCTTACCTGCGTTCCATGACCTAGATATTTGGACCTGGACCATCATTAGTGACATTTGACCTCATGTGCTTCGCTGTACCTTGCGGAAATGTTACCTGTGTTGATTGACCTAATGACCTTACCCCAGCCTATTGTCGTGACCATTTATCCTGACCCTACCTTTGGTGTACTGGAACATACCTAAACATTCCTGCACCTAACCTATGCGTTGTGTTTCCTAACCATATCATATACCTTGGATACCGGAATCACTTACAACCTTATTTGGATAAACCTATCGACCTTAGAAAATGTAGAGTTTGTTTGATCTTCAACCCGCTAGTGTGCTGTAATTTATACGTGTGTGCATGCGTTTGATTGTTACTACCTTTGACCCTAACCCATTACCTAGATTACCCAAGTAGACCTTTAACCCCTTTTTCCCCCATTCTCCATCCTTCCCCTGTTCTCACATTCACCTTTTAATCAAACCACTCACTGATTTTACCGTTTCGGCCTCGTCAGTTCCTAGTATGAGGGGAATCACCTTCACTCACACATGGGGCAACCACATCTTATTTTTGTTAGCGTTGCTTACCAATACAAGCTACACAACAAAAAGGGGCAAAATGTAGACACTAAAAGTAGGTCACACTCCCCTTTGGTCCCTTGACAAATAAATACCTTCATCACATTCACCTAGCCATGGCCCCCTTCACCCCACTAATAATAATTTAATTAATATAATTAAATTAATTTATTATCCTCGCCATATTTATTATTTAAATATCTTAATTGGGATAATGTCCACATACACCTCACCTAGACACCTCATCAAGCCAACTCATCCTAAGACCTATTCTTAGTAGGTTTCCATAACTAACTGAGACTTACCCAAACCCTAAAAATCAATTCCTACACTCCCTCTAACCACATTCCCGTATTCTTACAAGAAGCTTCCAGTCTAATCCATGAGTTAACGACATGAAGATCCCAAAAAATCAAGGGGATCTGCCTAATTTAGTAAAACCTAGGAAATCCCACCTTGACCGACACCGGTTACCCCTAACCGTCGTTGATTAAGCCAGAACCGTCGTTGGTCACCTTTTAACTCCCAAAAAAAACCTTATTTTTGAGGTTGGAAAACATCAATAGATTCCTGAGAGATATCACATCTCTAGAGAACGAATTTTCCACGAGAGGACACGCATGCAAGGAAGGAGATCAAGCATTTTCTCACTGTACATACATCCAACATTCACCTGGCAACCATCCAACAATCACCCAACGCATATTTGATCCAACCAAGAAAAAGGGAATGCACATGCAGCCCATGCAAAATCTTTCTTATGATTTGGTGATCCTCAACAACATTCAGTCTCTTACTAGCACCTTCATTCCATCACTCACAGGCATGTCCTGAACTAGATTTCAATTAAGTAGAATAGTTGTTCTCCTCTGGTTCATTCATTTCATCATTGTATTTTCATCCTTTGTTCTCCTTAGCCACCCATTGACCTTCTTTAATATTCACCCCCTCCACATACCCATTAAAACCCCTGCCAAACCCCATCCAAACAACCTAATACCTCATTCCGGCCAACCAAGTCCTTTTGTGTTATCACAAGGGAGACCCAAAGCTCATTATGTGGCATTCCCTAGTTTTTTACAATAACTAGACACTGGTCCTCCCCAACCAGCGTCGGTCACCCTTAACCAGCGTCGGTCTATATATTCACCAATACAGCCCAGAACAGTGACTTATCCACCTATTCCCACATCACCCTTATTCACATGTGATCTGCCTGAGACCTCCGTCAGACCTGCAGAGACCCAGAACCAGTTATTTGACCTTCGGATCTTATTTTAACTTATCCTAGTAGATTAGATCTTTCTTATTGTATTTTGGATGAGATACCCAAATCATTTAAATTACAATAGGATTTAATTCATTACCCGCATTAAATTGTTTTAAACAGTGGACTGATAGCCATCTAGGAAGTATCACACTTCCCGGATCTAGCACACGCCAGGCAATTCACTGCACATATTGTTTAACTCTTTTTTGGTGGTCTTGATTTTCATTATAGGTAGTTCCTCCTAGCCAAAAGGAAGCTCTCACGATCATATGTGGATTCGGAAGTCATACGCGCACAATAACCCAACAACCAACATTTCAATATGTATTCCTCCTACGCCCGTTACCCTATCTGTTTCTTCAATATTTAAAGAAACATCTAAGAATTAGGTGAAACACAAAAATTGAAAAAAATAAAACAACACCTTCATCTTCTTCACTTCCATCAACATCAATTGGAATTTTTGAGGATGATTTTGACAGTTCAAAGGAGCTTGATAAAGTTCTTGCACTTATTCATGTTACCAAGAAATATTCTTCTTCCAATTTTGACACTGAAGATAGTGATGGAGCTTGGTCTCCTTCCACATCTGGCCATGAATCAGATGATGATGAGCTTATTCCTAACACTCCCCACCACTAGTCCTTATTGGGCTAGATATACTTTTCAGAGTGCAAGTACTTGGGTAGGGGATCTAATAGATGTCATACATACACAATCATAGTTCAGTGATGGTTCTTACACTTTCTTTAACTCTACCCTCCAATCCATAAACATTTTAAAGAAGATTATGGAAATACTGGGACACTACTATGTAGGAGGAGTACAACTCCTTAATAAAAAACCACACTTGGGACTTGAGACCAATTTATAAGGGAAGAAATATTGGTCGAATGCAGATGGATCTATTAGACCAAATATGCAGAAAATGGGTATTTTGACAAGTTCAAAGCTTGATTAGTTGCAAAATGTTTTTCTCAGGTTCTTGGAGTTGACTATTCTGAGACCTTTGCAACCTATCACCAAAATTAACTCGATTATACTTACTCTTGCAATTATTGCCACTAATCATTGGGATGTTCATCAGATGGATGTGAAGAGTGCATTTATTCATGGTGACATAAAGGAAGGACATCTACATGGAACAACCAAATGGTTTTATTTAATATTCTTCCTTAGTTTGTAGACTTAGGAAATCCTTATATGTTCTCAAATAGGCCCATCGGACTTAGTATGTCAAAACGGATTCCTTCCTTCTTTCTTCAGGTTTCACTCGATGTCATTCAAATCCCAATGTCTATCTTTTATGACAAGATGATTCACTTCTAGTTTTGGCTCTTTATATTGATGACCTTGTGATCATAGGGAGCTCTTCATTGTCCATTGTAATGGTGAAAGAAGCCCTCCACAATATATTCTCCATGACATAATTAGGTTTTTTGCACTAATTCCTTGGGATTTAGATCTCACATTCTGACTCAGGGATTTTAATCACACAAACTAAGTATGCTTTTGATATTATCTCTTGGTTTCACATGGTTGATTGTAAGAAAAATCCAACTCCCTTCTTGTCTGGAGTCAAGCTTGAGGTTGATTGCACTTCACCATTGGTTGATGCTACTTTGTATTGAAAACTTGTAGGAAATCTCATTTATTTGACTCATACTCAACCTGAAATTTCATATGCTGTAGGCTTGACCTATAGGTTTATACAGGATCCTCATGAGCTACATTGGAAAATAGCTAAGAGAATTGTCCACTACATTTAGGGTACACATAGATTCAAGATTCACTATGGAGCTAGTGTTGACATTGAATTGGTTAGATATATAGAATAAAACTGGGCATGTGATGTTTAGAATCGTAAATCAACTTTAGGTTATAGTTTCTCTCTAAGTTCTAGTCCTATTAGTTGGTCAAGAAAAAATCAGAATGTTATTGCCTTATATTCTAGTGAGGTTGAATATAGAGAAGCTGTAAATGCTGTTACGAAGGCCATCTGACTTCAAGATATTTTTAGAGATTTTAGTAATCAGTACGAGAAATCCACAGTCATATTCTCTGACAACTAGAGCACCATCAAGATTTAAAGGGATCCAGTTCAACATTAAAAAACTAATCACATTGATATTCACATGTATTTCATCAGAGAGATGATTCATGGAAATGCCATTGATCTTCAATATTGTCAGACATCAAATTAGGTTGTTGATATCTTCACCAAACCTTTCATTGAGAGAAAACTTCTTCACTTGCTAGATATTCTTGGGGTGTGGGATACATAAACATCATCTTCTGGGGGGCGCTTTCTAGTCCTCTTTTCTTCTTTTCTCTCTTTTGGGGGGGAGTTTTTCCCACAAGGTTTTCTCCTTTCTCTGCTTTATGATAAATTTGCATTGTTCTTAGGTACCTCACTAGACCTTATTACCGAGATCCATTCTTATACCCACCTAAGCTATGCTTAAGGGGGGTGTCAATGTAGGATTTTACCCACCTTGTGACATTACCTGCATGGTCTAATTTAGCTTACTTAGGTCATAATAGGTCATTAAAGGGAAATGTACTGTAAGTTATTTTTATTTCTTCACTGAGAAGTTACCTTTTTGGGTGACCTAATTTCTCACTATATAATATACCTTCCTAAATTAATTAAAGAAGAGTTAGATTTCTCATGTACTTTTTCTTGTTGTAGAAGTACAATTTCTTCATCATTTAAGTATTTTTTTAGATATTATTGCTACATATAAGTTTATTCATGCATTCAGTCCTATCTAGTACTGGTCCCTTGATTGTGACATTCTCCTATAAAAACTATGTGGGTCATATTTACCCCTATTCCAAAGCTACCATTCTAACACAGACTGTGAGTATACTAGTAAATGTAAACTGATCAGGTTGGAGGACTATTTGTTACATTATGGTATTACTCATGTCATATGTACCATGTCTCTCTGACTCACTTCATGTTGCTCGTATATCCCTGAATCCATGCGAGGAGTATCAAATTTATGATTTCAATTCAAATCTACTTGTAATTTATTTGTGACCTAGCTGGTTCATCAATTATTTGTAGTTTATTTATGAAGTAAAAGGAATATGTTATAAGATTAACCAAAAATATTATGAAACATGTCTATATTTTATCGAAACATGCTGGTAGACCATCTCATTTGTAGTGATTAGAATATAAAGGTTTTGTAATGTCCTCAATCCTTAAGAATATGATATATACTTTCCTCAATCTCACATATATAATAAAATATGCTTTAGGCCAAGTGTCTTATGGCACATGTTTTCAAATTGGTCCACTAATCTAAAATTTCCATCTCAGTTTTTGTTCACCACAATTTTTTGTTTAATTATATACTAGCCATTTTCCCCTTCAAAATTCCATTAACAAAATAGAAATTGAGAAATATGTATTTGAAATTTATTCCCCAATACGTGCATTCTAGGTGTTGAATTTGGTGAGCATATTCCTATTTTTAGGTTAATTACATAAACACTTACATTTAACATTGCATTTGTGGCTATATTCCTATCTTTCATGTTACAATCTTAGCAAGGGATACCATATGCATTCTAAAAATTAGTGGGATGAATATGGGATCTTCTTAGGTCTTTAAATAAAATCCACAAGATGACTAAAATATTCTAGAGGTTTGAGGAATATTAGTCATCTATGGCTAGGTTGGATGGTAAGAAATGTTTCAAATCTTCCTAATAAACACTTTGGGAGGAATAATATTCTTATTTGTAAACGAATTGATAACCTAAAAATAAGCTCTTAGAAACACCGAGCATATGTAGTATATTTATCTGTATTACTAGATTTTATTTTTTATAACCATATAAGTTAGTCTTAATGTTATCGTGCCATAAACTATTTGACCTTATAAATTATTCACAAATTAGAAGTAATAGATGAGGGCCAGAAAAATTAGGCACATGTAGGTACGATACTAGCAAACATTGTGGAATTCGGATTTGAAAGTGTTAATTTCATTTGCTTGAAAGTTTCTAAAGCATTTTCAAAAAAACCATTTGGTACACAACCTACAATCAATGCTCTCCACAAGAACACATATCTTTGAGGCATTCTATCAAACAATTCACATGCCCTGTCTACACATCTTTGTTTTTCATACATGTCTACTAACACATTTGTAACTACAACTTATGAAAAAAATCCTCTTATCCTTAATGATTTTATGGATTTCCATACCCTATTCCAAAGCTACCATTCTGGCATAGGTTGGGAGTATGTTGGTAAAGGTACTCTTTGAGGTAGCCTCTTTGAGAGGAATCCATTTGAGCCTCCTCATAGTATCACGTCATTCATTATCATCCTCCATAATTAGTCCAGTAGAGGGAGTTTGATCATTGTATACATTCTGAACTGAGATTGAGGAAGCTTATAGAAAAATTTAACAACTGTTCATTCCATCTATTTCCCAAATTTGTACAAGTCATGAAATATTTTAATTCCTTTGTCAAACCAAAGGAGGGAAGGACGACCTCTTTTCAAGGCTCGGATCTTATCATTATATTTTATATTTGAAAAAAATTATTTGTAGGCTTGACACCTAGTGTTAAAGGAAGATAAGATAGGCTACCCAACCACCAAGTGATTCACTTGTTCCCATGCATTCTAAATTGACTAAAGAATAAAGAAAACATGAAGAGAAATAAGAAATTCCCTAAATAATAAGTTAACTAAATGAATTCCTTTTCATCTCTCTTGACTGTTCGGAGCCTATTGGTAATATTGAATCTCACACAAACTTTCTAAGGTTTAATTCTAGTCAAATCCCTTAAGTTTTAATTATTTCTAACTCTTAAAAAAACCATATGGGTACACTATGGGTATGTACCCATCGGCTCTGGGTACTTCTTGGGTACGTATTTTTGTACCTGAGACATACGTGAGGCATGTGGGTACATACCCGCAACGTACTTGAACCAAGTACATATCAAGCCTAGTACGGGGGTACTTGGCATTTCGAGCAATCTAGGCACACACTTGCCAAATATTACATACATGTTTGATATAATAATTTAGGGAGAATAATTTTAATGTTACTAGTAAAAAATGAGTACTGCTACAAATTTTCCTATAAGTATTTCTTATATGATCTAATCATAGATCCTCACACAACCTTTTCCAGCATTCTACCTACCTGTGCCAAGACAAAGGATATATAACAAGGTATGGACATCCATAAAACCATAGATGATTGAGGAAAAATGTAATATGAAGTTGTAACCACCTTGGTAGACATACATACAAAATGTGGAAGCATAGACAAGGCAAGTAAAATGTTTGAAAAAATTCTTCAAAGATTAATACCGGTATAAATAACAATGCCGATTCCATAATAACTTGTGGTTAAACCAGAAGTAATTCCTATATTGTTGTGAAAGTTTTTTATGGCTTCCTTGAAGCTCAATGTGTTCAATTGGCACATACTATTGCTACTTAGGAAGCATAAAATATATACATGCATCATTTTCCACAGTAATAATATATATATATATATATATATATATATATATATATCTCTAAAATCATGAATAACAACTCCAAGAATTTAAAAATGGACTTTTTTGCTTTACTTAAATACTAAGTTGGTTAATATGAAAATTAAATATAGTTCAACGCATTGAAAATATCCTTCCACTAAGCCAAAGGATGAATAATATGAGAAAACACGAGCCATTGAACACAATATCTAACTATTCCCAAGCTCATTACAATGACGAGAACAACCCAAGTTGGAAGAATCATGCACACCACTCTAGAAACCAACCCCATGATTTTACCAAGATTAGAGGCCACCACCAAACTGTTGAGTTTGATATGATTAATACACAAAAACTTCTTAAGATTATACGAATAGTTACAAAATTAAAAAGTTGGTGCCACTGATGGATTGCAGCCATACTATTACTATGAAGCAAATCCACTATTTCATGGCCACTGTGTTGCTTGATCTATTTCCTAGATGGGTTTGAATGGATAACATTGATTGCAACTATACAAAAAATGGATTCATTGAAAAGGCTTTACAAACATTCAAGAAAATGTAATTGGTAGGTTTAAAGCCAAATTCCACAACTCTTTGACAGAAATCCTCAAAGAGACGTGTTCTCTCAGAATTCCTTGATAGTAGGATATACACAAAATGGATTTTTTGAAACGTTTTTAGAAATAAACAAGTTTCAAATGAAATATGTTTTTCTTAAAGTGATAATATCATGACTGATGTTGTAACTTTTGAATCTATAGGAATGGATAATTTTGAACAAATTGACTGGGTGAATTGATTTAAATGAATCCACCAACCTTTTCATTTTCAACTAATGGTGGGTAATACAAGTGTTTTTTGTGATATTAATTTATATTTTATCTTTTATTAATGAATATCCTTCTCCAGTTTCTCATTATCACAAAGTTGTGTTACGATATCATGCTACGCACATATTGACAACATGATTTTTTTTTTTTTGATATTTAAACACTTTTTACCGGAGCTATGAACCGGGGGGATGGACCCCAACATTACAAGAGGAATGAGAGAAAGAAGGGAAGAAAAGAGGGGGGACATGGGGAAAGAATAAGAAGAAAAAGGAGAAGGAGAGGAAATAGCTAGAAACGTGGTGAGAAAGCTGAAAACATAAACCCAAACGGAACCAAAACAAAACAACGCAAAAGGGAGGAGCACAGGAGCCTCAGCATCAACTGAAACTGGTACCAGCTCGGCGGTTGGACTCATGAAGAAGGATCTTGTATGCACTTTGAGCTCAATCCTTTAAAGCATTCCACTGATCGATAGCAGAGTAAACAGGGAAGCCAATGGCCTCAATATCAACTTCAGGCAGCAGAAGATGATCGAGCCTGCCATTTGTGAACATCATGCTGACACTTTGGGTGTGGTTGAGAAGGTCCCTCTACTGGCCAAAGATCCATTTAATGCCACACCCCTAGCCAATTGCAAGATCATCGACCTCCTCAACCCAAAGGAGTGGATCCGGCAGGTAGAAGTCGTCCAGTTCATCACCGAGACCGGCACGGTGAGTGAGACAGATAACAAAATTGGCAAGGAATTCCACGATGACCAAATCCTCTTCCAAAAGTAGGTAGAAGGAGATTAAGGCAGCAACGATGTCTGTGTTTGTGCATGCCTAGTGAGAACGCAAACGATATGAGTCACCCAGAATAGTGTCAATTGCTTCAGCTTCTTGGATTGAAGAATAATGGAAGACTTCTGACAGATGAGAACGATCAATCTCAAGAGTTTAGGTGGCATCCAGCACCGAGCTGTGAAGGGTAATAAAGGGGAACCCAAGAAACACCATAGTAAGATGCCGGAGAACAAACAACGCGGAAATTGAGACTGAGAGACATAAAGTAGAGAGTCGGTAACCATCTCCCTTAAATGGAGTGCTGCACATGCGTGAGGCCACATCCAAGCTACTGAGTCAAGCTGGACCGTTTGTGGGATATTAAGCTTGACAGCCCATGCGAATATTTATCAGTACCAGAAGTGACGATGGTGGCGGGGTAATCAATTGCATAGTTTGCCAAAAAATCAGACGCTTGGTTAGTTTCTTTGTAATTATGGGTAATGTACCAGGAGGTGATTTTGTTCAACCAAAATAGAATTTGAGGGATAAAGATATTGATTTTTCACGATGGGGATGTGCCTCTAGAAACTTCACATATGATAATTTGGGAGTCCCCTTCGATAAATAGATGAGAACAACCTAACTTGGGTGCCATCTTAACCCCTTCTAGAAGTACTTGGGCTTCAGCAGCATTGCATGAACCATCTTTGAGTGGGTAGGAACCAACCTTGATGAGATTACCAGATTCATCCCTAAGAATACAATTTACACCTGATTTACCTAGGTTCCCTCTAGAAGTGCCATCGAAGTTGAGTTTCCACGAGCCCTTCAGAGGTGGTTGCCATCTTGTCCTTTTTCTACGAATTAATTTTTCAACTTGAGTGAGGCCTTTTTTAACAATAGAGCTAGGGCCAAGTTGCTTTATGAGGGGCCAAGAATTCATGATATCGAAATCCCTAGAGGAAAAAGTGGATTGTGACAAACAATTAACACTGACTTTCTCCGAGATGGCCACTTCTAGCTTGTTGAGAAAAGTGTGCAACTTGGCAGTCTGTTCCCTGTAGAGACAAAGATTACGTTCCCACCAAATATGCCACAGGAGGAAGAAGGGGGCTATGTACCAAATAGAACTAAGGGAGTTGTTGTTGTTATATCTCGGCCAAGAGAGAAGCATCTCTCCTATATTATTGCATGACACACAAGCTAGATTTAATTTGCTAAGGAGCCAACCCCAACAACTAGACGCGAATGGGAAAAATAGAAAGAGATGATCAAGATCTTCCTCCACGGCACCACAGAGCACACACTTGGATGGACCAACATATCCCCATGATCTCTACCTAACTTGAGTCAGAACTTTCTTTTTCATAACCAACCAGCCGAAAATTGCCACCTTTGGAGAGATAATAGGATGCTAGCAACTGTAGGAACAGGGAAGACCCTGGCCAAACCATGAGATGAGAATATTATAGCTAGCTTTCATGGAGAATGAACCTGTTGCATCCCCTATCCAAATCATACGATCATCATTATTAAGGAAGTGTGCATTTCTTTCCTGTAAGGCACCCTTGAGGAGATTGGATTCCTGTGCATTAGCCCCAATATTGGAGATATCTTTCCAAAGACAAGACGGTGAGCCATCAGGATTCTGACTACCATAATCAGTAACTAAAGATCCCCAAGTAATCTTGGTCATGTTAATTACTCTATTGAGTTCAGGCGTGAGATTAAGGGGAGGGTATCCGTTCCAACTTTCCTCCCAAAAGGTGGCAAGCTGACCATTATTGATGTTCCAAGAGACCGACTCAACAATAAGGGGTTTGGAATTGCATAAGAAATTCTAGATATGTGATGCTTTGGGGAGCTCAGTGCTAGATAATAATAGCTCAGGGTGACCCCCCCTGAGATACTTGTGGGAAAGAACTTGGAATGCGAGCCGTTTGGAGTCTGAGATGAAGTTCTAGACAAGTTTTTCTTCGAGGACTGAATTATGAAGAGCAAGATCAAGAATTCCCAACCCACCAAGGCGTTTAGGTAATTTGGCCGTATCCCAATTTGCAAGGTGAAATTTGTGCTCTTCATTATTTCCTTGCCATAAGAAGGATATGACAATATTTTCAATTTTGAGCAAAATAGATTTAGGGATTTGCAAGACAGACATCATGTAAATCAGAAAGGCCAGGAGGACTGAATTAATTAATAGGGGTCATCCTGCAAGGGATAGCCATTTTCCTTTCCATGAGAGTAATCTAGAAGAAATGGATTTTATAAGCCCATCCCAAAGAATCACTTTACCATTCCCATAAAAAAGTGGGATACGTATACATTTGTGGGGGAGAAAACCCACAGTGAAGCTAAGAATTACTTTAATCCTGCATTGCAATCTTGGGGCAACATTAAAGTAGAAAATAACAGATTTATGAAAGTTAATAACCTGTCCCACCACTGAAGAATAAGAATCTAGAATAGAAGAGAGGCACCTTGCTTCTGGAATTGATCCTTGACCAAAAAGGAAAGTGTCATGTCCACAAATTGTTGGTGTGTGAGGGTAGAAAGATTGGAGGTAATTTGAATACCTTTAAGGGATCCATCTAAAATAGTAGATTTGATGCTTCGGTTAAGAGCCTCAGCGACCAAAATAAATAGAAAAGAGGAGAGGGGATCACCTTGTCTTAATCTCCTACTACCGTAGAAGAAGCCTTCAACTGAACTGTTAACCAGGACTGAGAAATGAGGGGTGGCAATGCAATTGAAAATCCAATTGCAAAATTTCCAACAAAAACCCATGGCTTGAAGATATTTAAAGAGGAAGATCCAGTTGACGCGGTCATAGGCTTTGCTAAAATCTAGTTTCAGCATCATTCCAACTCGAGAAGAGGAGTGAAGAGTGTGAATCAGTTTATGGGAGATGATGATCCCGTCTGAAATAGACCTCCCAGGAATGAAACCGCTTTGTTCATGAGCCACCAGTTTAGACAAGAGAGGAATCATTCTATTTGCAATAGCTTTCAAGATTATTTTATATGACGTATTACAAAGTGAAATCAGTCTGAAGTCATCCAAAGACTCAGCAGGGGATTTTTTGGGGAACATATAGATGAGGGTGTGATTGAGAGCACCTAAAAGATTTCCTGTGTGCCATGATTCCTCCACTGCATTCCAAACTATAGTCCCAATGACATCCCAGAAGTCCTAAAAGAAAGAGGTAGGGAAACCATTGGGGATGGGTGCTTTATCTCTCTTCATTGAGAAAACAATTTTTCGAACCTCCTCCTTGGTGAATGGGGAAAGAAGCATGTTGTTATAAATTTTTTTTACCGAGGCTAGGATTTGATTAAAGAAAGAAGACTGATTGCCAAGGGGGGTGGCTGAATCACCATTCAAAAGCTTATTGAAGAAAGACACTGCTTCAAATTTGATCTGTGATTGAGTGGATGCCACATAATTATCATCTAGCTGGAAGGATGAAATGTAATTGAAATTTCTTCTGGCTTTGATTGAAGCATGAAAGAACTTAGTATTTTTATCACCGTCGGCCAACCATACTTCCCTGGATTTTTATTGCTAGTAAATTTCCTCTTTAAGAAGAAGATCACCAAGTTCCCTGAGAAGTAATTTTTCCCTGAGGAAATCAACCTGAAGCATCCCTTATGAGAGAATAGATTCCTTTAGAATTAGGAGCTCCTTCTCGACTCTCAGTTTGTCAAGAAATATATTTTTAAATCAATAAATATTCTAGCTACATAAATGATCTTTTAGCAAAGATAACTTTTTGGAGAGTACAAACATCCAGGTCCCTTTGACTTTGAAGGAGTCCCACCAGGATTTAATTAGGGGCCTGAGTGAAGGATCCTGCAACCACATGTTTTCAAATTTGAAAGGCCAGTGGCGAGGGGGAAGATCAAAGGAAATGTTGAGAGAAATTGGGAAATGATCGGAGCTGGAAAGGGGAAGAATAGAGCATTTGAGAAGAAAATTGTTTTGCAGCCAGAATTCAGAGACAAGAAATCTATCTAGATGCACTGCCATTGAACTGAACCCAGGCCTCCGATTATTCCATGTGAACAAGCCCAAACTTAGCTCCACCTCAACCAATTTGGTGGAAGACACAAAGGAGGTGAAGTCCACTTGAGAACGTGGCTGCCATTGAATACCTCCTCGTTTATCAAGGTTAGAAAGAGTTGCATTGAAATCACATGTAACTACAATCTTGGAGTTGACAGTCGAATCAAGGACTAGATGAAGTTTAGACCAAAGATCTCTTTTTTTGAGAGGATTAGAAGGACCATAAACATTACATAAGATGAAGGAATCATCAAAATGTTTGATAAAAACATTACACCGGATGAAATTTGAATCAACGAGGAGAGGTTCAAGAATGCAACAGCTGGATTTCCACATAATACCTAGGCCTCCCGAGGCACCGAATGAATCTGAAAAGAATCCTTCCCAACCTTTCCATTTTCAAAACCATCCGTTCTTGTAACCTTCCATAGACATCTTAGTTTCCTAAATAAGGCATATATCTGTGGTAGCATAATGTCTTAAAAGACACTATTTGTTAGGGGTGTTTAGACCCCTAACGTTCCATGAAAAGAGAATCATTTGGGCTTTAGAGAGGACTCACCTCTCCTACTCATAGAGGGAAAAAAGGAATGGAGTTGCAGTTGCTTCCCTGCTGCAATCTCTTTGAGGGACATTTTACTCTTAGATGGATGACCCAGTATGCCTTTCAGCCCTAGATCCATGTTTAGAAGTGCTGGTGTCGGAAGAATCAGGCACAAATGCATGTTATCTAAAGATTGTTCCTCAGGGACAATCTCCAGAGAACCACTAGAGTCACCATCATTAGACTGGATTAGTTCATCCTTCTCATTCACCCATTTTTCCAAAGAAATGGTGTTCCCTCCCAGGTCGAGAGAAATACCATTGTGAAAAAGGGATAAAATCCTTGTTGAGTCCTTTACCACTGCAGCCGTTTCTTTAACCAGAGAAATGGTACTCAGATCTAAGGACATGGACTCAAAAGCAGGGGTGGAGTCATTAATATCCTTGCTTGAGGGTTGTGTATTATTTAAAGGGGAAGGAATGGAGGGAGTGGAGGTAGGAAGGGGAGAGGATTTCTTCCTCCATTCCATTTTTCCTGAAGCAGGGGGATTTTTGCAATATTTTTGGAAATGGCCAAGTAGTTTACATTTAAAGCAGTTGCTGGAGACACCTTCATATCTAACCTTCATCTCCCAGATCCCGGATTGGGTGGAGATGATTATAAGATCCTGAAGCTTCTATTTATAATTGATAGAAATACAAATCCTGGCAAAGGATGAAGGGGTACCTTCCACGGTGATAGGGTCGATGCGGACAATGCGTCCCAGACTGGAGAAAATTTTGTCGAGAATGGGGGCGGACCAAAACTCACTAGGCAACGAATAGAGTCTTACCCAAACTTGTATTCCTTCCATTTCCACTCTAGCCGTGTCAAAATGAGTCTCCCATTTTCCAGTCTCTAGGCCTGAGTTTTCCAGAAGAAAGTATTTTCTCACCATGGTATCATTCTTTTGAGTGGCACTGCGAAAGATAACCAGAAAAAAACCTCTTTCCAAAAAGTAGATATTTAGGCCACAACCGCACTGCACCTCACACCAGTTTTGAATGCCCTCCACCATCAGCCGACAACCAAATTTTTTTGCAAAGATTGATCTGTTTGCGAGAAGGTTTGTTTAGGTGGCTAGAACTACTGAATCCTCCAGAGACACGGAGATGAATTCAGTCGAATCTGAGGGAAGGAATTTGTGACCTAGATTGTATTTGCCTTTACCTTCAAGCACACTACCCAAAGTGGTTCGTTTGGGACCCAGACACTTCTGCAAGGCTTCCAACAGGCCTTAGCCCACAGGGGGCACCAACACAACATCACAGGGAGGTGAGGCCATTTGACCGTTGTAAAGGCTAAGTTTTGAAAAAAATGACCAATTCTGGTCCATGGTTATGCTACTTCCATTTTTCCATCCTCCAAAACCAGTTTGAATTTGACAACGTGAAATAATTTATTCTTTATATATGTGCCTAATATTTTCACAATTTCTTGTCTGTTGTGTCAGTTTCAAATGAGCCAAATGATTTGAATAAAGGTTTATGTTTTTTCTATGTTGAAGACTTGGAGGAGTCCATATCATATATGTTTCTTATACAAACATGAGGGTTATATGCATTTGGAAACCTCCTTCATATGACTATATGTGAGAAAACATAGAATTTTGTAAGTAAAGAGGCATGATATAAGAATTTTGTGAGGCAAAGAGCTCGACCTAAAGGTTCCATGGTTGAAGGGTACATGGTTTTTTAAACCATGGTTCATTTATCTGAGTAATTACCTCAATTTCATTTGGAGGCTCCAAGATTATGGGCTGATCAACATCCTCAATCCATTGTAGATAGAAAACTAGAGGTTCAAGGAAATTCAAAGAGGATAAAAGGTACTCTTAAATGTTAGTAATATTTTTTTAATCTTAAATATTACATGATGTATCCTTCAAATAATGGTTAGATCAATGATTAGTTATAATTTTGCTGTAGATTCTAAGGTGTGGGAGTGATTCCATTTACATGTTGGATACAAATCTAAATTTATGTTATACTAGATGGAGAAGTATGCCAAACAAAAGAAAATAGAATATGAGAAGGCATGGGATGATACATATAATAGACATGGTCAAAACACTAATAGAGGAATTACTGCATGCCATAAAATAAAATGTCCAGATAGATGCTCATGGCATTGGCTAAAGACCAATATTGAACTTCAAGCAACCAAGGGAATGAAATGAGTGGCAAAAAAATAAGTAGATTTTGTTAAAAGATCTATAAAAGGGGAGGTAATATACAAATAAAGTAGATGAACATTATTTAATTTAAATATTTTTTAATCATTGAAACTATTTAGTTAAAATTTTATGTCCTTGAATCTAATTGGATAATAGGTACATATGCATTTAGGTAACATACTACAAAGGAATGTGGATTTGTGGTCATCATTTTCAAATCAGGAAGATCGATGAGAAGTGAAAAAATTATGATAGTCGAGTTTAAGTACCATTAGAAGTGGAATGTCGTTCACATGCATATGAAATAAATAAAATCGCAAGTACACTTCAATATTATGGAGTGTTAGAGGATATAATAGAGCTTGATTTCACGTCTTTAAAAAAATTATTTTTTGTGTTGAATGGTATAGGTTCATTGAAGTGGGCCCTAACAAAACTATTTTGTTGCATGAGAATGGGATCATTATGATAAATACATATAGGTTTTAAATTCACTACTGAACCTTATGTGTTTCCAAATCAATGTTTAATCAAATATTTCTTATTGCAAATTTAGAACAACCTAGTTGGTCCTTTGTGATAGATTATGATCCAAGAGGACGAAGAACAACATTTTACGAAGATGTAGAAGGACATGATGTACTTGAAGAGGTAGAAGATCCACTTGAATACATGGATGATCAAGATGAAGACATTGCTAACAAGACTACTGATGATGAATATGAAAAATTTGAAGTTACAGAAGGACAAGAACAACATTTTGGTGATAAGATACATGAACATGAAGAGTTTATTGAATATCATTCACCTATGGTTGAAGGGGATGAATATCATGAGAACTATGGTATTAATTTATTGATGGATTTGGGCCCCATTAATTATGGTGTATTCATGCCTCTAGATGAAGATGATTTTATTTTATCATCATGTAAACCTTAAAATCATTGTAAGGACAACACAATTTGATAAAATTTCTAGAAATAGAGTATTATGTATATTTTATCTATGCATTATTATTTTTTGGAATGTACCATATATTTTATGAGTGGATTGTTAATGTTTTTTTTATGTGTTAATGCACACATTGCACAAGATTCCTTGTTTCATTAAATGTTTCCTTATTGCAAATATATGAAGATGCACACCTTTTGGTCATTTTGAATATATATATTTTTGAAACATGAAATGAAATGGAAATTTAGTATTGTACTATATGCTATTATTCATTTGTTAGTGAAGTTTTATAATGTTACATGTAACTTTGAAGTGTTTTTTGACTATTAATTAATTTTTTTAATGATATTTTGTGCGTCTTCAACAATGTGCCTAAAGGGTTGTCTTAGAGGATTAATTCCAATAAGCATGCATATTTTTGGTGTGAAGGATCATGGAATGCCCTATATATATGCACTAGAAAATCCTATCATGAGAGAGCCATCAAGAATTAAATCCCGTACCATATTGTCTACATATAACATTGAAACATTTAGTATTTCAGTTCCATCAAGCATGCCAACACATAGGACAACACCATAATTAAGGAGTAACCCTTCATGTGTGGGTTCTCTCAGATTTTTCCCTTTAACAACACAACATGTTTCCTTAAAAAGTATCATAGAATCACAATCCAAAATTTTAATGCTCCTTCCATATAATCCTGAATTTCTTGAAGTTAGATAAGAACTAATAAATAAATTTCATGCATGGGAGTGTACATTTCTGGAAAGTACATGTATTGCTACACCTAAAAAAGTATGTTTATGATAATTAATTATTTTAAAAATAATCCTAACAACAATCCTAATTAAAATTCATGCGCTATAAAATAGTCCTAATATTTTTTTTCATATTGCATAGTTTATCACAATCCTAACAAACATTCATGTGCTATACATGTAGGAAGAAAATGACATATCCCCTGATGTACCTATAGGGGAAGCTACTTCAACCCATAATATTGCAACAATATCCATGGTGAACACAAAATGAAATAAAGAGGTTACAATCTTGCTAACCTCATATGGAAATGTCTTAAAAGATGAAACGGGGTCAAAATTTTCCAATTTATATTTCATCGTGTAGAATGCCTATTTGGAAATACCATACACGTGGATTGGAGAAATCAAGACGATTATAAGAAATATGATCTCTTTGAATATGTCATAAAAGATTTTGGAAATCCTAGTTTTAACAAGGATTTCATAATAGATAATGCACATAAATTCATTCATTCTAAAAGAGACAAAATAAGGTTAAATCTAACAAAGGACCTGAGATATGCCCGACCATAGTGGATCACTAACCAAGAAACATGGGATGAGCTTATTAAAGATGCCAAATTAAAGAGAAATTCCTTCAAAAATCAAACTACATGCCATCTACAGAAGGAGGTAAAACATGCCTTCAAGATACAACAAAGGCTACCCAAGCTAGGGTGTCAAGTATTGGGTCCCATAAATTGGAGTCGGGTGGGTATAATATTATTTGTGGGAGATTAGTAAGTGAATTATTTCATTTATTTTATATTTTTTTTGGTAAGTGAGTTGACTGTATTTGATGAGAACTATACTTGATAAATTAAAATATATTTGTACACTTAAGTTTGTCAATTTTGAAAGGAAGCTTAAGATGAAGATCTAAAATATGCTTTATTACATGGTTCCCAATGTCATTGAGCATGAATCTAAGGTAAGATTATTATAGTATTTGATGACATAATAAACTATTTAAGTATCGATATTGTGGTAATTTAATTAACTAAAGTATGTTGTTTAATATGAAGCCCAAAAATCAAACTCCTTAAAGGGTGTAACTGATAGTGAGCATGATGAGGCCATAACAAGATGTGATGATTTTTATTTTGGAAAAAATGAATCGATTGGAATTCTTGCAACTCATCTAGGAAACACCCCTAAAATCTAGTAGATAAGAGTTCGAGATGATGAGGATGTTCAACATGATTATCATGCTTCACCCTCTATTATAATTCCTTATCAAAAGGGGAAAAAAATAATAAGCATTATTTATATTGGGATGAATAGAATTAAATGTCTTTTTTTATGACTTATTGGATATTTCATTACAAATGAAAAATATAATTGGCCATGGTTTTTTTGCAGTCAAATATTTGAATTTTAAGATTACTAATGCATAACTTGTATTCGAATGTTTGAGTGAGACTATTTTACTATGTTCTCTGGTGTGGATTTATCTTGAAATTTGTATATCCAATTACACCCATTTGTGTACATATTGTTAGTATGAATATTACCATTTACAGTTCAATGTGTAGAGATAATTATAGTTTAAAATTATGGTTGCTGTCTGTATAGTTTATATTTTTAAATTTTACTTACTTTTTGTATTATTCAGACATTTCTAATGTGCTCAGACTGATAGTAATCTTAAATAATTGGCAGTATCAATGTTTTTACCTTGCAACGTGATAATTTATAATGTTATGTATCAAGAGCTTTCTTTTCCTAAACCAAGTTGAAAAATTGTAGTTGAAATTTTATATCAGCTAGTGCTCTGAGGATATAATTTCATTTTTGAAGTAATTATTCTTGGCATAATTTCATTCTTGTACTTTTCAAACGTGTGCTTTGTGAGGAAGAAAAGGTTTAGGTGAGTACATTTTCATATAAGACCTAATTTTGTTGTTTGAAAATTTGGCATGATGATATATTATTTTTTATGAGCGTATATCAAGCGATGGTTAAAGTTGGATAAAGTTGAGGTGATGGCTAAATTTGAGGTGAGTGTAAATATGAAAAATATATTTTACATAAATGTCTTGAATATGAAAAATGTTTTAAATCTAAAAAATACCATGTTGGCCTTTTAAATAAATGTCTTGAATCTAAAAAATTTCTTGGAGAGGGTTCCATTTGAGCCACCTCATAGTATCTTAGTAGTCATTATCATCCTCCATAATTAGTCCAGTAGAGGGATCTGTGAAAGCATTTTTGAGCATTGTATAAATTCTGAACTGAGATTGAGGAAGCTTATAGAAATCTTTAAGGTATGCCATTTCTATCTACTTCCCAAATATGTATAAGTCATGAAATATTTTAATTCCTTTCTCAAACCAAAGGAGGGTAGAGAATCCTCTTATCAAGGTAAGGATCGTGTCATTATATTTCAGATTTGATAAAATTGATTTGTAGGCTTACCTAGTGTCAAAGGAAGATAAGATAGGCTGTCCAACTGCTTCACTTGTTCCCATGCCTTCCAAATTTACTGAAGAATAAAGGACCCATGAGGAGCAACAAGAAATCCCCCAAATAGTAAGTCAACCAAATGAAGTCCTTTTCATTTCTCTTGACCCTTCGGAGCATATTGGAAATATTTAATCTCACACAAACTTTCCAAGGTTCAATAATAGTAAAAGCCATCAAGTTTTATTTATTTTTTTGCACTTACGAAAAACCCATGTGGGTTCGAGCCCACAGGCCATAGGTATATCCTAGGTATGCATTTCTAAGAATTTTATACATACCCACAATGTACACGTATCTTCAATCTCAATTCAGAATGTATACAATACTCAGAAATGATTTCACAACTCCCTCTACTAGACTAATTATGGAGGATGAGAATGCATTTTGAGATACTATGAGATGGCTCAAAAGGCCCCCTCTCCAAGTAGATACCTCCAAAAAAATCTATGAAAATATTTCCATCTCTCCAAACCTTTCCCTAGGCGTTAACAATAAGTGGAATGTTTGTGAGCCCATTAGTACATGGACTCATAAATTTAATGTTTTGTGGTATTCTTGTATTCAATCAAAGAAATCTTGCTTTACATGGCTTCTAATTCATAAGAGTCTTGTCGTTAGCTTCTAATATTTTATAGGTTATTGAGACTATAAACTTGTTTATATATATGATATTATATGAATATACCCACAATATACAATACCCAAGGTTTTTAAAAAATTACTCTCTTAGTATACCGTACCCGTACCGAAACAATCTAGGCTTGTTTAATACTATTTTCCAAAGCCCCCATTTTGGAACAAAAAGGTAAGATGATATAAAAGGTTGTGGAATTTGGCTTTAAATATGATAATTTAATTTTCTTGAAATTTTCTAAATCCTTTTCAACCTATCCATTTTATGCATATCATGCAATCAATTCCATCCAAACAAACACATATCTTCTCAAAATTTTGTCAAACAGTTCACTTGCTTTGTCTATGGTTCTACATTTTGTATACATGTCTACCAGGGAAGTTATAACCACAACATCTGAAAAACTTCCTCTATCCTTTATAATTTTATAGATGTCCATAGCATGTTCCAAAGCCCCCCATTTTTGTACATGCAAGTAGGATGTTGGAAAAGGTTGTGGAATTTTGCTTTAAATATGTCAATTATATTTGTTTGAAAGTTTATATAAATTACAATCATTCCTTTCACATCATATTGTTACCTATGTGGTATCTTTATTTCATGTTTTTTATGTATTATAAAATTCTCAGTTGGATATACTACATTTTGAGGAGTTTTACCAACCATATATAGTGGAATTGTATAATAATTCTCGCTACTTTTTTGATCGAAACTTTATACTACCGTTGAATTGAAAGGTCTTGATAGTGCTACTCCATGTATCTCAGTATAAACCAAGGTAATGTTTCATATATTGGTAGAAAATAATCATTTCTAGTTCTTGAATTGTTTTAAAATATCATCTTAGGATTGTACAATAATTCTTTTTGCTATTTTTACAGAAACTTTTCACTGCTATTGAATTGACACATCACTGCTATTGAATTGACACATCTTGATGGTGTTACTCCATGTATCTCAATATAAATCAAGGTAACATTTCATATATTGACAATAATAATTTCTTCTAGTTCTTCAATTGCGTAAAATTTCATCCCAGGATATAAGATGAGTATGTGATATCAATTTTACTTTACATTTTTATGTTTTATTAAATGTTGAACATATATATTTGTAGTTAAAAAACATAAAAAATGTTGCCAATATGTGTGTTTTAACATCCTAACTACGAATTCTATGTCCTTTTCCAAAGCAAACCTTGAATTCTTTGAATTGCTACCTTGTTGTTGCTGTTTTTTATTCAAACTCTTGAAGAAGACAGCCGAAATGTGGGGTTTCTTCCTCGTTGAAGAGGTTTTTCTTCCTGAAGAGAATCATTTCTGAAGAGAATCTCTTAGAAAAAAGGGTTTGAATATAACATACTTACAAAATTGGATTCAATCTTCTACTTGTATACTAGAAGTGTGAATGGATTTGATGCATACTCTCAGTTCTAAATATGCTCATTACCATTGTCATGGGAAGGTAGGATGCTGGAAATCTCGTTTAACATTTTGGATTTCTTACTATGCAAATTGATGTAAACTATTGTTGTATGAGTTTGATATTGCTATGGTCTTATTCTCAATAACATATAAATTAGCATTTTGACAATTAGCATTATGATCTCTGAGATGCATTATTATAAAACGGGGACCGAGTTTCAATCATGTTCATGCTTCCCCCTTAATTTCATCGCTTGTTTGGCATTTTAAAATTTCAGTAGCTTGCTATCTCTAGAAGGTATGCAATTCTGAGGGGGCTATATTTAATCACTGTCCTTAGGCAGTGTGCACTTTACCACACATGCCATAGGAATTTGCATAGATGATTCGTACAGAAGTGCTTTCAGACTACATCGTGACTAACATGTTATGTTCCAAGACCCCCATTTTGGCACAGGTATTGTGAAGCTCACTGTTGCACCCATGTTCTATGAATTTGTGTATTTATCTATGTTAGCATTTCATTGAGGTTGAAAGTTTAGTTTATCTTTCTTTGAACAAATCAATGTTTGTGTATGGAGGCAAGCTATTCAATGGTGCACTCTACCTTGTTTACTAGGGATAGCTCTTGCTCATCATGTTATGTGCCAAATCAAATATAAAAACACATGCCTTATCCAATATGCTTGGCTCAGCATTTTTCATGGCATTTCATAGATAGAATCATGATATGACAACCATACCATATATGATAAAAAATAATGAGGTCCTTTATTGCTTATATGGATATCCATTCTTAAGTTCAAAAGTATCCAATGTTGGTCATCTTATGCATAGTAGTATGCTGGATAATGTTCCTCCCCACCCTAACAAATAGTCCTCACGAGTTACATACGGTACTCTTGAATGTTTCATAAGTTCCTTTTCAAAAAATGCATTTTGGATCTATAATGATCACAAGTAATGCTTCCCTTGTGAACACTATTCAATATTGAGTTGTATAGCTGTACCGTACCATTCACTTGTCTTGGATATGCTTTCAAGTTTTTCAGTGGATGTTTATTGAAGGGATGGTTGCAACTGACTACATGATGATTTGCTTATGCTTGTAGGTCTATATTTAGGCAATTTTGTTTTCATAGAGTTCATATTATTAGATAAATTATTCTTCAATGTTATTATTGCTAGCTCCAGCACTCGATTACTATTATTTTGCCTAGACCTTCTGATCTTTCTCCTCTAGGGGATTCATGTTGTTTTTTAGTTCTTATTGTTTTTATAAATGGCCAACAAACATTCACAATTTGTGGAAGGGTTATCCAATGCCGACTATTGTGATATTTGTGGGGACATAGAGCATAGTCATGGACCTTTAGTCTTTGAGGTATGTTGCAAGGTATTGTAAGATCAGGGCAAGTTGCAAAACTCCGTTGTGATTCTTACACATATGCAAGTAAGTTGTGGAAGCATACACAAGGCACTATTAACTATTCGACAAAATACCTCAATAGAAACTTGATGTCTTATAATTACAATAATTACATGATGAAATGCACAACAAAGGTGCATTCTTCTTTTATATAGTTGATTTTATCTCATTGTTCTATTTGGATAGAGTTTCAAAATTCCTCTTAGAGGGAGTAGCCTATCCCATACTGTAAAACTATCTAGAAAGAATCAACTCAACATTGCTACCTGGCAACATTTTTGAAGCAAGTGCCACTCTGTAGTATAAGACCATTTTGAAATGATTAGCTATAAAACAAATATTGTGTAGTTACGTTTGGAAGTTAGGTGCGACAGTGTCCATTTTAATTCAATAAATAGGTGTACCCACTGTATGTCGAGGGTTAACGACATTTAGGACATTATTTTGTATTCTCTTCTTTTGATATTTAATAAAATGTTTGTGGACCCACTTGTGCGATCAAAAAGTTTCAATCTCAACATGTTTTCTATATTTGTTTTATAATACTGATCACCATAGACCATGCTCTATTGCCATTGACAATACTGTATCCATTGATTGCACTACATTTAGTTATTGATTATTTTTTAAGTTCAGTTTTCTAATTATTTAAATTTATATCATCTCTGGAGAGATGATAAAGTTGAGATTAATGTCGTATAGTCTGTAAAGAGACAAAAACGAAAATTTGTACCATCTCTAGAGAGACAAATATGATATTGTTTCTCGAGAGACAAAATAAGTGTTATTTTATATCGTCTTTGGAGAGATTTTTTTTGAGACAATAATTAGAGATACTATTTTTTTATTTGATAAGGTAAAAAATAAGATTTTGAAGGGATCGGGAACCTTATACAAACTGAAAGATAAACTTCAAGGTAGAAAGGTGAAACAACAAGGAACAAGGCCCAACTTGGCCAAAGATGAAACAACAAAGACAAACCAGAACCCCAAAGAAAGGCCTGCCAAAAGAAGAAAGGGACGCAAAATAGGTAAAACAAAGAGGCTTGACTACCTACTAGGAGAAAGCGTAACTACCACACTTCTTAATTTGAGACCCGAGGCTCATATTCGTAGGAGAACTTCCAACTTTACCTTATTTTTGTTGTTCACCACCTACCAACCATCTCCCTTGTTAGGATCCACATTCTCATCATGGTGGACATGTAGCTAAATTACAAGAGTCTCCTTGTTTTTTGAATTTTGGTTCTGCTTGGGGACTAGGAGGTCGTGGTGAGGAAATCCCACCCTTACACAGAGTGGGGGAAGGAACATCCTCACATAACTCCTCCATATGATTATCCTTAACATTAGCAATATCCTTTCTTGAATCATTTTCCTCAAGTCCATAGACAACAAGATTTTCCGGATTAAAATCCTTCCACCAAGAGACCCTCCCTTTAATTTTTTTTACCATGTGACAATAAAAAGCTAGATGACCCAGAACAAAGCAAGTTATAAATCTAAAAGGAAACCCTTCATAATTAGAGATAATATTAAATAAGCTCTATTTGAGACAATATTTGAGAAAAATAGACTTTTTTTACTGTCTCATTTTGAGACGTTTTGGCCAATTATTGTCTTTAATTTTGTCTCAAATCAACCCCCTTGTAGTAGTGCAACAACTTGTTAATGACCATGCTATTGTGGATCTCAGATGGGTGAGATTTTTTCCTATATAATACTTAATCCCCATTCTATGTTTTATTATCCAAAAAATAATTAAAATCATATTGGGTTTTAAATAACTAATATCTCCTTGTTTTATAAACTTTTGGATTGTGCTATGAATAGATCCCCATTGGTTCTCATGGAGCTATATTTAGCTCATCTATAAATTGTTTTGTTTTTAAATATCTAGTGCCTATTTTAGTTTTGGAAATGTGTTCCTTAATCCATTATTTTCTTTTGCACTCATTATTTTAGAAACACACATTTTAAAATTTGTTTTAGACTAATATTTCTAAATTTTGTGCCTAGTATTATTAGTATTATTTTTCCACCCCCTCCCACCACCTATTTGGGGCTGAATTTATATGCCTAAACCTCCCTTGAAGTGATGCCCCTACATCATACTACCAAGGGGAAAATAATCTTCCATGAAGTTTGTGTTTGCAAGTTGGTTCCTCGTTCCTTTATTCCTTTTTTTTCAATTGTATATAACCTTTTGAGGATGCTCCTTGAATAAGATTATTGCTTGGAGACTCTTTAAGGACCGTGACATGCTCCTTCCAAGCATTCTTACTCTAAAACCAACCATCTTCATGAGTTTATGAATTGTACCATGTCCTTATTACCTCTTAAGTGGGTTTATACCTCTAGTCCATGCTTACTTGTGGTGGTTGTTCCCTGATTTCTACATTACCTTTGCCACTCTCTTTTTGCCTTCCTTGGACCATCTCATCTTTAAAAATGAAATTTTTTGACCCTTTCTTGATGTATTCATCCCCATATGACTGTTCCAACTTTAGTTCATCCATCACACCTCTATAAACAACACTAGAAGTAAGATTCGTTTGCAAATTCTTAAGCTTTCCCTCATTCTTGTCCTTCATAGATTTTGTATGTTTTCTTTCTCCTTGCTTTTGCCACACTATGTACTTTTAAACTTCCTTATCATGCTTATCATAACTATAGTCCTCCATGGTAGGGTCTGATTGCTTCATGTCCTTTCCAAGGTATGAGTTGTATACTTCCTTAGCTTCTTCTAGAAGGTCTTCCTTGTCCTTGTTCTCAACATGGTCAGCATATTCACCTTCATTACCTACAATGTTCATTTTATTTTGGAATTTGTTTTTAATCTCTCCACTTACCCATTCACAATGTTTCTTGATTGTTCTAGCTCTATCCTCTATCTAGGAACTATTTTCCATCTCTTTTACACACATTTTCACTATATTTATAACATGATCCAAGGCTTCTATATCTTCTTACAATTGATCTTAGATTTCTTAAACAAATATAATATATTCTTCACATATCTTTACTTGTTATTGAATTATCTCCTTTTTTCTTTAAATTTCTATTTTAAGCTCTTTCCTCATACCTTCATACACACGCATGCACACATTTTTAGGTTTAAAAACTTGAGGATTTTCTGACCCTTGAAGTTCTTTGTTTCTTTCCATATCTTCATTTTTCTCCCTCTTGAACTCTGCTTCCTGTATCTTTGCATACCAAGTTATCTCATCATGTTCATCCATCTCAAAAGAAGCCAAAAATGATTCTATCACTTCTTCTTCACTTTCATCCTCTATCAGCACCATCTCTTTATTCACTTCCTTTTCTTTCTTACTCACTCTCTTTTCCATCTATTTCAATCTTCTTTCTTGTCTTATCCTTGTCTTTAACTAATTTCTTTACCTTTTCTCTACAAGTTGTCTGACTAGCCACTTGGATCTCTTCTTCATCACTATTCCTATCTCTTGTAGCTTCTCTTCTCTCTCTTTCAATGAGTATTATCAGTTTCTCTACATATTATTTCAACTTTGTGATCTCTTACTGAAACCACATCTCTCTTTTCTTCATATTTTCCTCTTTCCTTTTCCTTTCTCTCTCCTTTTTCTCTCTCTTATTGTACTTCATTATCTCTATCAATACTTGAATCATCTATGCTACTAGTTCTTCTTCCTCTTTACCATCTTTCAAGTCTGATCCATGAGGTCTAATAACCTTCAACTCTCTTTCTCTACATGTTTTCCTTGTTTCCATCATTTTTTCTATTCTTATCTTCTTATCTTGTTCCCTTATCCTATCATACACTTGCTTTAACATAACCTCCTCTCTCTTGGATATTGAATTCTTCATCCAATGTGGCATTCTATAACTATGGTCACTCTTTTCTTCACTTATCCTTTTATCCATCTCTTTGATTCTCTTATTTTTAATGTATCAACATTTCCTCCACTCCTTTCAACTTATCTACCTTGATATTCATGATCTGATACCAAATGATGTAGATAATTTTAGAAAATAATCAAATATTTAGTTATCAAGGGGGTTACAAACATAAACTTCACTCTTTCATTGCATAATAGGTTCATTAACTAGGAAACATGGCTTAAGAAGCTTGAAAAAATTGAAAATATGATTTGGAATGGCATAATTTTTATCATCCTCTATCCTATCAGTCTCATATCACTCCCTAAGAGCCCCTTCACAAAGGCTCAACATGAAATAAAACTATCACCTTACCTAATACACCCACTTTATCAATTGCTTGCTTACTAGCTAGTGCTTGAGAGTGTAATCCTTAGACTTTTGCTTCTACAATGATTCCTCATAAGGTCCCATACTCATAAAACTCACAACACTGTTATAATGACAATATAATGTACTCAAAAAAATCAAAATCACTTGACTTCTTTGTTTGTTACAACTAGTCTCCTCATGCCCTTAAAGATAGGGTAGTTTGCTAACACCAAGGTTATGAAGTTCTAAAGATTCCAAAAAAGTATTATTTATTCCCTTAAGTGTAATTTATCAGTATTAATATGTATACAAAATTCTAGATCCCAAATCCTTGTATACTCTCCCTACCCCACTTCTCCACTTTTGATTTGTAACCCTCAACTAAGTCTTTGATAGGTAATTATCATGCATATTTTTTCTTTTAGGTGACTTCAAGACACAAAATATGGTTTTATGAGTACCCATTAATGATTTCTAGGTGTTTGAGAAGTGTCACAGACCATCTCCAAAGATAACTCACCCTTCCTATGTTAAGGTGCCTTTAAACTAGATTTTCCCAAACTGTGTTCAAAGTCTCCTCTGGAATGGTAAGGATATATCTCATTTCCACATATAAAAGTTCAAACTTATTTCCCAAATATTTTTCACATGTCTTCCCCATCATTCCTTATAAATATTAGAGGTAGATTCTTTGTTTAGGTATTTTTTACTACACTTTTCCTTGTGAAATCCTAACTATGTAGAATACAAGCCCGAGAGGCTTATTTTGGCTCTAAATTCCTTCAAAAAATGTTTTAAATCCATATGTCTTGTGCTCAGGTCTATTCTAACTCCATGCACATTTGTGTATTACTAGTAGGGCCTTTTTGGTTGCTATCCTTGTGTTTAAAATAAAACCCTCCTTGCCTCAGTTTGGAAAACAAATTATCAAATAACAGTTCATAGTTTCTTCGAGGTAACAACAATTTATCTCACCAATTTGGATTAAGGGGTCCCTTAATACTTGGGACACACTCTCTTATCAAGAATACACCTTAAACTCAAAATTCCTTTCCAAAATTATTAACTTCATTGACATTAAAACTGGACCGTGCATATAAATGTCTAGCTACAGACCTCTGATGGTTTTTCCTACTCACTCCTAGCCACATTATTCTTAAACATCCATCAAATATGGAACTAAAAAATTTCATCACTTGTTATCCCTCTAGTTTGTCTTAAGAACATTCATGCAACTTCAAAATCTACATTTCATAGTCTTGAAAACAAAGGAAATAAATAGTGTCACAGTACCTTCCAATTATGGAGCTCCAAATTGTTATTTTTTGATTAACCAATGCCTATGACAATTAAAAAATTAGGTTTTTATCCTTCACCACTCGAATTCCATTTATAAATTCCCTCATGATGACTCATGCCAAGTCATGTATGTGAGTTACATGCAAGAAAATGAGTTATAAAAGATTGGGAGTTACAATATATCCTTCAAGAACATAATGGATCTCCAAGACAATAATAGGACTCCACCAATTACAACACACTTTAAAAAAACATCTCATGACCTCCTACATTAACCTAGAAAAATATAAAATTGGCTCTAGAATTTAAGTTTTCAAACTTGTGTTAAATGGAGGGACACATCCTAATTCAAATATTTTAAAATTATAGAACCCAAAGGACATCATGAATGACTCAAGACATCCCTAGAGACCTACAAAAACCCAAAATTTGAATTTACATGCCTAAACAACCCTTGAAGTTATGCCCCCGCATTAAATATGAAATATGTACAAAATCCTCTCACTAGTATATTCTCACCTATAACAATAGTTTGTGTCACCATCTTATAATATTTTCTCCATGTAGTATTTTTTATTAGGTAAGTGTTAAGGGTTTTAAAAGTCTCACATAACCTTGTGAAGATCTATATAAATGTTATATTAAAGGCCACACTAAGACATGCATCCAACAAACCTATAGTTAACAAGAAACTAAAAAAATAAAATATTAGCAACACTTCAACAAAGATTCGATCTCAATTTTCATAATGCTTGACCACCCAACAAGTAAGAAGAACACCTTATAAAATCAATCATAATAAATTCCTCCAAAAGAATTAGTATTATCTCCCTCACTAAATCATTTTTGGGAATATAAATTGATCTTTGATGGTTTATGTTTATTTTTGTGAAGTCCTATTTTCTTCTTTCCCACCACATTCCACTCCACTCTATCTCCTAAATTATTAGATTCTATAAAGAAAGGGGTATTTATTTATATATCCCTAATGGGTTAGATACAGTCATTAGTAGTTGAGATTAACTTTATAGCCATTTGATTTTCCATAGATAAAAAAACTCATTATTCCTATCCACTGTATATCCCTTTACAAATTTTGAGGAAGAGGTCTCCATATTTGGTGAAAAACCCAAAGCATTATTGATATTAAAATTTTTGGAGGTATCTTTAGTTTCTTATTTTAGCTTAAGAAAATTACAAAGGGTGTCCTTCCATGAGGAATCCTATATCTTATGTTTAGAAATACCATAGTTTATATTCAAGTTCCCTATTTAAAAATATTTACATCATCAGAATGGTAAACCCTCATAGTTGATAACTTGAATCCATGAGCAATCCTCCACTTTGAGGTAAATTTTAAAAGGAAGGAATTTATAGATATTAATATTGAAAAGGATTTGGTAAAAAATTATAGGCGAAAATATTTGTGAAGAGGAGTCCATCATCAGATACTCACCCATGGTATTTCCTATTGCCAAAATGCATGATTAAACTTATAATTGAGATAAGATATGTGACATCCATACCTATAAATGGATGGTATTAATAGATTCATTAAATGGGTTAAATGGAAGATACTGTGGCTTCACCAAGAGGATATTTTGTTCAAATAAACATAAGAAATATTATAATGCATCCTTCATATCCTCTATGAAATAAAACCCACAATAAAAAATCCTAAGGTGTAGGGATGGCTTTCTAATTTACCTTTTAAAAGGACATACTATTTCTTTATAATCCAAACATGAAGTTTTGTCGAGTTAATTTTAAATTGACACATTATACCTCTAGTTATGAACCATTTTTCCTTGTTAAGAATTTCCTCCAACACCCCCTCCGAAAGGAAAAATGAAAGTTTTGTCTACACGTAATGACCAACATCTTTAGAGATATCTATTTTGTTCAAGAAGTTATGCCTACAAAATAATTAGGAAGGTGTCCTAGGAAGCTTGGAAAATAAACTACCCATCAATGACAACATAGAATAAGAATGTGATTTTCTCCATTTTCCTTGGGTTTGGGAGTCACTCCACCCTCAAGCTCTTCCATTTCTCCTAACCTCAAACTCACCTTCAAATAATTTATACTCAACACCATCTCTCGTTGACCCCCATCGTGGACATTAACTGCCTCATGTTTACTATTTGAGCTAAAAATCTTAAAGACCGAGGAAATGTGCTCTACTAGAGTTAGTATTATGGGTCATACAATAACATGTATGACCTTATTAGATGGATTTCCTAGACATCCTTGGATTTATTAAATCAAATAAATACCATAAATAATCACTATAAGTAAATACAATTTTGCTATTGATAACATATTCAAGATAAGGTGATACATAAGTAAATTCCAATACAAACAACTATCATTTGACCTAAAAGTGTGAATAACCACATATTCAATATAAATTACTTCTCACCGCAAAATTGCATACACCTCTTATAAACCCATATTACATACTTTTGTACCATCATAACTCTTGGGTTATTTTGTGTGCAAGTAACAATCAATACAATTTGAATTACACATGACATGTGCATTAAAAGATCCATTTTTTTCTTCACTCATAGGTTAACCAAGAAACTTGGATGCCTTGCTCAAATGCACATTTGCTTATGATAATTTATTTGGAAATATGATTGAAATATGATTGAAATATGATAGACAATAGATTGAGTGAATTGAGGAATATTTTCAAGAGTATCTATACTATAAAAAATATATCCTTGTTTCTCCTAGTTGAGCCTATAAATAGATGGGAGAAATCAATGTGAAGAAGAATACATTTTAGGAAGGAAGAATGAGCATATATGTTGATCAATTAAAATATGGCACTTAGTGAAGAACATACAGAAGGTTCACGCAGAAGAGAAGAGTGCATTCAAAAGCACGGAAGGATCAGAAAGGATCGCACACGAAGAATAAAGACAAGTTCAAGACTTAGCCATTTTCACGATGATGAGCTATTTTTGGAGATAGCGTGCTGAACACACAAACCGGTTGGAGACTTACATGACATGCATTGGCTATTTTTGGAGGGTCAGCTAAGAAGCACTTTGCATGGATGCGGGCTAAAGATAGAATTACGAACTGGTAGTTAACTAAGAGATCTAT
Organism: Taxus chinensis; assembly: GCA_019776745.2. Classification (NCBI taxonomy): domain Eukaryota; kingdom Viridiplantae; phylum Streptophyta; class Pinopsida; order Cupressales; family Taxaceae; genus Taxus; species Taxus chinensis. The sequence goes on from CM034148.1 coordinate 700,280,402, forward strand.
TGTTAGCATTCTTGCATGTAAGCCTATTTTTGTAATGGTGCATGGCTAATAATAGCACACGACCTATTTTGGGATTAGATAAGTGGTGAAGGGAAATTCCCCACCCTTATAAATATTTAATTAACTGTGTAGTATAGAGTGTGTGAGAATTGAGTTATTGTGAGGTTATGTTGCCAAATCTGATGCACGCATAGACTATGGTATTATCTATTGTAATCAGCTTATGTGTATTTATCATGTTTAATGCAATGGAATGTGTTTGACTGAATCAGAGTGTCAAATCCTAAGTATAATTAGTTTGTGCATGTTTGATTTCATCATTGTTATCTCTTAAGTCTGTTATTCTCTAGATCTAGATCTGAATATGTACTGTAGAATGATATAATAGTCATAGATCTGAATGCTTTAAGTCTTCATCATGCTAACATCCTGCAAAAACAACCCTAAAGAGGGGCTTGGTACCTTTGTGTGCTTTGGGTGAGCACTTAGTCTAGGCTGAGTGATGTGCCAGCACCTGGGATTTTACTGGTGAATTCTAGGCTGCATCATTGGTTCCATTTCTGGGACCTCTTTTTCAGTTGTTTTCAGGATGGTTCACGATGAAGACATACTAGTTGACCCTAGAAAGTGTTGAGGAGTGGATACACTATCTGGAAGAAGAATACACATGGCGGTTCAACATTGGATTGAGTTTAACAAACGTGTATGGGTGGAACATAATATGTATGAAGTTTATATGAGATATTTTTGTTATCTTTCTAGTAGAATTGTATGAGTGGATGATTGCTTATGCATCTATGTGGAATTGGAGGTATCACACACTTTTCTAGATGTAGGAAGAATTTCAAACCCTTTATGATGCTGATCTGATTTGGACTCGCGCTGTGGATATGTGGTTTGGTGGTGTTTTGAACAATTATATATTGGAGTACTCAATTTCCACTTATTCGTGCCCAGAGGTAGCTGAATTCCATTTTTTATGATATCCAAGGGGAACTTACCTGTAAGGCATTCCAATGGTGATCAAGATCCTTGATGGTAACTTTGAATTTGGAGAGAAAACTGATGGCAAACTAAACCCCACCACGCACAGGGGCAGGAGTAGGTTTGGTGAAAGATGGCAGACCTAGTGGTAATAAAGGTAGAGAGAGGAAAGGCATCTTAAGTATAATGAGGCACACAAGAGGGAGGTAGAGAAGCAACGAGAGGTTACAGAGAAAATGGTGTTGTGGAGAAAGATAGTTCGAGAAGGAGTTGAATTTCATGTAGAAGACATGGAACCAGAGCCTCAGGAACTCCCCCATTTGGGAAAGCATGATAGGGAACCCTCCTCGGCCTCACATAGAAGCACACCAGGAAAGATGACTTGGGACACATGGGAACACATCTGAATCCACCTGAAAACCTTGCCCTTGTACTTGGTTTTCCAGCATCTAGTACAACAAACAGTCAGCAAGATAATTCAAGCAGTGGGAGAGTAGGAACAATTCTTATAAGAGGCACAACGATGGCAGCGAAAATGACTTCATTGTTATATGGGAGTACCTTTTTGGGTGTATCATCTACATAGAATTTAGGCACATATATTTTTGGACTATCTTCTGGGAGTAGTAACCTTCCTAGACTGTTGGGGTACAATTCAGTTCTACTATTGGGACATAGGGAAGTACATCTTTTGGTCCGAATCCAACTATAGGTTTGGGATTAGGAGGCATAGGTGGCTCTAGTTCTGGTGGATCTGGTGGTTTTGGAGAAAAAGGAAACACATGAGGTCCTGGATCAGGTGGGACAAGGTCCGCACCAACCCCAGAATATTTACATGGAGATGTCTATTCATCTTCCAGAGTATAGGGGCATAGAAGATGCTGCTAAACATGTACACATGTGTGAAATATTGTGGTGCGTAAAAGGAATCATGGATTCTGAGTGTAGGGTAAGCCAATTTGCTACTATGTTACAAGGGTGCACACACAATTGGTATAGAAAGTTTGACCCTGATCAGATTGCGTAGACTATATAACTTTAAAAGATGCATTCCTTAAAGAATTTCACATCCCCGAGTTTGAACAAAAGAGTATAAGTGCACTCAAGGATATTAAGCAAGGCACTACTGAAAGTGTTAGAGAGTATGATGCTCATTTTAAAACACTGTTATATAAGATTTCTTATGATATACATGCAAGCCAACATGCACAATGGTTTTTTGGGGGCTTGATTACCCCTTTTAGGAGGGCATTATCACATAAGACATACACTGATCCATGTGAAGCACTTGAAGCAGCCTTACGGGCTGAGGCAGTTGGAAGTATAGATACTAGGGTGAGCCCATTTTTAGAAGCATAGATCACAGCTATGGAAAACCAGTTGGAGAAACTATCAGCAAATTCAACACATGAGACGCGCATAGGGATTTGGTGCACACATTATGAAGTAAAAGGTCACACAAAGGATAGTTTTCCTCACAGATCAACACACTCATTGCTGTTGGATTGTGAGGTATGCCATTTAAACCATGATGCTAGCCGTTATCCATTAATACAATACACGATAAGGAAGAACATTTCATGCTACTGTAAAATTTGTAGGTCCATGACTCATGACACAGAAGACTACCGATTGATTGGTCAGATCCATGATGCTATAGATATTGGTGTATGATAGACAGTGGTTTTAGATAACTCTAAAGGCAAGAACAAGCATCAGGATCGGTATCACTATCAGGCACACTATGATCGGAATGAAGGGCGTTTCAAAGGTGGTCGTGGTAAAGGTCGAGGATACTATGGTGGATTTGGAGGATGAAGCCATGGTGGTGGAAGAAGTGAGTTCCCTCATGGAACATGTTATACATGTAGATCTCTTGACTACTACAGGAATGAATTTCCTCAAAATATTACACATTCTTTCTATGGAAAGAATCATAGCTATGAGGAGTGTGCATACTTATATGAATCATCTTAGAAAGTAACATAAACATGAAAACAAAGGTGCAGGGATGGTTTGGATACAATGCACTATGGAAAATCAGTGGATGCCTAAATTGGAAGTAGAGTCTGAGGTGTTGCAAGTAAAGATCATGACCTGCGCCGAGGTGACATGTGCAAAAAAAGCATTGCAGCAGAATCCTACCATCACTAAGGAGGAGGTTCTTCATACATGGTACCCAGATCCTACCCATCAGAAGGAGGTTTATCAAGAAACCATGGAGGTACTCAGAAATATTCAGGGTGAGATACAATATTTAAAAGAGCAATCACGGAAGATGGAGCAAAAGAAAGCATCATAGATGGTCCAAACTGATATAGATGACTTGAGAGAAATGTGTAAATTGTTGCACCAGGAGAATATCATTCCACTATTAGGGAATTGGTTAAAAGGAAACACTCCGTGCGCAAGTACTAAGATTGGACAAAAAATCCTGCATGCAAATCTTCCCCCTCATAGCCTAGATTTGACATGGAAATAACTCTGAATGCTGTTGTGGATGGGTGGCTATTGAGTAATATATTGATTGATAGAGGCACAGAAGTTAATGTTCTTACTTTAGATGCATGGGTGCAAATGGGGAGACCTCCATTGTAGCCATCCTCTAATGTATTGTTCATGGCTAATCAGACTAAGGCCACTCCCATCGGTGTTTTGAAAGATGCATCCATTACCATACAAGGAGCTAAGTTCACTGGAGACTTTGAGGTTTTAGCGCTGACAGAGTCAGATATCTTCCTAGCTCTATTGGGGCATCCTTGGTGCTATGCAAATAATGTTGATCTTTGGTTCAACAAGGGTTATATCAGTTTTGAAAATAAGGAGGAAAGAGTTATTATCCCTTTAACAGATGGAAAATCTGTGCCCTTATGTTGAGCCCTTAAGTGAAGAAGACCTGAATAGGATTTATGTACGTGCCATCTCCGGATCCAGAGGTGCTTGAGCCATGTAAAGAAGGAATCCTTCAGTGGGAGGATGCACAATCTATTAGTGATAATACAAGTGTTGCTTGTGATAATTGGGCTCATAGGACTTATGAGTTGGTAGGATGCGAAGTAAAGAGCATATTTCCTAAGGTCAGCAAACTGCGTTATGTCAGGAGAATAGGTAACAACTCAGTACCTTGTTACACTAGAGAAGGAGATCCTATGGTGTTCCTGCATGCCATGGAGGAACAATGGATAGACCCACTGGAAAGAATAAATATGCTAGCATATACACTATGTGGGACAACAATGCGTTGGTGGGTGGTCCAAAAGGATAATCTTGTAGGATGGAATGAAATTAGGATTTCTCTTGCCACTAGGTTCTTCAGGAGCAATGCACCTACTCAAATATGCACTTATCATGGTAATCAACCTATTCAACACCATGTTCAGAAGTGTGAGAGACTCTGGACAGAGGGGAAGGAAGCTTTACCACCTTCGCTCTGGGTGCACAAGTTTTATTCCACTTTACAAGGTTGCACGCATGCTTGGTATGTATATGCCAGAACTCCATAGAGAGACTGGAAATTGGAAGGATTTAATTACAGGAATGACCCAGACATTTGAATTCTTCTCTACCAAGCCTCTAGTGGAAGAAGCATTAAAATTCATAAAGGAACTTAACTATGGGAGATAGTGCCAAGGCTGAAGAACTCCTTCAGGAGTTATTGGATGAAGGAAACTCAGGAGCACATTTTTTTGAAGAGATAGAGGCTGATGCCACACTACTTCAATGTGCTTTCCTTGAGAAAGAAAAAGGTAAAAATGGTCTACTTAGTGGATGATGAAGAAGTAGAAAATCTGGATGTAAACCATTCAACAGTTAGGTGTGAGGTGTTAGAAAGTGCATATAAGACCACACGCGCCTATCATGAACCTATGAAGACAAATAAGGTGAATATTGGATCAGATGTTGAGCCTAAGGAGGCCATAATTGGAGACTATTGGCCAGAATCTGAAGGTGGAAAAAATTATAGAGCTACTATGGGATTATTAGGACTTATTCCCTTGAGGGTACCATGAACTTAAAGGCATGCATGAATCATTAGGGGAGATGAAGATAAAGCTTAAAGAGGGTGCGCACCTAGTTAGAAAGAGACCCTACAGGATGAACCCCAACTTGTGTGAAAAGGTCAAAGAAGAGATTGAAAAAATGTTGAAGTCTGGGATTATCAAGCCCCTTGGATGAGTCAGAATGGGTTAGTCCAATGGTGATCAACATCAAGAAGGATGGATAGATTAGGATCTGTGTGGAATACAGGGAGTCTGAATGCTGCATGTGTGACTGATCCCTTTCCTACGCCATTCACTGAGGAAATACTAGAAGGTTTTGCAGGGTGTGAAATCTATTCATTTATAGATGGGTTATCTGGGTATCATCAGGTTAGGATTGCCCAGGAGGATCAGGAAAAGACTAATTTTACTACTGAATGGGGTAGCTTCACCTATACTTGTGATGCCTTTTGGTCTGAAAAATGTGCGCCTGCTGTATTTTCATGCATAGTTGTTCAAGCGTTCAAGGAGTTTATTCACAACTTCTTACAGGTTTATTTGGATGATTGGATGGTGTATGGATTAGTTAAGGATCATTGTGACAATCTACGCTTAATGTTTGAAAGATGTAGACAGTTGAGTATCTCTTTGAACATCAAAAAGTGCATATTTGCTACACCATTTGGGATACTGTTAGGACACATAATCTGCAAGGAAGGTTTGTTGGTTGATCTAGCTAAGGTTGCAGTCATTATAGGCCTAAAAGAGCCTACCAGTCAGAGTGAGGTGCATGATTTTTTGGTCATACAAGATATTATAGAAAGTTTATTAAAGGATATGCCAAAGTTTCCACACCATTGGAGGAGTTACTAAAAGGGAAAGGTATGTTCTACTGGGGAGAACTGCAACAACGCGCATTCGAGACATTAAAGGAGAAACTTACTACCACACCTATTCTGTGTTTTCCTTCATGGGACCAACCATTTCATGTACATGTGGATGCCTCTAGCATGACCATTGGTGTGTATTGGATCAGCCTGGAGAAGGTATTATAGATCATCCTATCTATTTTGCTAGTAGAAAGCTGACTCCTGCAGAACAAAATTACACAACTACAGAGTGCAAAGCTTTGTCAATGATCTATGCGCTTCATAAATTTAGACAGTACCTACTAGCTACACCATTTTTCTTTTATATGGATCACATGACATTGAAGTATTTGGTAAACAAGCCCATTTTACAAGGGCACATATGCAGATGGGTACTCTTATTTCAAGAATTTGATTTCACAGTTGTGGTAAAACCAGGGAAAATTAATTCTGGACCAGACCATTTATCCAGAATACAGTCAGGAGAAGAAGATGCATAGTTATAAGAAGAGCACCATCAAAATTAGAGGACATGTGTAGTTCTAAGGTCTAACACCAGAAGGAATGATATCCTTACCAATGCACCATCAGAATTAATTGAACATACCATGCCAGATGCACAATTATATAGGTTACAATGAGCACCATTTGAATTGGATGACATTGCTATCTTTCTACGAACATGTATGGCACCAGAAGGAATAAAATCCTTAGAAAAGAAACAACTTTCTATACACGTGACACCCTATATGTTGATTAGTGGTGACCTATACAAATTAGGCTGGGATGAAGTATTGCGTCATTGTGTATTGGAACATGAATGCACATATATTATGGAAGAAGCTCATGGTGGTATTGCAGGTGGCCACTATACAGGTGATGCCACTGCGCGTAAGATTCTACTTGCTGGATTATGGTGGGAGACCCTGTATAAAGATTGTAAGGATTATTGCAAAGCTTGTGATCATTGTCAACATCTTGGAAAACCAGGACAATGAGATGAGATGCCATTAAGGCCTATTCCTAGTGCAGAACCATTTGAGAAATGGGCTATAGATTTTGTGGGTCCTATTTCACTAGTTGCGTGTAGGACTGGATCGTGCTATATCATTACTTGCACAGACTATCTGACAAGGTGGGAAGAAGAAACACCTATAAAGGATTGTACAACAGCTACAATAGCTAGGTTTCTATGGGAAAATATTATTACAAGGTATGGATGTCCTTTAAGTTTGACCAGTGATAGGGGCACACATTTTCTTAATGAGACAATCAGAATTTTATTGGATGAATTCATGATTGCACACCATAAGACTACACCCTATCATCCTTAGGAAAATGGGACTGCTGAGGCTTTTAGTAAGATTTTGAGCCAGACATTAACAAAAATTTGTGATGTTGGAAGAAAGGATTGGGATGATAAAGTATCTGCAGTACTTTGGGCATATCGAACAACATATAAAAGGTTGAACAAAGCCACACCATTTTAGTTAGTGTTTGGCACAGAATCAGTTCTTCCTATGGAATTTATGTTACCTTCTTTGTGTATTACACACGCACTGGAGGTCTAGCTGATGAGAAAGCATTAGAATAATGGATTGAAAAGTTAATCAAGTTGGATGAGTGACGAGCCATAGACACGTTGGAGTCAAAAACAAGAAAAGGCCAGGCAGAAAGCATGGCATGACAAGCACATCAAGGATAAAAATCTTGAGATAGGACAGATGGTGCTCCTTTATGATTCTAATTTTTGTGCCATCCAGGAAAACTCAAAGTACATTGGTTGGGGTCATATGTTATCACTCACATACTTGAAACATGCACTTATCAATTAGAGGCACTTGATGGAATACGGTTACCTGATTACTTCAACGAGAGTAGGCTGAAGCCCTACTATAAATAAGTCTTCTTGGTGTTTGTAATAAGGCAGTGTTGCCATTTAGATTAGGTTTTCAATTCTACATTTCCTTAATGTGTTTCCTTCTTTGTCACTATGCTTTTTCAATTTAGTTGGTGTGTTTGTGTAATAAGCACGTTTATGTGCCAGAAGCTAATTACTATTTGAAGAATTTTTATGCGCAGAGGACTACACATACCCTTAGTGTGGGGTAGGTTATTGATATCCAGGTACATGACTGTTGAAAATAAGTCCACATGAAAGGAAAAAACTGCTACAGGTGCTATTCAAAGTTGGAGAATTGAATAAAAAAAAGATTGCTTTTGGAAACAAGGACCATAGATGGAGATGAATGAAGAAACAAGTATAACACGAGGTAAGCAGAGGCCATGGGAACTACCAAGGGAAGGCATAGTGGCGAGGTACTTGGTGCACATGGAGGCATGCTGAAGAGAAGTCTAAAGCTAGAAGGTAGGAAGGCATGCTAGAAGGTTATAGCTTGGGTGCGAAGATGTACCGCATGGAAAGAACAAAAATGGTCAATTAATGAGAGGATTGTTGGTAGGTGGAGGATCAATAAATGCACTAATTTTTTTGAAATTCTATATAAGGATGAGATGCGAGTTCATTTTTACCATTGCAATTGAGATAATTTGAAAAGGCTAAGTGCGAATGAGCCAAGAATCGTGTTGAGGTGCAAAAAGTGTGAAACCAGACGTGGAGAGAAGGTTTGTGTGCAGGAGAAGCTTACGTTCCCATAGGTGAAGGGTTTGAGTGAAGAAGACATGTTACAAACAAGATAGGGCACATTTGATTTCCACTAGGGCATGAATATTTTAACTAGGGTTTCAACTTGCTCAATTACAGAGGGAAGAAAAGAGAGATTTTTCAATGGCACCAAAGAAAGCACCCGCAACAGGAGTAAAAGGGAAGAAGAAGGTTGAAGTGGAAGAAGAAATTGCTCCCGAGAGTAATTTCTCAGAAATTCAGTATCTAGAGGGTGTGATTGTGGGACAAGAATGGGATTCCCACATCCCTCAATGTAAAATCAATGATTACAACCATCAAACATCAGATAATAAGAAGGAGCTCGATGCGTTGTTGAGCACAAAAATGAACAAGTGCACAACAAAAGATATGCCAGTGTACGATGACATTGGTGAGAAGTTACTGAAGCAGAATGGAGTCTACCAGTTGTACGAGCTACCATACTTTTGGAAGTATGAACCATTGTATCGATGGTTGATGAGCAGAGTCCATGAGGACTTCTTCTACTTTTCACTAGATGGAGGGTTAGAATCATAGCTGCTTTGATTTCAACAGTGATAGGACTAAGGGCCTTAGGAGTGGATCTGGAGAGTGATTTAACTGATAAGGCTGCAATCCTGGAGACAAGGAAGGAGCTGGGGTATACCAAAGGTCCGTGTGGCATGGACATTGACAAATTGAAGAAGTACCCAGTAGTGCAGGCAACTACACATCTTGTAACAAAGCTGAATGACCAAGGAAGATGGTAGCAGGTAAACACAATGTGGTTGCACATTGCAAAGAAGATGTCTCAAGGAGTGGTCTACAATATCATGGATCACATAGCAAAGACAATCATTAAAGAAGCATAGACAGTGAAATAATAAGTTTTGGCACTGTTTTATTGTCTTTGTGTTTATGGAGATTGGAGTGCTCGATGGGCCAAAGGAGAAGATTTGGGAGTACCCCATGGAACACAAGTCACATGCGGAAAGATTTAGCAAGTACTTGTGTGATGGATCAATGAGTGGACCATTCAAGTAGAGGGAGGAGATGTGGTATGATAGACTCCATGTGGTGTTCAAAGAAGAGTGGCGCATACCCAAGGAGTTGCCTTTGGTGGTGGGTAAGGCAGTTTAATTTGCAGTCTACCAACATTTTTGCATCGCGTGATTTGTGATGAAAGGATGGGGCTTGGAGCCCATGGTGCAAACTTCCATATGCCTTCATAAAAAGATATTTCTAGGCATCAGTTCACCGGTTTTCAGATGCGTGCTGCCTAACCTTCAATGCAGACAAGGTAGATTGTGACTACCACACTCTGAGAAAGAAATATGTATATCCAAGGGCGGAATGCCTACATTGAGAGGCTTATCTCAGATATGTATTAAATATGAAGCCTGTAAGCTTGGCAGTTGGGGACACCGGAGCAGTGCTTGTGTACCTTCAACTCAAGCCCAATCTGGAGAACACTAAGTATGTGGAGAATGAGTTCGTGCTCCCAGGGCCACCAAAAGGTAAGCATATAATGGAGAATGTTCTAGCGCCTAAGCCACATAGAAACAATTCAAAGTAGATGATGAAGAAGAGGAGCATGAAGATAGTGGTGGTTTGGAGCACAGAGGTAGAAGACAACCTCCAAATAGGGAAGAAGCTGAGTGTGTGACTACTCCACCCTAGCCACAAGAAGGGAGATGATGAGGACTTGGATGCAGTACAAGGAGAGTGCCACTTCAAAAGAGTATTTAGGAGAACAAGGACCCAAGGTGCTACTCCATAATTGTGTGCATATCACCTTGAATCTCTCCACAGAAGGAGACAACTGAGAAGAGAAGAAGGAAGTTGAAGTTGAGTGAGGAGGTGGAAGAGTATGAGGAAAGCATGCCTAATTCCCCTACACCTCCAGAGAAAGTGGAAGAACCAAAAGGATGAAGAAATGAAGGATGGAGAAGAGGGAGAAAAGGAGGCAGATGAGACAACAACTGAGAACTGCTCAGGGTACAATAGAACAAGCTCCAAATCTTGAAGCCCAAGTTCCTAAGGGGCCAAGAATGAATGAGAACAAGTGGAGAGTATGTTCCACCAGTCATGGGCTACGCTGAGGACACATGTAAAATTGTTACACCCATTTTCAAAGCATAATGAACACAAAAGGATTTGTATGGTTGGGAGCTGATGGATGAAGATATGGACAACCATGTGCACAAGGAAGCAATTGTCATGGTTGATGCACACACACATGGATGAACCAGATTTTGATGTATGTGAAGAGTCATGTGTATCAAGGAGGTTGAAGAAGACACCTCAGGCCAGACACATAATAGTAAATCCTACTGTTATGTCAGATGAACAAGTGAGAAATGCTTTGGTAAAGGTCTCGACAGAGGTGGCATGTGACAAAATATGGATAAGGATACAACAATTAGGGCACTGAGAGAGGAGATAAAGACTAAGGATGCAGAAATAAGTGCATGCCTAAAGCAAGAAAAAGACTTGGCACAGAAGAAGAATGTTGTTTTCATCAGCATGGCAGAGGAAGTTGGGGACAATATCATGAAAGCAAAGCCACACTTAGAGCCAAAGGTACCCAAGACATTTCCTTCAGCAATGCATTATGTAAGTACCTTGGTGGACTTAGTGCTTGAAGATGAACCTCTGCGCATGCCAGAACCAAAGGATCCAGCACAGGAAGTAGAGCGGGAAAAGGCTTCAGTGATGAGAAAGATTACATCATATGAGGGGTTACTTCAGAGCTTGCAGGAGGAACTGAAGAAAGCAGATCAAGTGCTTGAATATTTATATAGCCCTAGAAGCAGTTATAAGAACCAAGACCATTTTGGAAGACAATGAAGTCCTGAAGGCCATGAAAGATGAGACCTTGGGCCACAAAATGAATTAGCACTTGTCAAGCAGAAGTGTGAGGCCCTTACAACAGCTCAAGAACCACACAAGGAAAGGATGGATGAGCTTGGGAAACTCATTGCGCAAAATATGGACTTATTAGAAGGAAGAATGACTGCCATATCCAGCATTGTGTTGGTCTTTTGCAGAATGAGAAAGGAGAGATTGCAAAAGATGAGTTAGAGTCAATTGCAGTGGATATTCTAGAAAAGGAAGAGCCACGCGCTCAATGATTGGAAGACTTTAGAGGTAGAAATAAAAGAAGAATATCCAGAATTGATTCTTCAGGTTGAAGCAGAGGATGTTACAGGGTAAAGACATTCTTTTATTCATCAAAATTCTTTCTATTCTTCTATTCATATTCTTTGATTCATTTTGGAGACAACCATTATCGGGGTGGAAAATGCAACTAGTGTGGGGTAATGTTGATCAGTTAAAATATGGCACTTAGTGAAGAACATACAGAAGGTTCGTGCGGGAAGAGCAGAGCACATTAAAAGCACAGAGGATCAGAAAGGAATCACGTGCGAGGAATAGAGACAAATTTGGGACTTAGCCATTTTCATGATGAGGATCTATTTTTGGAAGATGGCGTGTGGAACACACAAACTGGTTAAGAGACTTGTGACACACATTGGCTATTTTTGGAGGATCGGCTATGAAGCACTTTGCATGGATGCAGGCTAAAGATAGAATTGTGAACTGATAGTTAACTAAGAGAGATCTATTGTTAGCATTCTTGCATGTAAGGCTATTTTTGTAAAGGTGCGTGGCTAATAATAGCATGTGACCTATTTTGGGATTAGATAAGTGGTGAAGGGAAAGTCCCCACCCTTATAAATATGTAGTGAACTGTGTAGCATAGAGTGTGTGAGAATTGAGTTATTGTGAGGTTATGCTGCCAAATCTGATGCGCGCATAGACTATGGTATTATCTATTGTAATCAAGCTTTTGTGTATTTATCATGTTTAATGCAATGGAATGTGTTGGCTGAATTCAGAGTGTCAAATCCTGAGTATAATTGGTTCATTGCATGCTTGATTTCATCATGGTTATCTTTTAAGTCTATTATTCTCTAGATCTAGATCTGAATATGTACTGTAGAATGATATAATAGTCATAGATCTGAATGCTTTAAGTCTTCATCATGCTAATATCCTGTAATAATCAACCCTAAAGAGGGTCCTGGTACCTTTGCGTGCTTCAGGTGATCGCATTCGGTCTAGGCTGAAGTGATGTGCCAGCGTGCTTGGGTTTTTATCAGTGAATTCTAGGCTGCCATCAATTCTTAAAAATATGTGCTAGAATCTTATTTTGGTGAGATCTAACTATGTGAGTATTTTCCCTGCAGGGTATAAAACATATCATAATTGAAGCATCTAACCGAGAATGTATTAAGGGACAAAAATTTAAAAATAAGGAAGTCATTTCATAAGTGCAAAAATAGGAATTACAACATAAAAGAATGTACAATTTTTTTTTCTAAAAAACCATACATTAAAAAAGAAAGCATGTAGAAATGCCACACAACAAGAACTACAACATACAAGAATATACAAAATTAGTTTCTAAACAACCATTAGAAAAATAAAGCATGTAGAAATGCCACACGACATGAACATATACCAATAAAATTTTCCATCCCTTACTGCACTATGTAATTTAAAAAAAAAGTGCCTTTGAGTAACTAGAAATCTAAGAAGTATTGAAAACAACACAAATTAAGGTTTGAAAAGAAAATAAAAAAGATCCAAATCCTCTCAGAGCATATTAGAATATCAATATAATTTTGAAATTAAAATATTTTGTTTAAAAGTATGTCAATTAAATTATTTGATAGAAATAATATATCTTGTGGTGGAATGAGGAGTATAAGGAGCACAAGGAAGGAAATTATAATAAAAGAGTATATGAGAAATAATTAAGTTTAGTTGATTGTTTGATTTTTTATTAATGAAATTGTTTGGTACACAAATAATCTAGGAAATTTTAATTTTTGTTGATTACAAATGTCTAAACACTAAAAA